>CM023867.1:44335817-44799259 GCA_013389735.1 Phaseolus lunatus | reverse complement strand
TATATTGCATGCCTTTGTCTTCAAAAATATCTTTCCCAATAGTTGTCATTGTCATTAGCAAACAAAAGGAGAAGGTCACAAAGGAACTAGCTAGGTCTTAAATATAGAGAAGTCATGTGCGTCTAAAGAGATTGAAAATTACTTGAACTTGTGAACTCGAAGAAAGTTTATTTAAAAGCTTATGCACCACTACCAAATGGCACAGAGGATTCACATCTATTGAGGAAGATAAAAAAGGGGTGTGACTAAAGAAGATGAAGAAGTGAGGAAGATGAAAATGGTAATTTCACCATCCCATGGAGGTGCAGGATGAAACCATGGGTTGGAGGAAGAAATTGGTCCACCCAATGTATTCTAACTATATCCCATTTCTTTGTCTTTTTTTTGTTGTCAAAAATAACCTTTACTAAAACGTATTTTCATATCTATAAACAATACAAATAGAAGGCACTCTCAAGGTAAGTTTATACACGTGTCATCGCTACAAAATTTTGAAAAAAAAAAAAACAAAAACATTTAATACCAAAAGTAGAAAAATTTCCACCAATCAACACAATACATCTGGACCAACTAAAATATGCCACGTAACACTCTTTAAAAGTTATTTTTTTTTCTCTCTCATTCTATTTCGTTTTCCTTCTCTCTCTCTCATTCCGTTTTCTTCATTCTCTCTCTCAAAATCTCTTTTCTCTGAAACCCTAATTGCTTTATTCATTCATTCATTTACACCATTTTGGCAACCCTTCCGCCCCTCCCTTCTCTCCTCAACTTTTATTCATTTTCACCATTCGTTCTTCTCCCAATTGGGGTTCTTTTTTTTTCCGCAGCTGTGTTTGCAGAAGAATCATAAATCATAAATCACAAACAAGGTAATGTTTTTTCAAATTCAAATTTGATATTGGGTGGCGCCTTTTTCGGTCTACATATACCTCCTCTTCTGGGATTGATTTTGCACTGCTAGGTTTGGCTCTTTAAGTTTCTCTTCTCCCACCTCTCTGATTTTATTTGGGCTTTGGCTTTTCTGTTACCGCCACCGCTGATTTGATAGATTTTTTGTTCTTCTTCTCATTTGATTCTTTGATGCATTTCATATTCATGTTCATCCGGTTTGAATAGACAAATTGTTCCATTCTATTCTGCACACTGCATTTCATATGGATTTTCATCTTCTGTATTGTATTTTCATGACATTTTCTATTCCACGTATTACCCTTTTGAATCAGAACTTGCAAGGTTGGATCTGAGAACTGAATCGAACAATCATGACAATCAAAAGTGAGGTAGCTAGATTGTTTTCAAGATTTTAACTTCTCTTAACTCCATTTCTTTATATGTTTTCAGTTTTCATTTTATTTGCTTTGGCTTTTCTGTTACCGCCACCGCTTCTTTGCTTTGATAGATTTTTTGTTCTTCTTCTCATTTGATTCTTTGATGCATTTCATATTCATGTTCATCCGGTTTAAATTTTTTATGTGCTTTCATATTCATGTTCATTGTTTTCCTTTTATCGGATTCTGTGCTGCGTTTCATTGTTGATTTTGTTTAATGTTTTTTATCTTAAAAATTTGTAATATTGCTCTTACTCTGCATCAACTTTTAAATGCAGATATTAGTGAAAGATATTTTGGGAGATTTACATACATGATGAAGATGGTGGCCAACCTTCGAATTTACATGAGTTCTATGGCCAACATTTAACATTTGTTGAAATTATTATTGAGATGTAAATTTTATGGAGAGCATTAATGACTTCTTTCTTTAATCTTATTAGAATTGATATACTACTTTGATGATTAGTGATGTACTACTTAGTTGATATATTGATGTACTACTTAGTTGATATATTGATGTATACTTAGAGATAATATATAAGCGAAGGAGCTGATTTAATAAGGACAAGGAATTGGGCACTGTGTAGCAGACATGCTGTTGTAGCAGACCTAAAGGTCTCTTTGCTTTCTCCAGAGAGTTCCTCACTCATACAATAAATTTATCCAATATTAATGAAATCTTAAATACAAAAAATAGATTTGATTTCAAATTTCAAATTATATATTATAATATATTATATAATAATATATAATATTATATAATAATAATATATAATTATATAATAGATTATATATAATATAATATAATATAATATATAACATAATATATATATAGTATATATAGTATATATTAATATTAATTAATATTGTAATTAAATAATATTCTAATATTAATATATATTAATATTTTAATATTTAATATTACATTACACACCTGCACCAATAAAAAGGTGCCACGTGGACCTTTATTAAAACTCAATTTTTTTCTCTCACATTCGGTTTCATTTTTCCTTCTCATTCTCATTCTCATTTCTTCATTCTCTCTCTCTCTGAAACTCTCTGTTCTCTGAAACCCTAAAAACAACCTTCTCTGAAACTCTCATTCTCTCTGTCTCCTTGAAACGGAACTTCTAAAGTCTTCAGAAATTCCCTAAGAAGGTAATGTT
This sequence comes from Phaseolus lunatus, assembly GCA_013389735.1. Lineage (NCBI taxonomy): Eukaryota > Viridiplantae > Streptophyta > Magnoliopsida > Fabales > Fabaceae > Phaseolus > Phaseolus lunatus. Next base: position 44,796,762 of record CM023867.1, on the reverse strand, counting down.
TTTTCATATTCAATTTTCATTTTAGATGAATTGTTGCGGCTTTTTTTGAACTACATATACGTCCTCATCTGCTAATTTCATTGTGTTCTTTGTTTTTGTGTTTGTTATGTTCTTCACTGTTCTTAGGTTTTATGTGAAAATCTTGAGATTGCTTGGTAATTTTAAGGTAGTTTCAAATATGGCAGTTTCAAATTTTAACTTTTTCAGAAGCCTTTTTGTGTTCATCTGCTCATCTCATTCTGTTCGTAGTTTTTTTGTTTATAGATGTTCTTCACTGTTCTTAGGTTTTCTGTGGAAAGTTTTCAAAGTTTATGTTTTTCTTAAGGTTTTTTATGTTCATCTGTTCATGTCATTGTGTTCTTTGTTTTTTTGTTTATAGATGTTCTTCACTGTTCTTAGGTTTTCTGAGGAAAGTTTACAAATTTTATCTTTTTCTTAAGCTTTTTTATGTTCATCTGCTCATGTCATTGTGTTCTTTTTTTTTTTTTATACATGTTCTTCACTGTTCTTAGGTTTTCTGAGGAATGTTTTCAAAGTTTAACTTTTTCTTAAGCTTTTTTATGTTCATCTGCTCATCTCATTGTGTTCTTTGTTTTTATGTTTATAGATGTTCTTCACTGTTCTTAGGTTTGCATACGAAACTTTTCAAAATTTGACTTTTTCTTTAGCTTTTTTATTTTCATCTGCTCATGTCATTTTGTTTTTGTTTTTTTGTTTATAGATGTTCTTCATTGTTCTTAGATTTTCTGAGAAATCTTGAGATTTTTGAAATTTTTTTTCTTCTTCACTGTTGTTAGGATTCGTGATGAAAGGTCCCAAATTTATGTTTGTGTTCTGCACCAAATATCCTTATCTAATTTATTTGAATTTCAAAAATTTTAACAAATGGCTATTTGCATTTATTGAATTTTTCATTTTCCATGCACTCTGACTTCGCCGTTTGCATCAGAAAGTAATCATTATCATGCCATTGATTAATGGAATTTCGAAAATGATTGAAAATAGGTATAGGTATTTGCATTTATTTTGTTTTCATTTTCCATGCACTCTGACTTCGCCGTTTGCATCAGAAAGTAATCATTATCATGCCATTGATTAATGGAATTCGAAAATTATTGAAATAGGTATAGGTATTTGCATTTATTTTGTTTTCATTTTCGATACACTCTGACTTCGCCGTTTGCATTCTCCAATAAATCTCTATGACGTTTTCATGATAAAATCTTTAGATAAGTGGGGCAGCAAGTATTTGCATTTATTTATTTTTTCATTTCCGATGCACTTGCATTCTCCAAGAAATTGGATTTGACGTTTTGATAATATTAATGGAGATTTCTTAGATATTTGGTGCAGGAAATCAGATTTCTTAGATATTTGGTGCTGCAAGTAATCATTATGATAGCATTAAAGTATTGGGGTTTCGAAAAATCTAAATTTTTTTATTTATTTTATTATTTATTTAAACTGTGGCTGTTTTGTATAATTTAAATTTATAATTTATAATTTATTATACACTGCTTTCAATAAAATCATTTATTTTTCCAATGCACATTTTTCTTACATATTTAGTGCAGGAAGTAATCATTATCAGACCATTAATAATTTGATTATTTCTTTTTTCTCATTTTTATTTAATGAATTAATTGAATTAATGAAGACTCTTTCAACTAAACGGACATGTTGTTTGAGGCACACGAAACACCACGTGTCCTGAGTGATAGTTCGATATAAGGAAATAAGTAAATAAGGTGACATTCAATCTTGCTTCTTACTTTTTCATTCTTATTGATAGTCCTGACTGATACTTTCCTTCTTACTTTCTTATTACTGGTGTTGTGTTATTCACTGTCATGGCGCCCACCGCTGAAGAAATAGTTACACTTGAGACACGAGGTTTGTTTTATTCCATGAGCATCTGCGGTGAGGTATGTATTGATTTTGTTAATATTGTCAAATTTGTACTTTTATACACGTTTTACAGTTGCTGACTTTTATTGTTTATTTTTGAAATTATAGTTAGGGTATGTTGATCGTGCATTTGCGATTGAGTTTCAAAAAGAACTTGGTGAGAAATGGACTCTTGCAGATAATACAGGGAATGTACATATAGTGACTTATAACCAGGATTTATTGTCTCCAGAAATTACTAGGGGGTGGTGGAGTTTGAGTGATTTTTATGGCTTGGAAGGGGACCACAATATCTTATTTCGTTACGTCGGTCAAAACGCATTCCATATAACTGTTTATATGGAAGATGTTCCTCAAAGTGATCTAGATCGTTATTTTGACGAAATTGAAGGGAGGGAACCACTGTCCATTGGTCCTTTTCACCATTTTACCATGAAGTTGTCTCATGTAAACGTCAATGGAAGTTTTCTGGTGAGTTTACCATTCATTTTTAGTCAAATGACATGCTAATTTTTTTTTATTTAATAATTATTTGTATCTTCCTGAAGGATATACCCGCTCCATTTGCTGAATATCTTCGCAAAGGTAGATACAGAACGGTGATACTGCATGGACTACTGAAAGAGGTTGAATGCAAGGTTTTAAGAGGGAGGTGGCCTTATAGAAGGATTAAGCTTGGTAGCGGCTGGAAGGATTTTTGTCGTCTTCATTCTTTTCGTAAAGACGACAAAATTATCTTTGAATGCGATAGCAGGAATCCTTCTTCTCATATAAGAGTTTTGTTACTCATGAGAAGTATTTAATTTACTTATGTTACATAAGGCGGACAACTTTTTGTGTTGCTTTTTAATGGTATATTTTATTTTATTTTATTTGTTATATAGCTGCTGCCCAGGATACTAATATAATTTTATAACTTTTATTGTGATGTCCAGTCTGGAAAAAACTTATATGATTTGAAAGACATTTATAAATTCATATAAATATAAAAAGTATAAAATAATATTAATACTATACGTAATTATTAATATACGTAAAAATTGAAATATTAACAATTTAATAATGTTAACAATATATACAGATAGAAAAAGTAATAGAAAAAAGTAATAAAATAGAAAAAACTAATAAAATTGTGAATAGTAATAGTAACTTTTAACACCTGTTCTCTAGACAAAATTCTTGAAGGTAACTTTTAATACGTGTCCTCTCCAGAAAATTTCTCAACAAAAAAAGAAAAATATTTTACTTTATACTATAATAAATACTAAATACTAATACTAATTTTACTTTATACTATAAATAGTAATACTATAAGTACTATAAATTTCTATAAATGGGATAATTTCAATCAATGAAAACAAAACAACTGCACCAACACAAACGTGGCACGTGCCACCTGCACAATACAAATAGAAGGCACTTTTTAAAGTTCACATTTTTTTCTCTCACATTCCACTTCATTTTTTGTTCTCTTTTATCATTTCTTCACTCTCTCTCTGAAACTCTCTTTTCTAGGAAACCTTAAAATGGATCTTTCCTCTCTCGCTTCTTTCTTTTTGCTTTACTCATTTTCACTATTTTGGCAATTGTGTCCCAGAACTTCTGAAGTGTTTAGGGTTTCACAGACAAGGTAATGTTTTTTTCATATTCAAATTTGATTTGAGATGAATTGTTGCGGCTTTTCTGAATCAATATACCTCCTCTTCTGGATTCATTTTACACTGCATTGAATATCTTTTTTTTTTTGTCTGCTTCACAAATAAGCTTTTGTTTTTCCTTTGTGTTTCTTATCACAAGCTTTCATTTTTACCTTTGATCTTCTATGTTCTGTCTTTTTTTCTTTCGTTTTTACTTCCATTTTATTATGTTTTTTTGTGTTCATCTGCTTATTTCATTGTGTTCAGTGTTTGTATTTTGTTATGTTCTTCACTGTTCTTAGGTTTTCTGAGTAAAGTTTTCAAATTATAACTTTTTCATCTTAAATAGCATAAAAGAATTGTACAACTGAAAAATTAAAATTAAAATTAAAAATTAAAACTTAAAAATTAAAATTTATAAATTTAAGAATGAAACATTTATTATTTATACATATTTATATATTTTTATTTTTATTTTTATTTTTATAAAAAACAAACTCAATTAAAAAATGTTAAAAAACATGAAATAATTATTTAATTTTAATGAGAATAAGGTTTTTTTTTTGAGAATAAGTATAAGAATATAATAATAATATAATAATATTACATCAATATGAACATAAGAACATTAGTCTTGAAAATGAAATGATGTATAAAACATTATATTTTTGTACTTATTAACTTTCTGAAGAAAGAAAATAGAATATTTGGCCTTTTCATGTAGTGTCAAATCAATGTACTTTTTTAATTCCATGAACAGTGAATTAAAGCGATATGCATTTACTTCCATATCTTCATAGGGATTTCCTACTGTTTTGTGTTGCTGACTCCTTACTCTGTGATATGTGCCATTTTCTTTTGTATCTAAAGCAATACCTTGATTGCCTTTCTTCATGAATATGGCTCTCCTATTTTTGTTTCGCGTATTTGATCTACCTCACCCACCGCTACTTTCATAGGTTTTCCTTCATTTTCGTGTTTGTCAAACTGAATCCACGATCTGTCAACTACCAAGGTGAGATTTTTCCCTATTTTTGTACCCATGGGAATGCAACACTGCATTATTAGATCTAATTGGTAAGAACTTTGTGATTTATAGATGTTTTCAGAGTCATTATTATGTATTGCGTTTAGGGTTTTATCATTTCGAAACACTACATTACCTTTTGTGCATATTTATCATATTTTTGCTTTTTCATCATCCTTACATCTGTGCGCTTTGTAGTCATGAACTTTGTTCTTTATTCGTCCTTTGAAAAGGCAATTCATTAGGTCAAGTTTGTATTCTTGCAATCTGCGTATAGGTTTCCAAAGTAAGGGTTCCTTTTTTTTTTCATGCAGAAGACTCTTTTGCAATTCTGCGAAACAATCCCATATAAACTTTCCATTTTGAGATGTACTAGAGTTGTAACATCATTCTGTAAGATTTTACGCAAAGATCGCTGTGAAAGTTTCTTTTGTATACAACCTGACAACAATTTCATTAATTGTATTGCTTAAAGTGGAATCATGTTCTGTATTGTACAAAAGGAAATTTGTTTCCATGCTCTAAAACATATTGATTGGATGTTGAATTGTTTAACTTGATTGTTTATTGTTTAACATGATTGTTTATAGATACATGTCTGATAAAGTCTCTTACGAATACAACATGCAAACTATATAATATTTCCCTGTATGTTGCTCTTTCTAATTTCTAATATTTCAATTTTTATATTTGAATTATTCATATTTTAATTATTAAATTCTACTTTTTAAAAATAAATAAGTACCACATCTTCTATATAAATAGATACCTGGTATGTTATTTGCAATCACATTTAGCATCACCACTTGCACTCTGCATTGCCCTTAAAAAGTCAGTCTTACAATGTCTTTGTTAAGACAAAACACAAATTCAATCAAAGATGTGAATCCAGAAAATGAAAATTGGATTCTGATAGCAAGAGTAATTCGATTATGGTTTGTGTCGGACTTCAAGAAAAGCAAGTTTCCATTCTCAATGGAAATGGTCATTCAAGATAAGGAGGTGAACTATTTTGTCATTTGCTTTCTTATAGTTTTATACTAAATATTGTTAAATATTATTAATATCAAATATTCTAACCATGGTTAATCTTGAATGTTCTCTTTCAGGGTGATAGAATTCATGTTTCTGTTAGAAAAACACTAATTTATAAATTTCAGAATCATATTTTTGAGGATAAGGTTTATTCCTTCAATTACTTTAGCGTGACAACTAATTCAGGATCTTATAGAACAACCCGTCACAAGTACAAAATTAACTTCCAATTTGGAACTAAAGTAAGTTGTGTAGGTAATGATCTGGTATCATCTGCAATACCTCAGTACACTCCAATGTCTGTCATAAGAGCTCCTGGTTTTGATAATGATTATTTAGTTGGTAAGTTTGCTTATTATGGTTTTGGTTGAACATTTTCTTTCCATATGTGCTTACATAATTTTGTGAGTCCAGATGTAATTGGTTTACTGACCGGTGTTGGCACTGAGAGGGAGATTAATAAAACAGACTCATCAACTAAGTTAAATGTCATTTCTATTGAAGCTGATGGGTAAGCCAATTATTTTATGGTAGAAGTAAATCGAAAATGCGTTTTCTTACAATTTTAACTTACAACAGCTTGCGCATGGAGTGTACTTTATTTGGAAATTATGTTGATGAGCTCAATGCATTTTTGTCATGTGGTGAGTTGCAAAATGTGGTCATCAGTGTGCAATTTGCTAAAGTTAAGATTTTCCAAGGTATGTTATCTCATGAAAGTGTAACTTATGTTTTAATAATTGTATTTATATTTGTTTTTTTTTAACATAATTCATTTTATTTTTATTGTAGACAAGGTTTGTTTACAAAACTGCAAGGACTGTACGAAAATAGTGTATAACATACAGTCTAAAGAGGCAACCGAACTTAAAAAAAGGTTAATTTAATACGTTATTTGTTACTCTATACTTCAGACTTATGACATGTTTTAATCACAAATTTAATGTGTAGGATGATGGAAAATACAGATTCTCCTACTCAAGGTCTGAGTCAGTTGTTTGAGTCTGGAAAACAGAATGCTGATGATGAGTTCATCCACTTGATTCCAAGAAACACTATTCAAGGCCTGAAAGATTGCAAGGAGGTATGACTATTGTTTTTTAGCAATTTATAGATATTGATTATGTATGCTTTAAGTTTGTAGCTTTTTTGTTTTCAGGAAAGCACTTTTGTTGTTTTAGCTACTATAAAACATATTGTACATGATGACGAATGGTGGTACACGGCTTGCTTATGCAATAAAGCCGTTTACCCGGATTCCAAAATGTTTTTTTGTGAGAAGTGTAACAAACATGTTATGAAAGTTCAACCAAGGTATTCTTCATAAACACCTTCATTTTTTTCATTACTTTCTATATTAGTAACATGTTTTATATTATATCATAAATTATATATTATATATTTTTTTTTTCAGGTATAAGCTGAAGGTGCGAGTAATGGATGAGACAGACTCCACGACTTTTGTTCTTTTTGACAGGGATGCAACTACATTGATCAATAAATCTTGTGTGGAATTATTTGAAAGTCATGAGAAGGTAATTTTCCAATACTGCATTTGTGTATTGATCTATATGTATATAACAAGGGGTTCGTCTAGAAATTTATATATATATTTTTTTATTTTTAGAACTCTGCCTCTGGTGTACTACCAAAAGAATTTTGTCTTTTGATAGACAAAGTTGTGCTGTTTAAAGTTGGTTGTGTTAAACATCAATATAACACCTTTGATCAATCATTCCGTGTCAAAAAAATTTGTATTGATGAGGGTATTATTCAAAGATTTTCTGATGGTGGTCTTCAAAGTCTGGTATGTGTTTTAATATTTTATATTTTGTTTTATATTTTATCATTAATTTTATTTTATTTTTATTTATTTTATTCTATTGTGTGTTTTATTTTAGTGTCAAACTAATTATGTGTATGTCTTAATTTTATTGTCATATTGTCAAGGAACTTCATTCTCAGAAGAAAAAAGTTTGCAGTATAAAAGATGCTGAACAGGATGATTCCTCTATGGCTCTTCCTCAGGTATATTATATTTAATTGATTATTTTTAATAATTTAAATTTACTAATATGTGTTCTTAATGTTGCAGGATTTGTTTAATAGATTTTCTAATGAAGTTGTTGAATTGGGTTCTGAAACTATTGACTTAGCGAGTTGTAGTCAGTTAAGTCGTGAAGTCGTTGTTCCAGGGCTTAAAAGAGATCATGATTCACCTGCCCATACCATGGATGATGATGTCCCATTGAGGACATTACGGAAAAATATCAAGATTGAAAAGGGAGTACTATAATTTCATAGTGAAGTTAATATGAATGATGAATTTTTATGTATTCGTTGCACTCTTGGACATTTTAAGTTTAGGGTTTGTAATTTTGTTGACTTATTATATTCGTGGGACTCTTATGTTATGATGTATTAATAGAATTATATTTTAAAGTATGTGTTATTTAATATTGCTGATACTTCATTAGAGGTTATCTTTCAGGTACGCAGTTTTGTTATAATATTGTTTGGCACATGATCTCAATTATGTTATAATTATTTCACAATTTACTTATCAAATTCTATCACTGATCTGTTCCATTTTTTTGAAGCCTTTCTAAATAATATTTTCCTTTTTAAGGACCAATTGTTACAGGTATGTATGACTATTTCTTTCTCTTTTTTTTTTTAAATTTACTGTTCAATTTACAGTCTTTTCAATGTTGTCGTTTCTTCTTCCAATGCATTTTTCTTATAAGATATAGATTTATAGGTAGTATAGATATATAGGTTGTAGGTAAAAATTAAAAGCCTGTGTGTATTATTTTTAATTATTAATTAGAAATTATTAATTCGTAAAGATAATCTTAGAAGCCTAATTATATTTTATATTAAATAAATAAAAGAAAATAATCAGTAATAATAATCAGTAATAATTAATAGAAAATAATAATAAAGTGTGAATTAAAACCCTGTTGTAAATGGCCTTGGAAAATGGAAACGTAATAATGTTCTGGAACTGAAAAGACATGTTGTTTGAAACAATGGATATCGAAGAGTCAGGACTGATATTTGCCTATAAGTACGTAACACGCTTGGATTTCTATTAGTCACAATCAAACTCTTTTCGTCATCCTTCTTTTCTATACTACTGTCACCTTCTTCCTTCATCTTCCATTGTCTATTATTTACTTTGATGGCTTATTCTGCTGAAGAAATTCGTCAACTTGAGTTACGAGGTCTCTTTTCATCAATACATTTGCGTGGGGAAGTATGTATTTCTATATATATGTTTATTTTCTGAAATATCTATATTTTGTGTTGACTTCTTTTTATTTTTGATAATGGACAGGATCTTTATGTTGATCGTGCTTTCGCGATTAAGTTTCAAGGAGAACTTGGAAGGGAGTGGACTCTTGCTGATAGTGCAGGGAACGTCCACACAGTATGTTATAACCAGGATATCGTGTCTCCAAGGATTGTGGATGGTTGGTCGACTTTGAGCGCCTTTTATGGCTTTAAAGGCGACCACTCTATACTCTTCTGCTACGGCGGTGAAAGCTGTTTCCATATAACTGTATTTATGGGACTGATCTGTGAAAATGGTGTTAATAGATATTTGAAGGAAGTTAAAGGTAGGGAACCGCTAATGAGAGGTCCCTTTGAGCATTTTCATATGAAGTTGTCTTCTATTAACATCAATGGAAATTTTCTGGTCAGTTTAAGAATCCTTTTTTGATATGTTTTACTTTATATACATAAATTCCTTTTCTTCAATAATTACTTTGATGTGGTTGAAGGATCTGCCTACTGAATTTGCGGAATATCTTCGAAAGACAACATTTCTAAAAGTTACTCTACATGGGCTACTACAGCAGGTTCAGTGCAGGTTGTTAAGAGCAAGGTTTCCTACCAGACACATCAAGCTTGGCAAGGGCTGGAAAAAATTTTGTAGTCTTCATTCCTTTCGTGAAGACGACGAAATTATTTTTGAATGTCAAATGATGTCGCCTTCTTCTAATATCAGGGTTCTGTCAGTCATGACCAATCACTACAAGAGACAAAACATTGTCTACAATTAGATTTCCAAATGTTTTGCTATAGTCCTTTCTATTGTTTTGAAAGGGAACAATTATTTACTTTTTGTGTTCTATTTCAGCACTTTATTTCTTATCTTAAAGGTTTCCCTTTGTTGGAAACTAGAACAATTAGTTGTTATTAATGTTTCTGTTTATTTATGTTTATTATGTTTGTTATCTGATTTCATTTTACTTTGATCAGTTGTATGCATTACTTCAAATTTTTATTCATTATCTGGCGTGTTTATATTCTGTTGGCATTGTTAAATATGCTTAACGCTATAACACTTACCAGTACATTAAACTCATAAAACTTTTTTTATTTCCTATCTGTTATTCATTTTGTCTTAATATTGTTGAATTGTTGAATGGTGATTGTGGTTATATTGTTTATTAAATTGATTGATTGTTTATCGTGTTTGAGCATAAATTTTTGACTTTTGGAATATGGATTTTAATATTTATTTTTGTTTGTATGACTACCATGTGACTATATTAATATGATTTCTATGTATTGTTTATACACTTGATCATTTGTCATTTTATTTCATATTTCAATTCATTTTATATCAAAGTAGGTGTCGCATAATTTAATATGCGTTTCACCTAAACCATGTTTCTGTTAAGAAACACACATTTCCATTTATATATAATGTACTTAATGTACTTATTATTATACTTTTTACTTTAGTTGCTTCTTTTAATTGCAGAAATTATTGTAAAATATTTTGGCGGACAAAGCTACATGATGAAGTTGGTGGCCAACGTTAGAATATGCATAAGTCATTTTTATGGATATCTCAAATTAGCAGATTATTGTAATTATTGTAATGTAAAAGTTATGGAGACATTTAATTAGTTTTTTTTTTTATGATTACTGTACTACTTAAATTGCAATGTACTATATTTTACTTGAATTATTATTAGCATTTTAAGGCAATTATTCTTTATCAACAATTATCGCTTTATAAATTATATTAATATTAATTAATATTAATATTAATATTAATGTATTAATATATTCATTAATATATTAATTTATAAATTAACTAATTAATTAACTAAATAAGTAATTATAGTAATTTTAATTATAGTAATTTTAATTAACTAACTGAAGTATAATAATATAATAAATCAAATAATATAATAAATCAAATTAAATTAACAAATAACTTTTTAATTTTATGTTAACATATTATCTGAAATATAATAGTTAACTAAAAAATAATAATAGTAAATAATATAATAATAATTTAATAAAAATAGTAATAGTATAATAAAATCAAATAATAATAATAGCAATAATAATAATATAATATAATATAATAGAGTAAGAGTTGCATGTTCAAATTTCATAAATAATATTAAATTCAATTAAAAAGAAAATTGAAACTCATTTAACTTCAAATAAGAGTAATAAATATTATTATATACATATATACAGATTGTATCTTTCTGGAAGAAAAAAGAAACCACTGGATGTGTTAAGGCTACTCCTCAAACCATTCTCCAGTTTTTTGTATCTTTGTGGAATAAGAAAGAATCCTCTGGATCTCTTAATTTGCTTGCTTCCCAAATCAGAGTCCACTTTTCTGTATCTTTCTTAAAGAAGAAAGAAACAACTGGATATTAAGCTTACTTCCCAAATCATTTTCCAGTTTTCATGTATTCGAATTTCCTTCTCAAAGCAAAGTCATCTTTTGTCCAGCAGAGGAATAGATATACTTCCAAACGTCTGTGCTTCCATTTTTAGGTTCATGTTGGCTTACTTCTTCACTCCATTTTAGCAGAATCCGGTGGGTTTTGGGTTTTGGGTTTTTATTCCTACTTTCTTATTTCTATATTGAAAGCAAAGTGATGTTTGGTCGAGCAGAAAAACCACTTTAGTTTCAAACCTCTGTGCTTCCCTTTTTTGTTTCAGATTGGGTTACTTCTTTTATGCAGTTCATCGGAATCCGGTGGGTTTTGATTGTTTATAGATTTATTTGTGAACTTTTATTCTTTAAGGTGTAGAAGATGACAACTTTATTTGTCTTTTATTCTGACATGAGAATAAGGAACTTAGCATTGATACCCACTTTAGAGGTATGCATGCAATCAGAAATTAAAGTAATTTTGGATGTATTTACCTGGAAATAGGTTTTGCTGACAGCGAATGCCTGTTTATCGAAACCTGCAGTGTAAGCAAAAGGGGAACTGTTGTCGGTGGTATACAAATTTTAGGTTTTCTTGCAGGGTTCCTTTTTCAATTGTCCAGAACAAAGGTACGTAAAGTTCCCATTTTTTTGCATACTCGGATTGACAGATAATGCTATCAGTTTTTAAATTGTTGTGCTTTCATCTTTTTGACCACTAGGTTGGATATTGTTTAAGCTTATTCTTTACAAATACTTGCCAGTTTAAATTTGTTTTGTAGTAAACCTGACAGTATGTTACTTCCTTGCAGCTGGTCTCTTTTTAAAGTCAAACAAGAATCTCATTTAAGGCAAAGCTGATAATAGAAATACTTCCTTCTGGAATAGAAAAGCGAATTTGTTTGCACAGTCTAAAAGTTAAGTTCCCATTTTGGATCTCCATTTGGATTGCTATATTGCATTCTCATGACTGAACATTCATACTACCTAAATTGCTAATTCAGGTGTTTGTTCTTATTATAATTTTTTAAAATAGGTTATATTTTGAAGTGATGGATAAGATTATAACTGGTATCCCTGGTGAAAGGTACCTTTTTTTTTCATTTAACAAAATTGAACAAATAAATAGTTATCTTAAAACCATGTAATATCTTTAAAGAACTTTTATTCTACCTCTTTTTATTCATGAGATGAAATATTATATTTAGCTTTTATGATTAATTACACTTAATTAAAACATTGGATTGATTTTTGTTTTTAAATACTTATACTTTCCAAAGTTATAAAGTTCTGAATTCGACATATACTTATTGTGCACAATAACTAATCCCATAACTATTGAATTAACTGTATTATTATGGCAAAAGTAATTAGACGTAAGGCAGTACACGTTTGACAAAATTTATCCCAAAAATTGGCGGTAAAAGAAAGAATTTTTTCGAAAGGTAGTGTATACACCAAGTACACTATAAGCATATAAAATCTGTATGCCTGAAAAAAAGTTTCTTCTGAGTAAACTGAACTTATGGAGGGACTCAAGCCAAAGTTGACTACAACAAAGAGAATTCATACTGATTCTCACAGAAATGGTAATGTATTAGGCAAAACAACTACATTCAAATTATACTTCTTCAGTTATAGAAATTGTCCAAATTATACATGTAGTTCCAAATTGAATACCATTAACTCAGATAGGCATTTCAGCTTAAATTGAATGTATGCTATGTTATTTTATGTTTACATCCATGTATGATACAATGTATTGTTATGTGCAGTACATATCGTGGCAAACAGAGAACCGTTAACTGATATAAGCAATGGTAAGCTTAAATTTATGTTTTGTTTTAGTTTAAATTCGATATCTTAGTGTAAATTATTTTCCTTAATTTTCTAACTTACTTTCTTTATTTTTCATTCTGAAAATGCAACAAATGAAACAACAACAAAATCAGAACATGAAAAACAAGAAACAGTATTCTTATCTGAGGGAAGCTGTGGTAAATTGAATTTTATTTATTTATTTTAGTTCAAACTACGGTATGGACTCCATGTATATTTTTCTAATTACTTTTGTTTTAGTTTTTGATCCTGATGAAGCAAAGTTTAGAAGGAGAAAAAGAAAAAATATGTTGTCTGAATTGCGCAATACAAATATCAAAAGCTCGGGTAGTATACGTATCTTTATATTACAATGTCATTGAATGTAGTTACTTCTTAAGTTTGTTCATTACATTATGTTTTGACAATGAATTTTGTACCAATTATGCTATTATAGTATTATACTACTGAAGACAATTCCTATGACTGATTTGAAATTAATTGTTGTAGATCAAACTACTCCCAACTCAAGTGAGGAATTTTGTTCCCAATCATCGAGTATTATGGGCAGACATTATGCAGTCTCTGGAAACATGACTCCTAATTATCCAGTGTCTGAAAACATGACTCCTAACAAGGAAAACAACAACATGCACTCAAGTACAAAATTATTGTCATCAAGCGGAACAATTACTAATCCACAAATTAGCCTTACAGAACAGCTTCATGGTGACTTCATAAATCCTTATTCACTTACATTGATTACAATTCATACTGATAGTACAGACTCAAACATATACTAATATACAAACATGTTTTGTTTGCATTAACCCAGATGTTGCAAAATATACAGGAGGAGATAGCAAAAACTTAATTGCTAGATTGCGTAAAAAATATCACCCAAGAAGAGGTACTGCAAATATTAATTCAATCAGTGATTGAATTTCATGTTTTTAAATTAATATCTAAATATGTTTTCTTTAACATTACAAAAAGTAAATGTATATTGGTATTGTCTTTGTTACTTACAACATGTTTTAACACTTAATTGCACTTTTTAATCTATTTTGTACAGGTAATCTTAGTCAAGGGAGTGTAGTTAATAGCACAATAAGTTTAGATAACACAACCAGTACATACAGTTTTCAGATTCTGCAATCAGTGAGTAAAACATTGAATTTTGAAGAAGATGTGCAAAATGAAGAAAATCATGGTAATGATAAACTTTAAAATCTTAATTCAAATTTATTTAATTGCTTCAAAATCAGTTTTTTTTACTATGTTTTGTTGTTAGATAAAATGATAGAAGTTTACACTTCCCAATTGTATTCAGAAGCTGAAAATCAAGGTGTGTATCTGTAGCTTTAACTTCTGTATGTAAATTAAATACATTTATGCCAAGGTACTATATAACAGTATTTAATTTTTCAAAATAGATATTGTTTCATTTGGACAACCTAATATTCAATGTGAATATTGTTTGGCTGAGGTGTGGTATGAAGAAAGATCTTTGAAAGCAAAAACTTGCGTAAAGGTTGATTTCTCTATATGTTGCCAAAAAGGAAAAGTACAGCTACCTTTCCTACAACAACCTCCTAAATTGATGCTAGAGTTATTAAATGGTCAAGATGCACGAAGCCAACACTATCTACAGCACATTAGACATTACAATAGTATGTTTTCATTTACCTCAATTGGAGGAAAGGTTCACTCAAAAATAAATGATGGCTTTGGGCCACCTCAATTCATTTTGCATGGACAAAACTATCACAGGATTGGAAGCTTACTCCCTCAGAGTGGATCAACTCCCAAGTTTGCACAACTTTACATATATGATACTCAAAATGAAGTGTCAAATAGAGTATCTCACTTTCAGTATGTGTTACATTAGATTACTTTATCTTAAGCAAATTCATATGTAAAGTCATTTTGATTTAAATATTTATTTAAATTGTATGTAGGTCCAATTTGAAAGAGTTGAAGTTTGATAAATCATTGATTGATGATCTTACGAAGATGATTGATGACAACAATGTTCTGGCAAAAAGCTTTAGAAGGGTCAGAGATTTTGTAAATACCGATGTACATTCAGATTTTGCATTGAGGTTATTCAGACATCGGTCTAAAGATCCAAGAGTCTATAATACGCCTACAACTGATGAGATAGCAGCGTTGATTGTGGGTGATATCAACAACATGGATGTAGGACGAGATATCATAGTCAAAAGAATTTCTGGAGAATTGTTTAGACTGCATGAGACACATACAGCCTTCATCCCCTTACAATATCCTTTGATATTTCCTTTTGGAGAGGATGGTTATCAAGAAGATATTCCAATACGTAATTTTGGAAGTAATTGCAAAGAACGTAAAAGAAGTCGTATATCGTTACGAGAATTCATTGCATTTAGAATACAAGAAAGAATTGTTGAATTTGGAAATATAGTTCATTCACGTCGATTGTTTCAACAATTCTTGGTTGATGCATACACTATGGTTGAAGCTCAAAGATTGTCCTTCATAAGAGCAAACCAAAAAATAATACGTTGTGATATTCTGAACGGTGTACAAGAAGCAATGAATCGAGGTGAAACAAATTCTTCATCAATTGGAAAGCGTATAGTCTTACCTGCGTCATTTACAGGAGGAATGAGGTACATGTTCAACAATTGTCAAGATGCAATGGCCATTTGTAAAGTGTTTGGATATCCAGATTTATTTATCACTATTACCTGCAATGTAAAATGGTCTGAAATACATGATTTTATTTCATCAAAAGGATTAACTGCTACTGATAGGCCAGACATAGTTTGCAGAGTTTTCAAGATGAAATTAGATCAAATGATGGTTGACCTTAAAAAAATGAATATTTTGGCAAATGTAATGCAGGTAATGACATTATTCCATATTTAAAAATTTGTTCATATTTTATGTATTATAACTTAAACAGTTGTATCTTTTTATAGGTATGTACACAGTGGAATTTCAAAAAAGGGGATTGCCTCATGCCCACATATTATTGTGGTTGGATGGAGAGAAAAAGTTACGAACTCCAACCGATATTGATGGAGTGATTTCTGCAGAATTGCCAGATGCAAATTTATATCCTAGATTGTCAAAGGCAGTTGCTAGCTACATGATACATGGGCCATGTGGGGTAACTCGAATAAGCTCACCTTGCATGATTAATGGTAGATGTTCTAAATTCTATCCCAAGAAATTTAAATTGTTGACTACAATTGATGAGGATGGATATCCATGTTATAGACGTCGTGATACTGGAACATTCATTCTTAAAAATGGAATTAAGTTGGACAATAGATATGTTGTGCCATATAGCCCATTATTACTACTTAGGTACCAAGCCCATGTTAATACAGAATATTGCAACAAATCCAATTCAATCAAGTATTTGTTTAAATATGTCAATAAAGGTCCAGATAGAGCAAATTTGAAAATTAGCACTACTCATAAAGACTCTACAAAGACACCAATTATTGATGAAATTAAACAGTATTATGATTGTAGATATATATCTCCATGTGAAGCAGTGTGGAGAATATTTGCCTTTGATATTCATCACAGATGGCCTCCAGTTCAACGATTGAGTTTTCATCTATTGAACGAGCAACCGATTCTTTTTAAAGACAATGAAGACATTGAAGAAATATTGAACTTAAATGAACAAAAAAGAACTATGTTTTTAGCTTGGTTTGAGGCTAACAAAATTTATCCACAGGGTCAAAATTTGACTTATTCTGAATACCCTAGATATTTTGTTTGGATGGCGGACAGAAGAGAGTGGAAGCCAAGGAAGATTGGTGTTAGTATTGGAAGGCTAACATATATTCCTCCAGGGTCAGGAGAATTATATTATCTAAGGTTATTGTTGAATTATAAAAAGGGTTGTTGTAGCTATGATAGCATCAAAACTGTTAATGGATTTATTCACAAAACATATAAAGACGCATGCTATGCAATGGGGCTATTGGCAGATGATAAAGAGTTTATTGATGCCATTATAGAGTCTAGCAACCTTGGTTCAGGATTTCAGTTGAGAAAACTGTTTGTTACTCTCTTATTGATGAACACTATGGCTAGACCAGATGAAGTGTGATCAAAACATGGAAGTTGTTATCAGACGATATTTTATACCAAAAAAGAAAGGAGCTTGCCCTACCAGGTATCGTTTTTTTTTTTTATCTTCAGAATTTAAAATTTATAACTGCTATATGACGTATAATTTTTTTGCTAGGTCTTAGAATTGAAGATTCTGAAATACAAAACCTTTGTCTTCTAGAGGTAGAAGCGTTATTAATTTCCAATGGTAAGTCTTTCAAGGACTTCCCAAGTTTGCCACAACCTATTCATTCAGATTCTTTTATTTATCAAAATAGATTCATTGTTGATGAATTGAATTATGACAAGATAGAAATGTCTGAAATGCATTGTTCTCTTTTTCAATCTCTCACTACTGAGCAATTGGAAGTGTATGACAATATAATGACAGCAGTCCTGTCAGAGGTTGGTGGTTTTTTTTTCTTATATGGTTATGGTGGAACTGGAAAAACTTTTATGTGGAAAACTCTATCTACTGCAATTAGATCAAAAGGGTTGATTGTCTTGAATGTAGCTTCAAGTGGTATAGCTTCTTTGTTACTTCCAGGAGGGAAAACAGCTCATTCTACCTTTTGCATTCCTTTGTCAATAAATGAACTGTCAACCTGCAACATTCCTCAAGGAAGTCTTAGGGCAAATTTGTTGATGCAAACTAAATTAATTATATGGGATGAAGCTCCAATGATTAATAGGCTATGTTTTGAAGCCCTGGATAGAACTCTAAAGGATGTCATGAGCGCTGAAAGTGAAGAAAATGCTCTTAAACCTTTCGGTGGTAAAGTCATAGTATTGGGAGGAGACTTTCGGCAGATATTACCTGTTGTAAAAAATGGATCAAGATATGACATTGTGAAGGCAACAATAAATTCTTCCGAATTATGGAAACATTGCAGAGTTTTGAAACTTACTGAGAATATGAGATTAGAGAGTCATAAATCAATTCAAAGTCCAACAGAAATAAAAGAGTTTGCTGATTGGATACTTCACATTGGAGATGGAGATATGGAGTTAAATGAGTTGGGACAAGGAAATATTGAAATCCCGGAAGACATCTTAATTTTAGATGTTGAACAACCTTTATTGCAGTTAGTTGAATTTGTTTATCCCTCCTACATAAACAATTTTAGCTGTAATGGTTCTTTTGATGATGGTGCAATATTATGTCCTACTACAGAATGTGTGGATCAAGTGAATGAGTTCATTTTATCCTTAATCTCAGGAGACGAAGTTATATATTTAAGTTCTGACAGTCCTTGCGAATCTGAACAAGAAGAAAATGCTCAAGCAGAGTGGTTTACAACTGAATTTTTGAATGATATCAAATGCTCTGGAATTCCCAATCACTGTGTTAAATTAAAAGTTGGTGTTCCAATTATGCTTCTAAGAAATATTGATCAAGCCAATGGTCTTTGCAATGGAACAAGATTACAGGTGACTGAGTTGGGAAAAAATGTTATTGGTGCCAAAGTTATTACTGGGAAAAATATTGGTGATCAAATATTCATACCAAGAATGAACTTGACTCCTTCTGAAACAGGATTGCCATTTAAGTTTCAAAGAAGACAATTCCTAATATCTTTGTGCTTTGCTATGACAATAAATAAGAGCCAAGGTCAAACACTAAATAAAGTTGGCCTATATCTACCACGTCCAGTGTTTACACACGGACAATTATATGTTGCAATTTCCAGAGTAAAATCTAAGAAAGGGTTGAAAATATTGATTTTGGATGATAATGGTAATACCACTAATTTAACTACTAATGTGGTTTACAGAGAAATATTTGATAATGTTTGAAGTATATTCTTACCGCCATAGAGATGAGGTATGATTTTTTTTTTTTGAAGAATAAATTTAGTTATTTCATTTGTTTTGTTTTTTTTTTTTAATATATGAACATGAATTTAAGAACTAATATGCATTTTCTGTAACAGGTATGACCATTGATTTTTTGTGTCACAAAAGTCTGTATAAAACTTATGTTATCAAAAATTATTTTGGTGTTGATGTTGAAAGTCTGGTATGTATTGTTGATGAATTTTAATGTAATATTAGATAATTATTTATATAATATCAAATTGTTCAAATTATTATTTAATATTATAATGCATTTGTTATGGCAAAAATTATTCATTCCTTTTTATTTATAACTAATTCTGAGTACTAACATTAAATTAAATTCTTTAGAATTTTATATTTAACAGCAGAAACATTTCAATTACTCAATTTAATAACTTTATTTAAAAAAAATAAAATCAATATTTTAATATATTTTAACTATAATATTAATATTTATATATAAAAAATTATATAAAAATTCCCGTGCGTTGCACGGGTCAACTAACTAGTCTTTATACAAAAAGGAAGTTACCGTGGAGGTGTTCACTCCAATACAAAACAAAATTTTGTTCAATATAATTTTCTAAATAAAATTGAAACACATTTACGTTTTAAGCAAACATTATTGTAAATATCTCACCATTTTTCTTAGTTCATTTGTTTATTTAATTTATTCTTTTAAATCAAAAGGAGTAACACAAATACTTTA
Source organism: Phaseolus lunatus (assembly GCA_013389735.1). NCBI lineage: Eukaryota > Viridiplantae > Streptophyta > Magnoliopsida > Fabales > Fabaceae > Phaseolus > Phaseolus lunatus. The sequence goes on along the minus strand of CM023867.1, from coordinate 44,776,969 downwards.
TATTTTTTAAAAAAGAGATTACATCACGATTCTGTATTAACACCAATTTCTTAAATATTTAATAAACAACAACATACATAAAATTATAGAAGTTTTGTGCAGCATATAGATTCTTGTTAAAATAGTATTTTATTATGTGCATAATAAATATTTATCTTTATATAATTACAAGTTATAATAAATAGAAATATTTAAAAATATAAATTATATGTATATTTACAATGCATACTTTAAATTTAATTAAATAAGTTTATCTTTTAAATCGTGGAGGATGTCGAGAACAAAACAAAAAAGAGGATAAAAAATTGAAAATGAGGAAATAAGTTGTGAATTTTGTTTCCCAATAAATTTTAGCTAATAAAGGAGAGGATATTTAAGAAAAAAAATATTAACATAATGTGTTGAGAAAAAAATTTAATTATTTAGTGAATCTAAAATATTATATATAAAGATTATTTCGTTAAATATCAAATATAATTTTTAAAATAATGAAATATTATAAAAAAACTATAGTGATATTTTTTTTTGAAATTTTTTAAAATTATATTTACAAGTTTTTTTTTATTATGGTGATTATTTCTCTTATATGGAAGGTAAATAATATTTTTAGAACTGCATGTGTATGTAAAAAAATTAAAAGAATGTATAATTACTTTTTTCATTTCTTTGGGGTTAATGTTCAACTTAATATAATGGTTTTTAAAAAAATTAATTTAGTCCCAAGATTTTTTAAAAAGGTTCAATTTGGTCCATTAAGTTTCCACCAACGGTCTTAACTGTTGATGACGTGGTACACACAGTTATATTAGTCTACACGTGGCACATAAGAGGCCTAGGCTAAAGTCTTAGACTACAGTCTTAGGTTTTCACCATTCAATCTCTTGTGCAGGTCACATCCACCACTATTCAGATGATTTTTGGAAACCCCATGACCATCGTGCTCATGGAGGCGAGGAATCTCACTAGGAGGAGTATGCCACGAAGAAGAAACAAAAGGAAGTGGTCTCCCAGGTCCCGCAAACTTCTGGTGGCACTCACAGTTCTTATGACACTCATTCAGAAATGAAGACAGATTAGGTTTAGTCAAGCTTTGCAAAGGGTACGAAAGGAATCAATTTTGTAGGCACCAAAACTGGTATGGAGTGTTGGGTTGGGCTCACTTCCTATGTGGAGGCCCAATCTAATTTTTTAATGACCTTTAGGGTTTTTCCTGAGAGAGAGTGACAGTCGTCAGCAGAGACAGAGAGAGAAAAAGAGAGAGAAAAGAAAAAGATAGAAAAGTTTCGCCCAGTAACTTCCAGCCGCCGCCGACACTTTGTTCACCATTGGATCGGGCTGAAATTTTGTAAGCAGGTTCATAATTTGTGTGAATTCAATCTGACCGTTCGGATCTTACAGAAGTGGTTTGAGCAGAGAGAAATTCATCTCACATTACAGCAGCGTTTTCAACGTTTCTCTTGAGAACGAGTTTTTTCGGATTGCTGCTGCTGTTTCGTCCACCGTTGGATCGGGCTGAAATTTTGTCAGCAGGTTCATACCTTGTGGTGCTTCAATTGAACCGTTCGGATTGTTCAAAAGTCACCGGAACAGTGAGATATAGGCCGCGTACGGTAGCTGCAGTTTTGGGAATTTTTCAGGTTTCTTGTTCTTTGTTTCATCTCTGTTGTATTTCTACTTGGCTGGTTATTGAGCACAATTTGTGCTGTTTTGAGACTCTCTTGTAACCATAATATTGATCATAGTGGAGTTTGATTGACTGGCTTGTGCCCGTGGTTTTTACTTCTCACATTGAGAAGGTTTTCCACATTAAAAATTTCTGTGTCTTCCTGAAGTGTGTTTTTGTTGCTGCCATTATTTGTTATTGCTCCTCACAGATTCTTGCTAGTTGGGGAAATTATTATCCGCTGCTTATTGCTCTTGTTGAGATATTATTTTTATTGTGTTGAATTTCCCATCAGAGTGGTATCAGAGCCTGGTTGGGGCTATTTGACTACTTGAATGATGGAGGCAAATACATATAAGATGATCTGTTTGAACGGCACTAACTATCACTTATGGAAGGGAAAAATGAAGGATCTGTTATTTGTGAAGAAATTACATCTTCCTGTGTTTGCTACTGAAAAGCCAGAAGACAAGATTGGTGAGGAATGGAAGTTTGAGCATCAGCAGGTTTGTGGTTTTATTCATCAGTTTGTTGAAGACAATGTTTATAATCACATTGCTAATGAGGAACATGCAAAATCCTTGTGGAAGAAGATTGAGACTTTGTATGCTTCTAGTACAGGAAACAATAAATTATATTTGTTAAATTGCTTGATAAATTTGAAGTACAAGGAGGAGATTTCTATTTCAGATCACTTAAATAATTTTCAGGGGCTCCGAGATCAATTGTCACAAATGGGCATCAAATTTGATGATGAAGTGTTGGGATTATGGCTACTGAATACTCTACCAGATTCTTGGGAAACATTTCGGGTTTCAATTACAAACTCATCTCCTGATGGTGTTGTCTCCTTGGAAAATGTCAAGAGTGGTGTACTTAATGAGGAGATGAGAAGGAAGGCTCATGGTACTTCATCTCATTCTGAGGTACTTGTCACTGAAAATAGGGGGAGAAGTCAGAAAAGGGAACCGAAAGGGAGTAGAGAGAACAGTAGAAGTAAGTCCAAGTCTAGATACAAAAATATGTGGAGTGTCATTATTGTCACAAAACAGGGCACATTAAGAGAAACTGTTTTCTTTGGAAAAAGGAGAACAAAGATAAGAAAGGGAAGCAGAAGGAGAAACATCATGACAATGATGATCGTGTTACTACTGCTACTTGTGATGATGATCTTATTATTCTCCGTGACCATGATTCAGTTAATCTTGTATCAGATGAGAGCATGTGGATAATTGACAGTGGTGCTACATTGCATGTTACACCAAGGAAGGAGTTCTTCACATCTTACACTTCTGGTGATTTTGGAGTGTTGAAGATGGGTAATGATGGTGTGTCTAAGGTAGTTGGTATTGGTGATGTTTGCTTGCAAACCAATATGGGAATGCAGTTGTTGCTTAGAGGAGTCAAACATGCTCCAGATATCCGCTTTAATTTGATCTCTGTGCAGATGCTTGATGATAGTGGTTATGAAAATCACTTTGGTTCAGGAAAGTGGAAACTCTCCAGAGGTAATCTAATTGTGGCCAAAGGAGAGAGAATTAGTAAACTGTATTGGACAAAAGCATTGGTTACTAAAGACAGTGTGAACGCCATGGATATGGATGCTTCTTTGTGGCACCGAAGGCTTAGTCATATCAGTGAGAAGGGGCTGAATTGTTTAGCTAAAAAGGATGTGCTTCCGGGATTGAAGAGTGCAGAGTTGGAGAAATGTTCTCATTGCATGGCTGGTAAGCATACCAGAGTATCCTTCAAGAAGCATCCTCCCTCAAAGAAGTCAAAGTTGCTTGAATTGGTGCATTCTGATGTTTGTGGCCCATTGAAGGTAAAGTCATTTACTGGTGCACTTTATTTTGTTACCTTTATTGATGATTGTTTCAGGAAGCTTTGGGTTTATGTTTTGAAAACAAAGGACCAAGTTCTAGAAAAATTCAAAGAACTTCATGTTTTGGTTGAGAGACAGTCAGGCAAGAAGCTTAAATGCATTCGTACTGACAATGGTGGTGAGTATTGTGGACCGTTCGATGTTTATTGTAAGCAACACGGTATCAGACATGAAAAGACTCCTCCTAAAACTCCTCAGCTGAATGGTTTAGCAGAAAGAATGAACAGGACATTGATAGAAAGAGTTAGGTGTATGCTTTCTGAAGCAAAGTTGCCTAAGCATTTTTGGGGTGAGGCATTGTACACTGCAGTGCATGTTATTAATTTGAGTCCTGCAGTTGCTTTGAATGGTGAGGTGCCAGACAAGATTTGGTTTGGCAAGAATGTCAAGTATGATCATTTGCGAGTCTTCGGTTGTAAAGCATATGTGCATGTTCCAAAGGATGAGAGATCCAAGTTGGATGCGAAGACAAGGCAGTGCATCTTTATTGGTTATGGTCAGGATGAATTTGGCTACAAGTTCTTTGATCCTGTTGAGAGGAAGTCAATTAGAAGCCGTGATGTGAAGTTCATGGAAGATCAAACCATTGAAGATATTGACAAGATAGAGAAGACAACATCTGAGATAGATAATAGATTGTCTAATGTTGATCCAGTTCGAATGCCTCTACGTGATTTGGATACTATTGAGAATAATGTTCAGAATGATGAGCAACATGATGATGTTGATGATCAGCAACTTCGAGAAGATTTTGATGTTCCTATTGATGACGTTGACGAGGAACATGGGATGTCACAAGATGAAGATCTTGGTGATGCTTCTGAACCACCTCAAGTTCAAATTCGGAGGTCTAATAGGCAGAGGGAACCATCTACCAGGTATCTTTCTGATGACTATGTTACCTTGAAAGATGAAGGAGAACCTGAGTATTATCTTGAGGCCATAGAGAGTGAAGAAAAGAAAAAGTGGTTGGATGCAATGCAAGATGAAATGAAGTCTTTGTATGATAATCACACTTTTGACTTGGTGAAATTGCCAAAAGGCAAGAAGGCTCTAGAAAACAAGTGGGTTTATAGGGTAAAGCAAGAAAGCAATTCTACATCTCCAAGATATAAAGCCAGATTGGTGGTGAAAGGTTTTAGACAGAGAAAAGGCATTGATTTCAATGAGATTTTTTCTCCTGTGGTGAAAATGTCATCCATTAGAATTGTGTTGAGTTTGGCTGCTACTCTTGATTTAGAGGTAGAGCAAATGGATGTTAAAACTGCTTTCCTTCATGGTGATTTGGAAGAAGAGATTTACATGAAGCAACCTGATGGTTTTCTTGTTGAAGGCAAGGAAGATCATGTGTGTAGGCTGAGAAAAAGTTTATATGGCTTGAAGCAGGCTCTGCGTCAATGGTACAAGAAGTTTGAGTCTGTTATGTGTGAGCATGGCTACAAGAAGACTACTTCTGATCATTGTGTCTTTGTTAAAAGGTTTACTAATAATGATTTCATTATCCTGTTGTTGTATGTTGACGACATGCTTATTGTTGGGAAAGATATTTCCATGATCAACAGGTTGAAGAAGCAATTGAGTGAGTCATTTGCTATGAAAGACATGGGAGCTGCTAAGCAAATTCTTGGTATAAGAATCATGCGTGATAGGCAAGAGAAGAAGCTTTGGTTGTCACAGGAGCACTATGTTAAAAGAGTGCTACAGAGGTTCCAGATGGAAAATGCTAACGCAGTAAGCACTCCTCTTGCTACTCATTTTAAATTAAGTGCAAAACAAAGTCCTTCTAATGAAACTGAAAAATCAGATATGCAACGGGTTCCTTATGCATCTGTTGTGGGTAGTTTGATGTATGCAATGGTGTATACAAGACCTGATATTGCACATGCTGTTGGTACTGTTAGTAGATTTTTGTCTAATCCAGGTAGAGAGCATTGGAATGCTGTGAAATGGATTTTAAGGTATCTTCGTGGTACTACTTGTTTGAAGCTTTGTTTTGGAGGTGATAAGCCTACCCTTGTGGGCTATACTGATTCTGATTTGGGTGGAGACATAGATACTAGAAGGTCTACCTCAAGCTACGTGATTAAATTTGCAGGGGGAGTTGTGGCATGGCAATCTAGATTGCAGAAGTGTGTTGCATTGTCCACTACTGAGGCAGAGTTCATTGCCATTACAGAAGCATGCAAGGAGTTGCTTTGGGTGAAGAAACTCTTGCAAGAGCTTAGTTTTGTTCAAGACAAGTACTTGCTATTTTGTGATAGTCAAAGTGCCATTCATCTCGGTAAGAATTCAACTTTTCATTCTAGGTCCAAGCATATTGATGTGAGGTATCATTGGATACGTGATGCCTTGGAAGCTAGGTTACTGGAGTTGGCAAAAGTTCATACAGATGATAATTGTGCTGATATGATGACTAAGACACTATTGAGAAGCAAGTTTGAAACTTGTTGTGAGATTGCCGGTTTGTCAATCATCTCCACATAGTTGTGAGGGGGAGATTTGTTGGGTTGGGCTCACTTCCTATGTGGAGGCCCAATCTAATTTTTTAATGACCTTTAGGGTTTTTCCTGAGAGAGAGTGACAGCCGTCAGCAGAGATAGAGAGAGAAAAAGAGAGAGAAAAGAAAAAGATAGAAAAGTTTCGCCCAGTAACTTCCAGCCGCCGCCGACACTTTGTTCACCATTGGATCGGGCTGAAATTTTGTAAGCAGGTTCATAATTTGTGTGAATTCAATCTGACCGTTCGGATCTTACAGAAGTGGTTTGAGCAGAGAGAAATTCATCTCACATTACAGCAGCGTTTTCAACGTTTCTCTTGAGAACGAGTTTTTTCGGATTGCTGCTGCTGTTTCGTCCACCGTTGGATCGGGCTGAAATTTTGTCAGCAGGTTCATACCTTGTGGTGCTTCAATTGGACCGTTCGGATTGTTCAAAAGTCACCGGAACAGTGAGATATAGGCCGCGTACGGTAGCTGCAGTTTTGGGAATTTTTCAGGTTTCTTGTTCTTTGTTTCATCTCTGTTGTATTTCTACTTGGCTGGTTATTGAGCACAATTTGTGCTGTTTTGAGACTCTCTTGTAACCATAATATTGATCATAGTGGAGTTTGATTGACTGGCTTGTGCCCGTGGTTTTTACTTCTCACATTGAGAAGGTTTTCCACGTTAAAAATTTCTGTGTCTTCCTGAAGTATGTTTTTGTTGCTGCCATTATTTGTTATTGCTCCTCACAGATTCTTGCTAGTTGGGGAAATTATTATCCGCTGCTTATTGCTCTTGTTGAGATATTATTTTTATTGTGTTGAATTTTCCATCATGGGGATGGTTGGGAGCAAGTTAACAATTTCAAAGAAAGGAGATCCAAAAGCATCTAATGTTCCCTCAGTTACAAACGTACGTTACTTGTCTTTTCTACAAGAACATGAGTTACTTGATGTTTCATGTGATAGTATGAGCGCCTCTTCATCATCAGATTCTGGAGTTGCATAAATAGATTTATCAGTGTAGGAATTTTGATGATACATCCATCGTAGTATATCGTCTATGGTTGAATAACTAAAATGGAATTAGAATCGGGGTGACAAAGGAAAATTTGTAGAGAAAAATAGAAAAGGACAATGAAAAAAAAAAGAAAAGAAAGAAAAAAGAGGTATATATATAGGAAAATGTTGGTGTGATGTAGTTGCTCCAGTATACAACTGTCCAGGTGGCAAAAAAAGTAATATTTAATTGTTGTTGTGGGGCCCATGAAACATTCTGAAAAGGTTTAATCTTTAGTACAATTGTGAAATTAGGGTTAAGGGAAATTGGGATTTACATTTAGTTGTACCGTTTTCGCTTTCACTTTCTTCTTCTTTTGGTCCCGTGGTTCTGTGCTCTTCTCCTTGAGTTCTCCAGTGCGTTGCTGTTGTCGTTGAGTTAGTGCCTTAGTGTTCTCCTCAATTTCCAGTGTCGTCGTTGGTCGGTGTTCGCAAGGGGGGCTTCTCCATCTCTTTTCACGGTGGTTAGGTGATAAAGGTAATACATTTTTTATTCAATGGATTATGAAGTGAAACATTGATGTTGTGTGATTTTCATGATGTTGTGTGATTTTGATGTTGTTTCAGGACTAGGATTGTCATGCTGTAGAAATTCCTTGTGAAGAGTTGGGGACGAATTATAGGTATAGGGTAAAGTAAGGTTTGTTAGTGCAGGAGAAAAATGAATTAGACCATAAGACTATTGTCTTGTTACTGTTACCACAATTGTTAGAGTGACAATAACATGTATTGTGGACCTTTAAAGTATGGTTTAATGATTTAGTTTTAGTTCGAGTTTAGGGTTGAAGGAAGTTTGAACCTTTTCTCCCATGAATGCTGAACTGTTGGTATTGTTGTTATTTCACCCAATGTTTACACTTAAATTTGAATTTATACATGAAACCACCACAAAATGAAGAGAAAAAGAAAGATTGGTCCATTACTAGACACACTGATATAAAATTGATATATGTTTTTCACACTGATGAAGGTAGAGTATATAAATTGTATGCTCTAATCATTGAACAAACGTGTTTGGTAATTGTTGGTAATATTTGGTAATTGTTAAGACAAATGAATTTTCCAATCGTTCCCCAAGATGTTTTAGGATTTCATTTTGTCTAAGATTGCTTTGCTAACTTTTGATTTGGACCAATGGGGTTGTCAATGAGCTTACAATCCATTAAGCTTGTTTTTTGTAAGATATCCAAGTCATAAGTTGTCAATTTTTTCCTTGGATTGAGCCACCTATATTCTGATGAAGTATTTTAGATAGCAACCACCTTTTTCCTAGGTGGAAAAGTAACCACAAAATTAAGTCAACTAAGACAGTGACAATATGTGAAGAAAACTTTTTCTACAAATGTCACGTGACTGTTCCGGTTGGTTGGGGTGGTGCATGAGGTAGGGAGAAAGTGAGTCAAATCAGGTTTTTAGAAGCCATGAGTGTAGGGCAGTGTCAAGTAAGCACAAAATTCACTCAACATAGGGACTGCTAGTATGTGGTTAGCCTAGTAGGAATTTGTGGTGACACACATTACATTTCCTACACAGACATAGGGAAAATTTTTATTGAAATCTCAAGTGACTGTTCGTGTTGGTGTGGGAGGGACATGATGTGGGGAGAAAGTGGGTAAATCAGGTTATTAGAGCCCATGAGTGTAGGACAATGCCAAGTAAGCACAAGATTGACTAAATTTAGAGGGTGGTAGTATGTGGTGATCGACGTTACACTTTGTGCACAGACCTAGTGAAAGCTTTTTTGGAAATCTGAAGTCAGTGTTGGTGTTGGTTGGGGTGGGCATGATGTGGGCAGAAAGTGCGTTAGATAAGCTTTTTAGAGTCCATGAGTGTAGGGCAGTGTCCAGTGATAAAAAATTCACTCAACTTAGAGGATTGCAGTATGTGGTGACCCAAATAGGAACATCTGGAGACCCACATTAGACTTCCTGCACAAACCCAGTGCAAACTTATTCTAAAAATGTGAAGTGCGTGTTGGTGTTGGTTGGTGTGGGCACGATGTTGGCAAAAAGTGTGTTAGATCAGGTTTTTAGAGTCCTTGAGTGTAGGGCAGTGTCCAATGATCACAAATTCACTCAACTTAGAGGATTGTAGTATGTGGTGACTCGAGTAGGAACATCTGGTGACCCACATTACACTTCTTGCACAAACCCAGGAAAACTTTCTGGAAATGTGAAGTGAGTGTTCTTCTTGATTTAGGAGGGGCATGAGGAGGGGAGAAACTAGGTTAAATGAGTTCTTTTGAGGCCATGAGTGTAGGATAGTGTTAAGTAACGACAAAATTTACTCAACTTAGAGAATAACATTAAATGGTGACCCTAGAAGGAATATGTGGTGAGTCACATTACACTCGTGCATAGACCTAGGGAAACTTTTTCTGAAAATGTGAAGTGAGTGTTTGTCTTGGTTGGGGATGGGCATGAGGTGGGGAAAAATTGAATTAAATAAGGTGTTCTTGCACTCATGTCTTTTCAGAATACGTTCTCTCTTAATTTGTTTATTTTCTTTTGGATCAATTGGTTGATATATTTTGTTTTGGACAATTTTGAAATGGCTTATCCTAGTTCGATGGGAAAGTATGATGGTGAAAAGTTTGATCATGAAGGAAAATGAAGGTTTGATTTATTATATTACTAGGTTGCAAGCTGACAGTTAATTCTGAAATTGTGTAATTATATTCAATTTAAACATTTCTCTTGCACATTTATTTTGTAGATTCGAGTAAGACACATAGTGCAACCTGAACATATTGTTAACATGAATAGAAATTCAACGTCATTGCAGCAACAAAGAATAGAGGCAACCCCCTTTAAGTGGATGCTCCACTTAGAACAAGAATTGAACATATCAAGTCCCCTTCTTCATGAATTGATTAGTAGGTGGAGTGTTGATGATAATTGTTTTAGGATCATACAACATTTAGTGCCTTTTAAGGTTGTTAATGTGTGTTTCGCGTTGGGGTTGCGAGTGGTGGGTGAAGAATTATGTTTGGAGGATGATGGTAGTGGGTTGGTGAATAAGGTCTTTGGAGGAGAGAACATAAAGATAGATATTCTTTTGGAAAAATTGGGGAACAAAGTTTATAGGAAAGAAAAATGTTAATGAATTCTGTCAATTGTACATACTTCTTTTGTTATATGTTTTCATTTTGCCTAGGACTTCTAGAACTTTTTCTTCATTTCCTTTTAAGGTTTTAGATAATTTAGATACATTGGATGGATACAATTGGGACGATGCAGTGTATGACTTAATAGTTTCCATTTTAACACGGTCATCCGAGGTATATAACAACCAAACGAATGACTGTGAAATTTATTTGGCTGGTTGCGTTCCTATTCTGCAGGTTAGTGGTAATTATGAGAAATAATTATGTACTTTAACTTTATCACATTTTTTTAGTTTTAAATGACTAACAGTAATTTTTCGGGACCAGGTTTGGGTTGTTCAACATGTTGGCCTTAGCATCCCTGCAGAATCCCATACAATATCTTTTCTGAGGTTTTTGTAGTGGTCGTGTGTAAAGATTCGATCAAGCAGTTTAAATGAAGCGTTCTCTGTTTCTGAGGTATTTAATTGTGTGTTTAAGACCTTGACTGACATTGGTGTATTTTTATATGTTGATCATAACAAAGAAGTTGTTATTGTAGATTGTATAGGATTAGGCAGTGACTGAAGTGGAGGAAGGACTGCACTTTGTTAAAGAAGCCCTCAAAATTGGAGGGGAACATCATGAATATACTGCCTATTGTCCAAGTGAGTGGGAGAAAGTTTGTAACGAGCATAATTTGTGCGAATTTGTACTTCTTCAGAACAACAAGAGGATAAGTGATGTTGAGGACCAATTTCGAGTGGTGAAAGAACTACTACACAAATAAAACCATTTGTCATGTTCCACACTTGTACCTAAGGACAGTACGAAGTCACGTCCTCGAAGTTCACCTCCTTCACACTCAGGTGGTCGAAGCCCACATCCTATTGACATGTTTAAGATGTATACAACGTTGTGTTCGTTGGTCGAAATTGTTAGACCCCGGTAAGTAAATATACTGAAGAACCATAACTTTTTTATTTTTTGTACGCTGACGAATTTCTCTTCTTATTTTAGTGTTGTTGTTAACATTGAAGGCAACATATTGATGTGCTTTCCTTTATGTAGTTATGATTGTGGAGTTTTGGTTTTGAAATATATTGAGGTGTGAAATGGTATGGTTGACTATGAGGGGAAGACGATGCCTGAATACAACAGTGTATGTATTTGTTCCCTTCAGTATTAGAGTAGAAGTTATAAGTTTTATTGTGCACTAAAAATTGATTTTCACAATTTTTTTCAGGACGACCTTCAAGCATTTTGTCAGGAAATGGTTTGCAATTGGGTCCTTGATGCACGTAATGCAAAACAAGAAAATGTGTTGACGGAGTTAAACTTTCGTGGTACTTCAGAATGATTGTGGTTGAGAGTGCGTTGGATGTGAAGTTCATGTTGTACAATTGTGTAGTTATTCGTTACATGTTTTAGTGGATCCTATGAACATGTTTTAGTGCCAACTTTTTAATGCGAGAATTGAAGACGAATATTGTTGTACCATATGATGCAACAAACCTTCTAATTACACTTAATATTACTTTCCATCATTTCTAATTATGATGACAAGTTTTTCCACAAATGCTTTCATTCGTATTGAAACCCAAAGGATCCATTAGCAGGTGCCACATACTGTTTGATTGGATTTATGCTCACTTGACACTACCTTACACTCATGCACTCTAAAGACCTAACCTAACACACTTTCTCCCCACATCATGCCCATCCCAACAAACATTAACATTGACTTCACATTTCCATAAAAACTTTCACTAGGTTTGTGCAGAAAGTTTATTGTGGGTCACCACATATTCCCTGAAGGGTCACCCCATACTATCACTCTCTAACTTGACTGAATTTTGTTGTTACTTCACACGGTCCTACTCTCACAGCCTCTAAATAACTCATTTAACCCACTTTCTCCCCACCTCGTGTCCCTCCCTAGCCAACACGAACACATTTGACATTTAAAGAAAAAGTCCCCCTGGTAGGTCTGTGCAGGAAGTGTAATATGGGTCACCACATACTCCTACTAGGGTCACCACATACTACAACCCTCTAAGTTGACTGAATTTCTACTCACTTCACACTGTCTTACATTCATGTACTCTAAAGACCTAATCTAACACACTTTCTCCCCACATCATGCCCATCCCAACAAACATTAACATTGACTTCAGATTTCCATAAAAACCATCATTGGGTTTGTGCAGCAAGTGTAATGTGGGTCACCACATATTCCCTGAAGGGTCACCACATACTATCACTCTCTAACTTGACTAAATTTTGTTGTTACTTCACACGGTCCTACTCTCACAGCCTCTAAATAACTCATTTAACCCACTTTCTCCACACCTCGTGTCGTTCCCTAGCCAACATGAACACATTTGACATTTCAAGAAAAAGTCCCCCTGGTAGGTCTGTGCAGGAAGTGTAATATGGGTCACCACATACTCCTACTAGGGTCACCACATACTACAACCCTCTAAGTTGACTGAATTTCTACTCACTTCACACTGTCTTACATTCATGTACTCTAAAGACCTAATCTAACACACTTTCTCCCCACATCATGCTCATCCCAACAAACATTGACACTGACTTCAGATTTCCATAAAAACCTTCACTGGGTTTGTGCAGCAAGTGTAATGTGGGTCACCACATATTCCCTGAAGGGTCACCCTATACTATCACTCTCTAACTTGACTGAATTTTGTTGTTACTTCACACGGTCCTACTCCCACAGCCTTTAAATAACTCATTTAACCCACTTTCTCCCCACCTCGTGTCCCTCCCTAACCAACACGAACACAGTTGAAATTTCAAGAAAAAGTTTCCCTGGTGGGTTTGTGCAGGAAGTGTAATATGGGTCAGCACATACCTTTACTAGGGTTACCACATACTGCAACCCTCTAAGTTGACTGAATTTCTGCTCACTTGACACTGCCTTACACTCATGCACTCTAAAGACCTTATCTAACACACTTTCTCCCCACATCATGCCCATTCCAACAAACATGAACACTCACTTCAGATTTCCATAAAAAGTTTCACTGGATTTGTGCAGGAAGTGTAATGAGGGTCACCACATATTACTACTAGGATGACCACATACTATCACCCTCTAAATTCAGTGAACATTGTGGTTACTTCACACTATCCTACATTGATGGCCTCTAAAAAACTGATTTAACCCACTTTCTCCCCACCTTGTGCCCTTCCCCAACCAACATCAACACAAACACTAACACTCTCTTTTTACCTTTCTTATGCATGTCAACACTACACAATTTTATTAAAAATTTTGGTACCTCATCAACCTAACATTCCAAACAAAAACTCTGCATTATTTATACACCAAGACACATATTTTCAACAACAATATTTTCCACAAAAAATCAAGTCATTCTCCAGAAAAATGGGTCCCCATTTTTGGACAACTCTAAATGAGTTGCTCCACCAATCCCTTTTCTTTGTGTATCCTAACATGCTACTGTGAAATAAAATACTATAACAATAGTGAAATACATACCCATAAAGTAAACCCAACATGAAATATGAATATATTTTTATCTTAAGAGTGTGTGCAACAAATTAGCTTTGGGTCATACAAGGGTCACCACAGGCGAACTAACAGGAATGACCCAACAACAAAAATCACACAACATCAATGTTTTACTTAATAAACAAATGAAAAAAAATTGTATTACCTTTGAAAAGAAGAAGTCCAAGAGGAGAACGCCACCCAACCATCGTGAAAACAAGATGTCAAAGACGAGACCGCCACCCAACCACCGTGAAAGGAGGATGCCGAAGACGACGACACCACCGAACCACCCTAAAAACATATGCACCCAGGACGATGACAAACGCCGCTGCAGAGAAAGGTTGTGAAGAACTTGGAAGACAAAGTTCGGGGAGAACCTGGAAAAGGATGTGGAGGAGAAGAACAAACCTAAATTCAACCCAATTTCTTAAAATCTAATTTCACATTCTAAAACACCTAAATACTAAATGTTCAGATTTTACGTGAGCCCCACAACCAAAATAAAATAATATTATTTATATAAAGTGGAGCAACTCATTTACAGCGTGTTTGGATTGAGGGGAGGTGCGAATGCGAAGACGGATACGCAGAGGACACCCACGTTTGCTTCTGCTGATGGTTGCGGGTGAGGGAGCGCATGGAGAGAAAGTTGTGAAGATTTCCCATCTTCGTAACAATGAGGAGAAAGGAGCGAGGATCGACCGAAAGCCACGTCACGATGAGGGAAGTTACCTATCTGCCCTCCTCATTTACTCAGAACTGGACCACTCGAAATGCTGTGCATGGCTCTGCATGGTCATCCATGTGCCCTCATTTACTCTCATGCTATGTATTTACTCATGCAAGACAAGAAACTGCCACCCCATGCAAAGACAAGGAACTGGCAGCCCTGGAAAAGGTGTGCAACCTGTGCATGCAATGGTCAGTCCTTCCTGCACTGTTCATTGCTGAGCATGAGATTCCTAAATGAAGTCAGGAATCCTTTGACCGATTTTGAATTTTGAATACAGGTGAGAGAGTGGTTGGGAAGTTAATTAGGGCAATGAAGGGTGTATATAAGACGCCCATTGTAGTGTGGGAGTTCACAGAAGCAAAAGCTCAAGTTGTCTGATAATCAAAGGAAATTAGGAACTGAGTGTACTTAGGGAGTTCTGAAGTGGTTGGTGGCGTTTAGAGGCTTGGTGAGTATTGCCAAAGTTCCATTCTGTAGTTCGTTTTCATCCAGGTTAGCGCTGCCCTTGCTTTCGTCTTCGGCATAATCGGTTATGACAGAAAATACGCGTGCCACAGAATCGATTATCTGTTCATTTGTCGGAGCATAATCGATTATGGGCAGTGTGTGTTTGAGATGATAATCGATTATGTTGGTCTGTTAACCGATTATGTTCCCTTTTGCACGTCTGATATAATCGATTAGGGGGGGCTTTTGGTTTGGATAATCGATTAGGATCATTTTTTGCCTTCTGTAATAATCGATTATCATACTGTTTTTTTTTTCAGGGTTCATTGGTGATTGCTGGTGGTTTGTTCGTGATTGTTGTTGGTGGTGGTCTCTTCTTCTAGTTCATCCAGTTCACTTGAATTTGTTGTGCCTTCAGGTTTTTTTTTCTTTGTCATATTTAATTTTGTTTTACGTTTTTCTTTCTTTAGATGTGTTTTGTATGATATATATAACTTTATGTTTGGATGAGAATGTTTTTTTAACATAATTTTTTTTAGGGTTTTGGGTTTTATTATTGAAATTTGTGTTGGATTTATGGTTTTATTATTCATATTAATAAGTTATGGTTTACGTTTTATTTGAAGTGTATGATTTTATTGTAGTGTTGTAAAAAGTTAAGAGAAATACTTACTTATTTAAAATGAATATGGAAATAGAAATTAAAGTGATGTAGGTTTTTTTTTTTTTGTTGACATTTTAAATAAATTATTAATGTTATAATTGAGAAAATAAAAAAAACGTCTACGTAAGAAATTTCATTTTTTAATTATAAATTTACATAATTATGATTTTTTAAACATTTAATTAGTTTTAAAAAATAGTTTAATTTATTAATGTTGAATATTTCTAGAAAATGGGAATAAGAATTTGTAATGTATAACGTAATTTTATTTTATATTTGACAGTTATTAATGTTAGAATTATAAATATAATAGGAAATGTTGTAGTAAGTAAAAAAACAGTAAAAGTTTAGAAAATAAATAAAATTTTGTATACTTTGACTTTTTTTTAATGTAATTGTTTGTAAAAAAGACTTATATTTTTAAAAAATTATTTACGTACATAATGGAAAAAAAGTTGTAGTAATTAAAAAAAAAACAAAAATATTTGAAATTAGAATTTTGAATTTATGTTAATAAATGTATATATTTATTACATTTTGAGAATTAAATTTTTAGGTTATTTTTTGAAGATTTGACATAAATTAGTAATGTTCTAATTTAAAATTTATTAAAAAAATTGTACTAATGAATAGAAACGCAAGTTTTTTTTATTTGACATATATATTTTGAATTTTGTAAATTTGTACATAATTATTATTGTTATTATAGTTATTTAATTTTATGTAATTATTTAACCGTAAATCCTAAATTCAGAATTTTGAATTTAATATAATAAATGTATATATTTAGTAGTTTTTGAAAGTCTAAATTTTGATACAGATTTTGTTGTTATGTAAAGATTTTATTTTTTTACAATGGAAATAAGGCTTTTTTGAACTTTTAATAATAAATTTACATAGTTATTACTTTTTCGAAGATCTAATTGTGTATAAAAAATAGAATTTTTATTTTTAGATAATATATTTAAAAATTGGAAATCAAACTTTATAATGTTTAAGTTTAGGGTTTAGGTTTTATTTTTAGATTTGACATAAATTATTAATGTTATGATTTACAATATTTTTTTAAACAAATTGTACTAATTATTACAACTAGAAGTGATGTGCAGCAATATAATTTTTTGATGTATGTATATCAATATTATTATAATAGAAATAAATTTAGATTAAAATTAATTAAGATTAGGTTTTAGGGTCACTGTATCGGTGTACTTATACACCGAAACGGTAACCGTTTTTGGTATGTTGGATTCACACTGACACGTAATAATGGTTATGGATGAAAGTTAAACATTAGATGGATAACGTTACGAATTGGAGAAGACATTATGACGAGACCGAGATGGTCGATTTTGAGGAAACAGTTGCAATTTATGACAATCTTGTTGCGGTCAACATGAATCTAATTTCAGAAATCCAACAACAAATTAAAAAAAAATAACGAACAAACATCAGTGATCATTCTTTGCATGATTGGTTTTGGATTGAATATGTTACGCACGATGCGTCCTACAAGCAACTGTATTAGTGAGGTCCAACCACAAAAAGAGCGTCGTAGACAAGAATTGATGGAGTACTTGGTTCACACTATAAAATGTCGCGATATTATTCGCATGGGACCATAAGCTTTTCTTCAATTATGTGAACGAATACGGACAACTGGACTTGTTAAGGATGCATATCGATCAACCGTGGAAGAACAAGTAGCCAAGTTTCTGCACATTATTGGGCATAATGTGAAAAATCGAAGTGTGTCATTCTTTTTCCATCGGTCTGGAGAAACAGTATCCCGTCACTTTCACAATGTTTTGAGTGCAATCTTAAAGTTGGAAGGGGATTTCTTAATTCAACCAAATGGAACGGTTGTAGAACCACACATCCTTAACAACAGTCGATTTTACCCTTATTTTAAGGTTTGTTTATGATGACATTACCTTAAGTTATGTATTATGTTTTTTTTTATTTTCTATATAATTAAAGCTATGAATCTTGGTTTACATTAGGATTGTTTAGGGGCCATAGATGGGACTCATGTACGTGTTAAGGTTGGACGTGCTGATGCACCTCGTTATCGAGGCAGAAAAGATTGGCCAACCCAGAACATATTTGCAGGTTGTGACTTCGACATGAAGTTCACATATGTCCTGGCTGGTTGGGAAGGAACTGCCTCTGATTCAAGGATATTGAAAGATGCTTTGGTACGAGACAATCGTTTGGTTATTCCAGAAGGTTAGTTTGAGGGGATTTGGTCTGCAAACCAATAAATAGGTTATAGTTCTATATACTAACGCAACTTTCCACAATCTTCGTAGGAAAATACTATCTTGGTGATGCAGGTTTTATGTTAACACCAAATATAATAACACCTTATCGCGGGATTAGATACCATTTGAAAGAATATTCGCGAAGAGGGCCACAGAATGCTAAAGAGTTGTTTAATTTGCGACATTCATCACTTAGAAATGTAATTGAGAGAACATTTGGAGTGTTGAAAAAACGATTTCCAATTATAGCCAGTGGGACTGAGGCCCATTATGATGTGGATACTACGACTAAAATTGTTTTGGCTTATTGTATTCTGCATAACTTTCTTCGTGGGGTTGACAATGATGACTCTTTGATTGAAGAAGTAGATGATGAATTGTTAGAAGACGAAGTACAACCATGGACGGTATTGATTCACATTTTGCTCTGTTGAATACAAATCTTGAAGAATGTGTTTCATCCATGAAGGATGCCAATAGGAATGGCTCTGAGTTGGTTGACATTGCTCGGGCACAAGCAACTGCAGCACAACAGATAGCTGCGGAAATTACACGAAGAAACGACTTATATGCTGAGCATGTACACCATAATCGTCGCCATGCATCGTACCAATACTCAGAGTCTGATATTTGGGCAATGCTGGTCGAACTTAACATCCAAGATGAACAGGTCATGGATCAATGCTACGAGTTCTTATGTGAGCATCCAGGAAGAGTGAAACAACTATTTGGGATGCCATTTGAGCGTTGCATGACAAAGTTGTTCGCATTTATGATCAGGCGTTGATTTCTGATCTCTGCTATCGCGTTGCATTTGTGTCTTTCTGCTATGTGTTTGATTATTGGACTTGTAATATTTGACTCTGTTTGTTTATTGTTGGACATGTAATATTTTGGGTTGTGAACTTGTACTTTCATTCGCCATGTAATATTTTCCTATGTCAACTTCCACTACTGTGTTCATCGTACACCTACGATTATGTTTATGATATTATGTTAACTTTTTTTTAGTTATTTATTGTAGTACTTGCATTATACATGGCATCATCATCCCACAAACGTAACCGAACACATAAGGGTAAATTTCCAACAGAAGATGTTGTCGTTCCTCCTCAGCCAGCAACTAGGATTCCACAAGTTCTTGATTATTCAAGATACTTCAGTACCAGGCGTCAATTGTTGGTGTTTGAAAAGAAGTTTCACGCAAGAGCAGTAATACCACCAAAAGTGATGCAAACTCCATTTTTTTCTGGTCTAGGATTTGAATTCCAAAATCTGTTGAATTGGCAAGGTTTACAACCTTTCATTGGAATTAATCTTCCGTATTATGAGGATTTGGTACAAGTCTTTTATACAACTACAAAATTGACACCTGCTGGTCACCTTGCCTTTGAGATTTGTGGAAGAGTCATACACATTAAAGAAATGGATTGGATGACCATTGCTCATCTACAGTATGACGGTCTTAAGTTAACCCCTGGGACGATCCCTGAGGAACTTAATTTTGATCGAGCACTAGCCTTATCGTCCATGATCTGTGAAGATGTTGAAGGTGAGAATATAAAAAATGTCGGTAGTGTGAAAATGAATAACCGACTGTTGCATTACACATGGGTGCATATCTTGTGCCCTCGAGGAAGCAACTATGCACAACTACTGAATGAAGATGTTTTGATGTTGTGGTTAATAAAAAATAATGTACGCATTAATTGGCCTCATTACATCATGCAACACATCATCAAATGTCGGGATAACAAGATGCCTCTCCCATATGCAAATTTGATAACAAGGATCTTGGAGGTCTATGGCTTTGACTTGTCCAATGAACAACCAATAATGCTAGGCTGGAATAATTACTTTGGCAAAAAAAGTATGACAAAATTAAATGTATTCCAGGTCAATGGCGTATGGCAACTTGGTAGACCTCACCATGCACATGAAGAAGATGATGAAGAGGATGAATTGCCAACACAACATGATGAAGGTCGTCAACCTCAGGAGGCGAACCCCACTCAAACAGAATTGTTACATCAAATTTTGTCCGGCATACAAAACATGAATACCCGAATTGACAGGGTTGATCAAAGGATGGACAGAATTGAGGATACTCTGAGTGACATTTGACGTCATCAAGGCCATTGACTGTGTTATCATTATCTTATTGTCATTGTTATTTTTATTTGTAATTCTTATTGTTATTGTTATTTTTTACGTTGACATTGTTATTGTTATTGTTAAGGTTTTATGCTACTTTTCATGCTACTTATTTACATAATCATATTGTTTTCAATGCAACTTTTTTACCATCTTATTACTTCGACAACATTGGTTAAGTGTGATTCAATGTCTGCGTATCACAACACGTCGTCATCTAGTTGTACTGGTTGTAGTGTGCAAAAATGGGGTACTTTTACCCATGCTACTGGGAGCACAAGTGCCTTCGTTGATCCTATTTGTGATTGTGGACAATTTGCTGTTTTGAGAATAGCGACAACACAAAAAAATGCTGGAAAAAAATTTTGGGATTGTCCCAACTACAAGGTAAAATTTATTCAATTACGTTTGAAACAAACTTTAAAATGTTATTTTAAACTTATTCATTATTCAATTTTATTGTTTTCTTCAAAACAGATTAGAAGTGGCATGGTTCTAGGCTGTAATTTTTTCAAATGGTGCACTGAAGACGTTGCCGATGAAATTATTATCATACAACGGAATAAGATATGTCTTCTAGAAAACCGCTTAAAGGTCTCTACAAGAAGAATTCAAATGTTATTACTGGGAATGGTTTTTCTTTTTGTAATTAACATTATTATATTCTTCATGTAATGACTTTATATTATATCTTTTGACACCTACTTAATATTCATGTTATATTCTAAATTTTTATTTTATTTTTAAAATATATTCATTTCGCTATTCATAATATTGAAAATTATTATTAAAATTATTTTTATAAATATTTGTATATATATAACATAACAAAATTTAAAAAATCATATATAATATTAAAATTATATAAATAAATTATCTTAAATAAAAAATAATTTTTATTAATTAAATATTAAATAATATAATTATACTTTAATTTTAAATTAGAATTAACTAAAATATGAAATAGGATTAATCATTATTTATTCTTTTTTTATATACAAAGGTAAAATTGTAATCTTACAATTTACACTATTCAAAATAATTTATAATATTCTTACAACTATCACATCACTCACAAATTTCAATAAACTTTCCTCACACATCCACTCACCCACACCCCAATCCAAACAATCTCAACTTTCTTCACACTTTCTTCACACTTCCACTCACTCTCAACTTTTCACTCACCCACACCCTCACAATCCAAACACACCATTAGAGTTGTCCAAAAATTGGAACCCATATATATATGACATGGACTTAGGTGGGACCCACTGGGAGATATCTCAAGTTTTTCATTCGTTCAAATATTTATTTGTTATAAAATAATATTTTATTTAATACTAAATTTTAGTGCTACATTATCTTTAAAATTTAAATTTAAATTTAAAAAATAAATAAATTAACTTCATAAACCTTAGCATTTAACATAATTATCATAATTAAGTTGTTATTCTTTTAAAATTTAAATTGATGAGGTCTCTCGAATTTTAAAAATCTAATTAGTCATTTTTTACAACACTTTGGATGAGGCTTTAGAAGCTTAGCTAGTCAAAAATACAAATTTTTAAAATATTTTTTTAATTGGTAAAAAATATTATACTTATGGAATCAGAAATAACTATTAAATACGATAAAAAACAAAAAATTGTCATGGCGGCTATAAGGAAGGTGCAAATATAGCAGAGGTAGGGTGGTGATAGTAACAAACAAATTGAATGAGAATCAGCAAAGAAATAATATATAATATAATGTAATTGTACCTTCATTTCAAGGGTACTACTCATTAAATTAGTAATGTTTGACCCGTTTAAGTCATCATCCCTATAAATGTGTATTATAAAAAAATTGTATAATTCACATTTTAAATATATTTTTATTTTTATTTTAAATAACAGTGTCAAAAATTCAATACTAAAATAATACATATTTTTTAATATAATAAAAAAAGAAATTATAATTATAAAGAAATAATCAAACAACTTAAGGTTATTTTAATAATATAAAATAAAACAATAATTAGGATAAAAACAGTGTATTTGAACTATATTTACTAGGACGAATTTATTTATTTGTCATCAATACACAATGTATTATATTTAACATGGAAGGACCATAAAAAAAAGTGTACAAAATTTTAAAATAATTATTAATCTTGTATTAAAGATACTCTAAGTATTTTTTTTTTTTGTCCACTTTTGAAGAAATAAAAAATTATGGTCTTAGATCAACTAACCTACATTGTACCTTTGAAATAGACTATTTTATCATTGAAGTACAGATAAGTATGGATTATTTCATAATGATTAATTTTTTCCCTTTAAAAAAAGTATAAATCTTAATAGAAGGAAATGAAATTATGTATATTAAAATTAATATAAAAATATATTTTCTATTCTATTATTTCTAAAAGAATAATTTATCATTTCAAATATCTCATATATGAAAAGATAAATTATATTAAAAACGTTTCTCTTTAAAAGGTTACAATATTAATTAATTATTAGTTTCATATGACACTAATACATTTCATGAATTTATTAAAAAAATGACATAAAACTAAGCAATAGAAATATAATAGTTATTTGTACCTCTCAAACTCAAATAACTAATATCTTTTATATATAGAGTTGGTAAGGTTCACTAGAAACAAAAATTAATTGACAGTATTTAATTTTCAAATCTATAATCAAATTAACATAAACGAAAGTTTAATAAAAATATTTGGTTACAAAAGCATTATTTTTATAAATTTAAAACATCAATACTGAAAAATAAAAATGAATATTATTAAAATATTTTCTAAAACATATCATTATTTTCAGTAGAGAAAACAGAAAAAACAAAGAATTTATCTAAAAACCCAAAGAATGACATTATTTTTAAAATAAAAATTAAAAATAAGAATAAAATAAATTAAAAAATATGTCATAACGCTTAAAATTGATTATCTCCACAACAAAATTAACAAAGAAAATTGATTAATATAATATCAAAATATTATAAATATATATTAATTTAAAATTAAGAAATCCAGGAGCGTAAGGCCGCCTTCCGACTAAGTGATTTCGTCTCGGCACAATAAAAAATAGTTAAAAAAATTATATTTATTTATAAATATTCAAAACTTTATTTTAGATTGATTCATAAATTTATTCATAACAGCTATAACATTAATAAAAAATTCTAAAAGAGAAAAATTACTCCCTCCGTCCTGACTACAATTTAATGGTTTTTATATAAATCAGAAATATCACTTTTGAAAACTTTTTTTTGGCAAATAATCTAACCTTTTAATAAATATATTACTTGGATTGAAAGAGGATGAGTACTTAATTTTGAAGACGAATTAAGAAAAAAAAAACTATATTGTAATAAAAAACTGAAAATTTCATTCAGTTTAGTTTTTTATAATAAGTAAAACGTAAAAAAAAAAAAAAAAAAAAAAGTTTGATCGCAAATCAAATATCTATAATAGGTTTTATTCGAACTGTTTAAACTTGAAAACTCGTGAATTTGACACTGGGATCATATATTTATCTATACATATATAGTGACTTTGATTATCTCATTTACGGTGATATTTTTTTTAATAATACAAGCACTCAAACACTATGTAGCACAGACACGGATACGGATACTGATATAACACCGACATTAATATGAAAATACGTATAATTTCTAAAATGTAGGATACGGGAACACAGATCTATATATTATATAATTATGAATTATATAAATTGACAATAAAAATTTATGTGCACAAGTATGTTTCAGATTTTTTTTTTAAGTATAAAGATATTTTTCATGGCTAGTTCAAAAGAATTTATTCCTTATTTTTATAATCATACTAAAAATTCAAACAATAAGTTTCAGTTTTTTAGAAAATTAATGTGTTTCTCTTAATTAAAATTGTGTTAAAATTGTGTTAGAATTGTCAGAAATCCAATAAATATTTTTTGAATTAGACGCTTTACCGATAAATGTTTTATGAGTGTCTTTCGAGTGTCGTATCCGACACGGACACGTCATTTGAGAGGAGTGTCTGAGCCTCATAGCTCAAACATGAAATAAAAACAAATAAAAATATTTAATAATATGAATTTCTAATATATTAATTTATTATTTAATATTTAATGAAAATAGAGAAAAACATATTTTTAATAGATAAGTGTTTTTGTTCTAAATTAATTAGTGTATTTTTTTCTATTAATTGCAGTGGTGGCTATCACAGTTTGTTCTGGTGTGCTGGGAGCAGTGTGTGGTTGGCAAGTCGTCAGAGTTGAATAAAAAATAATAGTTGCCATAATTGATAGAGGATGGCAGAATAATTTATATTTTTTCTTGTTGAAATTTGATAACACACATTTATTTCAAAGAATGTAGTAATAATTGTCACTTTAATTCACTATATATACTATCAGCAACTCACCTCATTCCCAACACATAAACTCAATAGCTTCCCATAATCTCACTTCACAGCAAAAATGGAGTTTGGACATCTAATCCTTTTAGCTTTTTTATGTGTAAGCTATTTTCCTCCATCTTTGCTATAGCTTCATCATTTTACATTGTTTTAGCTTCATCATTTTACATTGTTTTAACTTCATCATTTACATGTTTTTCAAGAATGTAGGATTTTCATCGTCATAAAAAAAGTCTCACAAACCCTAACCTACCAACCACACAACAAAAACATATTTGCTCAGTTATGGTTTTACCTAATTATAGAGACCCTTTGTCTTGATTATAAGAAACTCAATTTCAGATTATTATTTTTTTAAGCTCAATTCAGAATACATCATAAACTTTTTTTTTTTTTATTTCTACTTATAAATTACAATATATGGGAACAAGTGTTTCTTAACCTATAATTGTTTACTTTAAACAATTTTTGCAGCTAACTCTGGGAAAAATTGATGCCTCGCAATCTGCTAAAGATTATTGGTTTTCTGTTTTTCCAAACACTACAGTGCCCAAGCCTCTACGAGATCTAGTGTTGCCTCGTAAGTTACACCAATTATTTAAGGAACGATATATGTTAAATCATGTTGCACTGTAAATAAAACTGTGATGAGAAAGATTTTTGTATGATTGTTCATATTTGTATATGCAGCCAGCAAAGCCAATTTGCCTATTCAGGTGGAAGAAGAGAAACAGTATTGGACTCTCTTTTTTGAACATGAACTTCATCCTAGGAAGATGATGCATTTGGGCATCCACAACAATTCTAACACTAAACCATCCTCAAGAACAACAAGCCAACCTTTTGGAGCATGGTTACATGGACAAGTATCAGAGAAATATAATCTGGATGAGGTTTGTGGGAAGCCAGCTGGTAAAGGAGAAGACAAGTTTTGTGCAGCATCCTTGGAATCAATGATGGGTTTTGCCATTTCAAAGCTTGGGAAGAATATAAAGGTGATTTCAAGTTCCTTTGACCAGAATCATGATGAATATAGTGTTGAGGAAGTGAAGAGAGTTGGAGAAAAAGCTGTTATGTGTCATAGACTGAATTTTGAAAAGGTTGTGTTTTATTGCCACCAAATCAATGCAACAACAACTTATATGGTTCCATTGGTAGCCTCTGATGGAACTAAAGCTGAGGCACTAACCATTTGCCACCATGATACAAGAGGCATGGATCCTATTGTGCTTTATCAAGTTCTCAAAGTCAAGCCTGGAACTGTACCTGTTTGCCATTTTGTTGGCAATAAGGCTCTTGCTTGGGTACCAAATCTAGGCACCAAGGAATCTTGTTTTGCCTAGATGTTATATGTGTATACATATTTCATTTGTGTTAGTTTCTTATGATTACCAATAATCCAGGACTTTCATGTGGGTGTTCATGTTGTAACATGACTTCTGTTAAAGTGATTTCTATGCGTATGTATTTCAAATAAATTAATAGTAGTTTTAAGCTAGTTAGAGCTATGTGTGTCTTAATAATTATGTTGGTACCACAAAGTTAGTAATGGATGTATATTTGAGGAATTTTTACTAAAGTAGTGAAAAGTTATGTGTGCCTTATTAATTATGTTGGTACCACAAAGTTAGTAATGGGATGTATATTTGATAAATTTTTAATATATAGTGCAATTTTTCAATAATATAATAAAAAAATCAGTTTTTTTAAATTTAGTGAATAGATAAAGCATGTCAGTGTAGCATAATCTTGTCATTAAGAAGTCGTGATTGGATACGACGAATTTATTTGTATTGGCCAAAATAATGTTAGTGTTAATGATGAAGTGATGTGTAACCACAACTTTATTTAGCATATTTTTTTTTAACTTTATTTAGTATGTATTAATTTTTTTTCATAAAAGTTACATTTATACATGGTTGAAAGAACTTCAATTATATATAGATTGAATTTAAGTTGTGATGGATTGATATGACTTCTGTTTATACTAAAATGGTACATCATTTTCATGACTTTGCTTTTTTATATTTTTATATTTTCCTTTTCTTTTTTTTTGCCTTTTTTGCGTTTGTTATTAAGAGTTTATATAAAAATATATTTATAAGAGATGAAAAATATTAATTTGTTAGAAATAAAATTTGAAGTGATTTAATAAAAAAATTAATTATAACGAAAGTGAGACATAGTAGTTGAATTTTTTAAAAATTAAAAAATATATATTAAAAATATGGAAATTAATAAAGTTTGTGATTAGGATGGTGATGATTACAAACAAATTCAATCAGCAAAGAAGTAATATAATATAATGGAATTCTAGCTTCATTTCGAGGGTACCTAGTCATTAAATCAGTAATGTTTGACCCGTTTAAGTCATCATCCCTATAAATAAATGTGTATTGTAAAAAAAATTGTATAATTCACATTTTAAATAGATTTTTATTTTTGTAAGTTGTATCTCTTTTATGAAATTCACGGGTTAAATGAGTCGGTTCACATATATAAAGATAATTTGTATTTTTTAATATTAAATAATAAACAATAAATTATAATTATAATTAAATAATCAAACAACTTCAGGTTATTTTAATAATTTAAAATAAACAAGAATTGGGGTAAAAAAATGTATTTGACTATATTTACTAATACGAATTTATTTATTTGTCACGAATACACACAGTATTCTATTTAAAATACCATAAAAAAAATTGTACAAAATTTTTAAATAATTATTAATCTTGTATGAACGATACTCTAAGCATTTTTTTTCCACTGACTCATAAAATTATGGTCTAGATAAACAAACCTACGTTGTACCTTTGAAATAGACTATTCTATCATTGATATACAGATAAGTATGGATTATTTTATAATGATTAATTTTTCCCTTTAAAAGAAGTATAAATCTTAATAGAAGGAAATGAAATTAAGTATATTATAATAACTAATTTAAAAATGCATTTTCCATTCTATAATTTCTAAAAGAAATACTTAAATAATAATTTATCATTTAAAAGATGTCAATTGTAACACATATATTACATTACCTAAAGGTTATATCACACAAGTAAATCTATACTATAGGTAAACATTACAACAAAATTATTAAATAGAACAAAATTTAGAGATAAAAAATAAATAGTCATTATATTAATTTAATTAAATATTATTTTAGAGACTAAAAAATTATTAATATTTAAAATGATTTCTATTATTAATAAAAATTTATAAAAGATTTTTAAGTTGATATCTAAATTAACTACCAATGTTTTACCTACTAATTTTTATATTCTAGATTAATCTCTACAATACCGAGACTAATTTAGAATATAAAGTAGTTAGTAACTAAAATCTTGGTTAATAATGATTAGATACTAATTTATAAATTTAGTTTTTATTTAATAATTTTCTTGTAGTGTATCATTTACATCCTCATTAAATAGGATTACAAAATGTCACATGGTTATATGTACATATGAATATTTGAATCATATCACTTCATGCTATACTGTAGAAACAGTTTTTAACGATGGTTAAAAACATTTGAAGACGATTTTATAATCGTCGTTAATAAGGGTGTCGTTAAAAATCAGGATTACTAATGACGGTTATATAATCATCGTTATAAAAAATATTTTACGACATAAATTAAAATTGTTGTTAATATAGAAAAAAAAAAGAATTTCACCACTTTTAGTGATGATTCTACATAGAAACTGTCATTAAAAGTGGTTCAAAAGTAGTTTTAAAGACGATTTTGTCTAGGAAAAATCATTATAAGTATCTGATTGAGGTTTTTTAAAACAATTTATGACTAGAATCGTCATTAAAAGTAAATTTTTTATACATTTTAAATATATATATATATATATATATATATATATATATTTATTGTGTGTGTGTGTTTTGTTCTACATAATGATCAAAATTTCAGAAAAATCATGCATTGTAACAAAATTATGGCTATATATAACATCATAATTTATATATAAGTACAACAAAAAGTTCAGCACGAAGAACAAAAACACTTATAATGTCATTTTAATCATTCATTTATCCTAAAGTGTTATACATAATTACAAAATATTTTTGATCATGTTGTTTTAAGATAGTCAAGTGCTTCCTAATCTACTGGATGTGGGTCATTGAAAAACTGTGACATTTGAAATTTTTTTGAATTAGTCCATAAGTAATAAACACCAAATTTTAATGTCTTTGTGTATTAATGTATTACTTGATCCTAACATCTTTCAATTTCTGCTCGAACAATAGTTGACATCAGCTGCATGCATGACATAGTAACTGCACTTATGATTTCCAAATTGCTTATTATACTACTAGTCAAAATAAATGTTACTAAATGAATGAATGACACACATTAAAGTGGGTGAAAAAATATAGTTTAAATACCTTAAGGAGCATCCAAGTAAATTTTTTTGCTTTTGCACTTCCCCTTCCACTTAACATGTTATATTAGGAATAAGCATTGAAATAATAAGATTTTCATGTTAAAACACATAACATTATGTAATGTATAAGTAATAATAAATATTAAATGAAATTATCTAACCTATCTATAATGTGTTTAAAATAGTTAGGAGGTTTCTTATGCAAGGAGCAAAACCATGCAGCGGTATGATCTTGAACAGATATGATCAATAGTTGCCAATGACGCCTACATAAAAAATAAGTCAGTCTCTCTTATTTCAATAATTTAATATAAATTATTTAATGAATATAGACTTACTCATGAATATATGAAGCAATATAAATTTCTTTTCCTCTATTCTTTAAGGCAGTGGTGATGTATGTTTGTGTTTATGACTTTTTGTTACTCAGTGATTGAATGAGTTGAGGGTCTAAAAACTCATATATATCTTGTTTCCGCTTATTGAACCATAATCCATAAATATACCTAAATTTCTATAAGTTATTAGTAATATATAATAAATAAAAAGTACAAATGTTTTAGTAATTGAATTTACATCATCTATAATTGTAGAACTGTTAATCTCCTGATTTCCAAATGTAAGGTTCAACAAATCAGACAAGTTAAAGTACAATGGTACATCATTATGCCTGCCAAAAACATTGGCATCCCATGGAACCTCTACAACAGTTGTATCTAAAGTCGTAGCAACTTCCACCAATGCTAAATGGAGAATGTTTTCTTCTTTTCCACAAGCAATTTTGTCTTAGGTTCCTATTACTCATCAACAAACAAATAATTAAATTAGTTAGTATATAATATATTTCATATGTAATCATATTAGTGCAAATATATACCATAGATTCTGATATAGGTCTGATGAGATGTCTAGGTCTGGCAATGAAAGTATAAAAGGTCTCTGCTACAATTGTCACCTCTAATGTCGGCACATGAACTGCAACATCACCATAAAGGACCTTCTCCACGTGACATTTATCAAATTAGAAGAAAGATACACATTGTGTAATATTGTGAATAGGGGTGGCAAAGCGGGGCGGGCCGGCCGCGATAAAAAACGCGGGGCGGGCTGACCTTTTCAACCCGTTGACCCGCATTACCTGGCCCCGCATAACCCGCAGCCCCGTGCGGGCCAGCAACGGGGCAGGGCGGGCTAGCCTGCAAAAAAAAAAATGACTTGGCAGCAATGGTCCAGTGGAAGAGTCGCAACTTTAAGTGAAAAAAAATTACGTTTTCACTCAAAACACAACGCAGTTATGTTGTTCTGAAAAACGCACACAACACACGACGGACTCTCTGTTGCAGTGTCGCCACTCGCTCCGCCTGCGATTCCATGCAGCTTCGCCTGCAACTGCCGCTTCACTGCTACGCACCGCTACTGCCTCCACTCCTCCTCCACGTTTCAAAGAAAAAAAAATGCGGGCCAACCCGCATGCGTGGCGGGCTAACTCGGCCCACATTTTGCGATCCTATGCGGGACGAGCCGACCCGCTTTGCCACCCCTAATTGTGAATCCTTCATAACACTTACCTACGACCACAAATCAGGAGAAAGAATCATAATCAACATACAACTCACATTGGCTAGTTGAGCCAAAGTCACCCTGATGGATCAACTGCTGAACAACTCCCTTTAGTGTGACTCTCTTAGTAGGAGGCGAGTCATGTTGTATGATAGCAAATTTTGATTGCGAAAGTCTTAAACCCTCTAGTCGTTTTTCAAACTCCATATCCATTCGCTTATCAAACTCTTCCATTAAGCTTTCTTTAATCTCCTCATTGACCTCAATCTTTATTTCATAGTTGTAGCAAATACTCCTAGCTAGGTTCACTGAATGAATGTTCCTTGCGTTGTGATGAGGTCCAAAGTATGAGAAAATCCCCACACCATATCCAACAACACAAACATGTCTAGGTTGTTTGATAGCAATAGTTAGAATATCCTTGTGAACATAAAAATTAAAAGTCTCCTGTGTTGTTTGCTCAACAAGAGAATCCTACAACAAGGTTTAGTCAGACAAATTATAGTATATGTGAAGTCAATTCCTACCTACCGTAGAGATCCAGAGAGCAATTTTTTTACCTATTTTATGACTTCCAGTCATTCTTTGCCAAAATAACAAAATGGACATCAAAAGTTATTTTATAAATAAACTACACTACTTGCAATGTATTAAAATTACTGAATTTGTTCAAACTGATAATGATTCTTGATCTTGATAATTTGTCACGTAATTAAGAATACTTCCTTAATTGGATGTCTAATATATAAAAAATAATCATATTTAGTAACTTTCAAATTATAATATAAAATATATATTAATGTAATAAATATTTAAATATTATTGATGATTAGTGAAACATAGAAAAATCATGAGATAGTTCTCTTGGATAGTTTTGTACAAAGAAAGTCATTGTTATCTTTATTTCATTGATTTGTGATATCAATATAGAAAATTATTTTAGAACACAAAATCAATAAAATTAATTAAATTGAATATTATTAAAACTAAAGGTAATTTGAGTGAATGATTTCTCAAAACTAAATGAAGAGGAAAGAAGTAAAACTATGATTCAATTGCTAATGGGTAAATGTTGACAACAAATCTCAATTTTAAATTAAAAGAAATAAAAGCTAAAAGTTTATGAAAGAGTCTCTTTGCCACGTTAATTGGAATACATAGTAAATAGACACTAGAATATATATTAAATAGAAACAAAAATAAATTTAAATTTAAATTTAAATATAGTTACATTTAAATATTATTATATGTTTTATTATTTATTTTACGACTATCTGTTAAAAATTATAATATTTTAATTTTAAAAAATTAAAACTTAGATCATTAAAAAAATTAATTAAAATTAAAATATAAATAAATAAAGATTACATACATTAATCATTTTTATAAATTATAACATCGTATTAAAAATATTATATTTAATTATTGTAAAGGATGTCAATTATAATGTTAATATTATAAATAATTGCATTTAAATATAATTTTAAAATAACTATAATACAACTATATCTAATAAAACGTATATAATTTCCAAAAATAAAGATTTTTTGTAAAAAAAACAAAATTTACTTTTAATCTCTCAATAATAAACCTTTTTCCAAAACTATGTTTTTAATATTGGAAGAGGAAGAGATCATTGCAAAATGTTTATTATTTGGTTGAAGAGAATTAAGTGTATTAATTTGGTTGTGAATAATTTACGTTGACGAGGTAGTTGGAAAACGTGCAAAACCTTTTTCGAGAGTTTTATGCACCAGCGCCTTCAATAATTGAAAGCATTATTTCACCCTCACAACATTTTTAACTTGTCGTGATTATATATTCCTCAGAAAGCGCATAAAATTAAAGGCTAAATGCAATGGGAAAACCAGTCTCCATGAATGAATATGTTCTTCAAACACCACGGCTAGAGGAAAAGGCAAAATATAGAACATCCAATTAAGGGTTAAAGGCGTATTAATATGGATGTCAAAAACAAGCACTTTTAATATTCGAGTAATTCAAGCTATTTGAATGAAAAAGCATCGAATTTAAAATAACAAAACTTGTAAACTCCTCAAAACTACTAGCTAATTTAACTAGACAATTGCCTGTGACTTGTTGAGGATCACACCTTCGTATTTCACCTGGAACCACTTCATAGAATCCTCCTTGGTAACACGATGCTGGATCCCAACACGAGACTTGCAGCGGCGGCGGCGGCCAACACGATAGCCAGGGCGCTCCAGAACAACAAAGAAGTCCATCCCATAAATACCAGTTGAGGGATCATACCTGAAGAAGAGCCAACGTTCAACATTGATAAAACATTCTTTTTAATTGAGCATAGCTAGAATGACATGTCAATTACAATAACATCATACAAATAGAAGAAACCAAATTCAAAGGGCATAACAAAGAAAACAATACATGAAGACAATCATAGATTAAATTTCAATCTGTTCTCATGTAAAAGAAAAAGTTATGCAGTTTTGTATCTGTTAATAACAGATTCAAGTACTGCAAAATAAGTATAACAACAATTAAATAACATGTATTTTATCAAAAAGTGCAAAGAGATTTTAAGCTTACTTGATTCCCAAGTCAATATGCTCCTGAATACCAAAGCCAAAGCACCCAGTATCACTGAAGTTTCTTCGCAGAAGTTCATATTCCTTCACCTTCAATCCACTCTCCAGAAGCTGCATTGCCTTGTCACCTCTAACAGTGACATAGCATGCAATCTTTTCATTTCTTCTGATACCAAAAGAACGGACAGTGTATCTTGCTGTCAACAACAAAGAACAAATAAACAATCAGAGAACAGCCAGTTGCAACAAGAAAAATTGTTGGTGGAGCAGACAATGTTCGCCTAATACAACTTATACTAGCAAACATGTTGCATGCAGGTACATTAATCTTCAGAAATAACCATCCCATCACCATGAAAGATGTTTTGTAAGAAAAATATAAAAAACCACGCATTTAAGTTTAAAATATGAAACATGGTACGTTTAAAATTTCCAATGGTTTACAGAAATTATAATATTCTTTGGTCAATACACCTCCGCCTAGACCTGTAGTTTAACCAGATATTGTATCTTGAAAACAACCAAGGGATATTGTATCTTGAAAACAACCAAGGGATATTGTATCTTGAAAACAATCAAGGGGTTTCAAGGATCTTCTGGTATTTTCATTTCGGCTCCATGCGGCAGACAGGTGGATATGCTGGTGACTCAATTATAGAGCCAAAATATTCCAATTCAAAGCGGTTAGTTTGAGACCCAAACAAGGTAAAATTGCAGTCCAATACAGCTTGTTGCAGGAATGCGGCCTTACACACCTAAATGCCCTTAATATTGTTAGATATTTTCCAAAAATTGAAAGACCCTTTACTAAATACAATTCTATGAGGCTAGAGAATATCAGCCCAAGTATTTCACCAGATATTGTGTTTTGAGAACAACCAAAGGGGTTTCAAGGATCTTCTTCTAGTATTTTCATTTAGGCTCCAAGCGGCAGTCAGGTGGCCAATGAATGGACCCCTGCTGATGACTCGATTATAGAGCCAAAAATATCCCCATTCACAACAATAGCTGCTTCAGTTTCCAAACAAGGTTTTAAGTTATAACCAACAGCAAACAAACCAAGACCACAGCTCAATCACAATCCTTAATATTTCAATTGCAGGAAAATGCAGCGTGCATCCACGACACAGACACAGATCAAAATGCCTATCATTGTAACATTGCATCCACAGAAATGCAGTACCAAACAGCTTTCTAAAATGTAACCTGACTCAAACAATCACATTATGACCCTATCCTCAAGTCCATGTTAATTAAATTAAGGGAATTGATTTATTAGCCTTCTGTACTGTTAGCCAAGGTGATATCATAATCTAAACATTGTGAACTTCAATGAATGCATAAGTCACAAAATAACAACCTAAGCAAGTCAGCAAAGATAACTAACTACACGCAATGGGAGGAATGGGTATGAAAAACTAAATTCCCAACACCAACAACAACATTCTTCTCGTTTTAAAATCCAAATTTTTTAGACGCCTACTTCCCCAAAAAAAAGTAATTCAATCAAACACATATTCCAGTTAGAAAAAACCAGAATAATGTTTACTACATAAACACCCAATCTCCCTTATTACCATTAGAACACAGAGAACTTTTACAGAAGAGGAAATTATATAAAACCATGTTTAAGTAACCCTACTAATGAGAAGAAGAAGAAAAAACAACCTTTGGAAAACACTGGGGTTTGGCCACTAAGCTGTTCCAACACCTGTAACAACAACAATAGAAAAAGGGTTCAGATTAAAATTAAAATAAAGCAAAAAAATAAGGATTGAAAAATAAAACGAAAAAAAGAACCTTTGCGGCTCTGGTGAGACGATCTCCACTCTCTCCGACGGAGATGTTGAGGACGAGCTTCTGGACCTTGATTTCCCGCATGGGGTTGGATAGTTTCTTCTCCGAAGCCTAATGCAAACAGAAGAGAAAACACAAAGGGGTTGAATTGAGAAGAACGTGTGAGAAAGATGAAGCGCGTGACAGATATGAAGAGAGAAGAGGAATGAAGAGAAGCAGAGACTCACCATTGCGAATGGAAGCTGAAGTGAAGGGAGAGAGTTGCAGCGGCAAGATGCAATGGTAATGGGTATGGGGACAGAGAACAGCGTAAATATGAGAGTGGAAGAAACTAGGGTTTTGGTATGTGTGCGCTATGACTATAATACCCCTGATTAATAATACAGTTTTTATAATTAGTAATTAACATTTTGATTTTAAGTTGTGGATAAAATAATATTGATTTTAGTCTAATAATAATTATATAAATCTAGAAAATGGGTATTTTTTATCCCCAGTAAAAAAAAACAAAATTGTATCACTCCTAGTGTTAAAAGTGAGAGATTATAAACATATAATAATAATATAAATCTATAAAATGGGTATTTTTTATCCCCAGTAAAAAAAACCAAAATTGTATCACTCCTAGTATTAAAAGTGAGAGATTATAAACATATAATAATAATAATAATAATGTAAATCTAGAAAATGGGTATTTTTTTATCTCCAATAAAAAAACAAAATTATATCACTCCTAGTATTAAAAGTGAGAGATTATAAACATATGAATCTGTGTAGAGATTAAAATCAAAAGCAGGTTTTCTTCGTAATTGATTTATTGTTAAAACATTTAAATTGGTAAAATAAATATTATCATAACATTTTCTTAAGGAGAGAAATGAAGAAAAAGGAAATAAAACAAAAAGGTTAAATGAAGAATATACTATTTAAATGAAAACAAGTTTAAAAAAATTGAAAAAGTTTTTTTTTATTGATTTAGATTTGTAGAAGAAGAACAGATGAATAAATTATGTTAAATATTTTTTGTATAGTTAAAAAATTGATTTTCTCAAAAAGATTAAATATTTATTATTTTAAATATATTTTTTCTTTGAATTATTCTACATAATTTAAAAAGTTTAGAACAAATAATATTAAGAAAATAATTATTATCAAATTATACGTAATTATTGTACGTTATTGTACGCAATTAATTTGATAATGATAGAATCTCATGATTAGTGGATCACTACATAATTAGGTTGTAATTTGGAGAGAAAAAGTCTCCATACACTTCTATATATTTCTTGTACATAGAGTGATGTAAATACACACAAGAGAATAAGAAATCTCTATTTTTCTTACCATCTTATATGTCTTTTTCTTATAAATAAAATATATCGAAGTCATGATCTTCAAATTGTCTCTAATGAGAATTGAACAATTAATTTTGGATCTTATATCAAGACAAACTAGATTGAAAATTTATCAATTGGTCAAAAGTTAAAATTAATATTTATTTGCAACTTTTTTTTTACTTAAGAGTATAATAATAATACAAAAATCATGGTTTTATAAGGATTTAAGGCATCTAGTTTCTACAATAATTTTTTTCTCAACAATTGTTCATTGTCATCTTGTTAATCAAACTTGTAACCTTAATTTCAATATCATTTTTTTATCAAATATCTATGGTGAAAAAATGGAAAAATTATAAAAAGGAGAGTTGAATTGAGATTTAATTAATTCTTAAAATTTTTTGCAAATTAATCACACGATTTAATTCTTAAAACAACTAAACTAAAAGTCTTCCATCTAACGTGTCATGTTAGATTTTCTTTGCATGATCATAATAAAATTCTTTTATTTAACATACAACAATTGATGCATATTTGACTTATGAAGGTATTGGGAAAATAGGATTTAAAGTGAAATTATTTTACAAACACATTTCAATAAGTTTTGTATGATGAAGCTTGAAACATTTCTCTTTAAAAAAAACATAACAAATATTATTAGTTTAACATAGTCAAAAGCTTATTTTATGAGTAAGGTCACATTGGACTCATACTTCACAATTCAGCTAAATCACTTTACTAACATATATTCATGTTTACTTTAACAAATGATTGGATCATAGTATTAGCATCTGACCAACCAATGCAGGAATGGATAAAATACTTAATTTAAAAACGTTTAGTAAAACATGTAGTAAGTTCTCATGCATTAGTTCTCCTACTTGGGACAGTGCAGACAATGATAACATGTAACATAAAAGAGATAAGGAAGAGAGAACACATACACATCAATTTATATTAGTTTTTCTGTCTTACAAACTACATTAAGTTCTTGGCTAACTTGTAAAATTCAACTAAGCATACTAACGTGTGAAGTGCACGTTGAGTATTTTTTTTGGCTTGTAGTTGCTCCTGGCTAATCTCTTAAGGGTTTTTGACACGATCAACTTTTAGCTTAATTGAGTATTCTTTGGGTTCATAGTCACTCCTAACTAACCTCAAGTATTCTTTACACCTAGTCACTCCTGGCTAACCGAACATTCTTTTAGATCACAACCAATCCTGGTTTATCCGAGCAAGGAGTATTCTTTACTCAAGTCACTTTTAGCTGAACCTGAGTATTCTTTGTCAAATAATCACTTCTAACTAAGATTTGGAGATTTAGTATGTGATCAATGGGTTTGAAGACTAGGGAGGACTGGGTTTGATGAGGAATACAATGTTCAAGCTTTCTCTCATAGTTTAGATAATATTCCTCTCTAGGGAGGGTAAGGTCAATCAACATATACAATGATTGGGCTCACTCTCTTAGGTTGTTGTAGGATCCTCTATGAAGATATAAGGTGTGTTTTATCATTTGATTAGCATATTTATATATTGCAACATTTGCTTTATTGGTTTAAAGGAGTGATTTTCCTTTGAGTAATGTTCTTGTTGGGTGAACCAATCTCTTGTTAGATTAAATTTGTTTTAATAAAAAAACTAAGAGCTTTGGTTGTTGGGTGAGCTAGATTCACTAGACGAGTTATTTAATAAAAGTTCCAATGAATTTGGTTGTTGGGAAAGTTAATTCATGTTGGAAAAAATTCATTTAATTGAAAACCTAAGAGTTTTGATTGTTGGGCAAGTCAATTCTCATTGAGTAAAAGCTTTTCTTATGAAAAACTCCCAATGGTGTAGTTGTTGGATAAGCATTGTGTTCATTGGGCGACTAAATTTTTTTGAGTATCTTAATATATTTGGTTGGACGAACAAAATGGTGGTTAGACATGTGCTTAATTTTTTGGGTGAGCCAAATGATAGCTAATAGAGAAAGGGTTTGCTAAACTTTAAAGAAACATGTTTTTAAATGTTTTTAAATGCTAAAATGTCTTTATCTTTTATTATATTTGACCAATATATTGTATTTGAATATTTTTATAATGTAATGTATGATAAATTTTTAATTTATTGGCATTTGATTTAAGATGGATGTGTATGTATGAATGAAAAATTGTAATAGAATGATGGTATATGATATGAAGTATGATGTAGTTATAGTTATTTATAGGAAAAAGAATACTATTGAGATGTATAAGATATGTATTGAATTTGATATTCGTACTAAGGAGATATATTGACTTTACCAATATATTGGAATCACAAAGAAGAAGATTATCAGGTAATTAGAGTTGAGGGAGTTCTTATAACTTAGTTTGCGTTGTAAAAAATAACTATCAAGTCATAAGGGTTTATCCTCTCACATAATAGGACACATACACAATCCTATTTATATTAGTGTAACTGTGTTGAAGAGATATCATACATAATGTAATAAAATCTTTCAAAAAGTGTTTTGTGATACATGTTAGTAGTGTTCTAATATGAATTGTAGACTATATATATAATATATTTAGATTATGATTAATAATAGATAGTAAAACTATATTAGGAGTATGTTAGAGTATAATAATCAAAATTTCTTTATCTTATAAAATAAATAAATATTTTCCTCTAACCCATTCTTTCACTCTTCTATCTTATTGCAAGTTTTAATATTTTTTCATCGAAATTGAAATAATTGTTTAATTTTTCTTGTTTCGGTATAATTTTAAGCAAGTTTTTTGTTATATTTTTTTATTTCAATATATATTTATGGATAATGATATTCTTTTACTATTATTATAACTTTTTTTTTCTTCATATGAGTTAAATTAAGAATATAATTAAAATATTGCGTAATCTAAAATTTAAAAATTACAGATAAAAAAATAAATTTTCTGTAAAAATTCCACACCTAAAAACACAGGGTGGAAGTATTTCACTTGGCACTTATTTTATTATTTAGTTTATAATTATTTATTATTATATATGTCTTCAATTTGATTGAATCCCTAGTTGAACAATGGCAACTCAAAAGGCGTGACATTCCCTCTCCGGTGGTAGCCAGAAACTTGTCACCACCACGATGACCGTCGCCGTCAGAATCATCAAGAAAACCACCGCGAGAGCCACCACATGGTTCAGGGAAACTATCTGCAAAAGAGAACTACGCTCTGATTTCTGATAGATAAGTTCACTACGCTTGAACAGGTTCGTTGCGCTTACAGACTCTTCCTCTTCTTCAATTAATAGATTTAAATTATGTTATGATTCCTTTATGTGCGTTCAAAATGTTGTTGATTAATTGCAAAACAAAAACATTTTGATGCTTCTCTTAGTTTGGTAACTTAGAAGAAAGGTATTAATTTTGTTTGCAGTTTGTAGAAACTGTTTTGGAGATCTTAAATTTTGTTGGCTGATGCAAAGTTAGTGGTAAGTTAGCTAAGCAATCATTTGGCTGGCATGGACGTAGCACATTGGTATTTAAAGGGGAATGCTGATGCTGTGGAGTTTTGTCCGTATGATTTGTACCTTAACGTTTTAGCGGTATCCACTTACACATTACAAGAAGGTTCTCATCCCAGTCGACATGGAACCATTTCACTCTTCAATGTTGATGTGGACACACCCCACCTTAACCTGCTTTTTAGTGAGGAAACTGCTGCCATTTTTGATATCAAGTGGAGCCCACCTCGAGGGCATGTCAATCCTCTTCTAGCTCAAGCAGATGCTGATGGATACTTGAGAATTAAAATGCTGGAAGGTTGCTGTAATGGAGTGGAAGGTATGGATTTACTTCTTCATTAATTTCTGAGTTATCTTATTTCTAAATTGGTATTTTGCTAAAGAGATGTGCTCTCATCTTTTACTCACTTACCTTGCATTAAGATTTGTTATGATCCTATGTCAGGGGTTAATCTAAAGGAGATGAGTAATGAAAAAATGAGTAACTCTATGTGCCTGTACCTGGATTGGAACCCTTCAGCCACGTCTATCACAGTAGGACTTTCTGATGGCTCTGTGTCTATTGTTTCTGTTCTTGAATCCAAGCTGGAAATACAACAAGAGTGGAAGGCACATGATTTTGAAGTTTGGACAACCTCCTTTGATACCCACCAACCAAATTTGGTATACACTGGCTCTGATGATTGTAAGTTCAGTTGTTGGGATTTGCGAGATAGACCTCCCAATGTGGTATTTCAGAGCTCTAAAGTCCACAAAATGGGTGTGACTTGCATTGAGAAGAGTCCACATGACCCAAATATCTTGTTGACTGGAAGCTATGATGAATTCCTGAGGATATGGGATTTAAGATCAATCTCAAAACCCCTTAACAAGACTTCAATTAGCTTAGGGGGAGGAGTTTGGAGGGTTAAGCACCACCCCTTCATTCCAGGCTTGGTCTTGGCTGCATGTATGCACAATGGGTTTGCTATTGTTGCTATTAAAGATGACAATGCTCAAGTATTGGAAACTTACAACAAACACGATTCTCTTGCTTATGGAGCAGACTGGCAGAAAAGAGAAGCAAATCACAAACCACTTGTGGCTACTTGCTCATTCTATGACAAACATCTTCGGGTGTGGAGGTCAGCAAATGATATTATCTTGTAGAATCTAGATTCTTGCTTAACGTTAGCCTACTAGGAAATGTGATACATAGTTTATTTATTGAATCCTTGTTGCATTATTTTGACAATTTCATTTGCATTTAGTCGTTTTTTCTCCTATTCCCAGCTTGAAGAATGAATTAACTGTTACTGTTTCATTCTGGTGGTTGATTGATCATGATTTTTCGGTTAAACAAAGAAAAGTAGAACAACCTATATATATAAACCCAAGTTTATGTGCCAACAACAGTGGACGTTAATTGATTGAACAGTGCATGATTTACTGTTAACATCTTGATATGTGTTTAATTTTTGTTGGAAATAGTTTGTGAAATAAAAGTATAGAAATAGTGAAAGTTGCAGAGAAAATAGAGATTAAAAATGGAGGAAAACGATATTCCAAATTCATAAATGAGAATTTATAATCAAATTGAAAACCCTGAAATATCTATCAAATCATTATATTTACTTTAAATTTAAATTAATTAACTGAAACAAATCATAACAGATAAAATCTTCAATAATACCAAAATCACTATCTAAAACATTTAAAATACAATATTTAAGCAAAAGAAAATTTCACAATTCTAACACTCCTCTTTGATAATTGTCATGGAAATTAGAAGGTATTCAGTGTATGAATTGGGTTCTGTGTATGAATTGAGTTCTTGTCATAAATACGATCATCATTGCTGATAAAAAAAAAAAAATCATCATTGTTATTTTCTTCAATCAATTTTGCATATTATAAGTTTTTTTTTTCTTTTATCCAAGTTATTTTCTTTAATTGACAATACTTTTTACGACCAAATTTATTATCAAAATTATAATGAGAAAAGAGGTTTATCTTTGTACCAAAAATCTTATTCACCATGGTTGATTCTTTGGCTATGAAAACAAAGTTTTTTTTTTTTCAATATCCCTTTATTGTTGGAAGATTGTGGAGAAGTCTTGCATATTATGAAGATTTAGGCTTCAAATTATTAAGGAATCAAAACCACGATTTTCTTTATAACCTTTTATTAGTAAATTATTTACTTTCTAGAAAAAAAAATCAAGAAGTAAAATTTTAACTTTCAATTTTTTTTGGTTAACAAAGATGCTAAATTTAAATTTATTAAGCTCAAATATCCTAACGAAAAATAATGTTTTGACAACCTTTAGAGTTTTATATAACTCTTAAAGTTGTAAATAACCAATATAGAATAAAAAATAAATTTATAATTAAATAATATAAAAAAATATTAAAATAATAGTATTGAGGATTGTAGTGTGATTGTATAAAAAATATGAATTGTCAATGTATCATTGCTCTATTCAGGCATTTGTATTCCGACGCAGTAGCTGTCTTTTGTACTTCTGCTTCAAACGAACAATTATGTGAATTATTTTTTATAAGATATCTATTTTTTTAAAGTTTTACGTTATTTATTTAAAAATAAACTATAAGGATAGTGTCTGACCTCTTTTAATTATTTAAATACGCGGAAACATATAAAATGCAACAAATCACAGAGGATTTGGACCAAACTTTGCTGAAGCACCAACAACGCAACGAAGTAGTGTTAAAGCTGCAAGAGTGTGACAAAAGTTAGAAGATGATACCCGGAAACATATAAAAATTAAACACCCAATCCAATAATCAAGAATGAACTCACCTTTTAAATCAATGATGATAGATGTTCACACCACCATAGCCACAACCTCTTTCATCTCCTATTCAGAACCTCCTCACTAGCTCCTGATTTCGAAGATTGAAACCAATTAGGGTTCCTCACTGTACACACCATTGATACTTTTGAAGCTATTCTTAGTTCAGTCTATTGACTTTCTCCATTAGCACGAACATCAAAAGAAACTCAAGAAAGAAGAAGATGAGTTAGAGGCACAACGCTATGAGTGTGAGTGAGAGAGACACATAGAAAAGGAAACATATATTTTGTATATTATTTCTGTAATGTAGCAAAACAACATTATATAAGTACATGGTGTGTGAACAGGAAAGGTATTGGGCTGAACTAAAAACTTAACAAAATAAACTCAAACCCAAAACATCAAAACCCCCGCTTAAGCTGGTGGATGTATATTCAAAACACCAAGCTTGGTAACAAGTTTATGAAAAGCTACATAGTTGAGGGATTTTTTAACAATGTTTGCTGGTTGTTCTTGAGAGCTTATAGGAAGAAGATGAAAGAGCCCACGCTCCAATTTCTCTCTTACTACATGGCAGTCAATATCCAAATGCTTGGTTCTCTCATGAAATCCGTTGTTGTGAGCTATATGTCTTGCCAATTGACTATCACAAAAGAGGCTTGCAGCATTGTTGGCTTTGATGTAGAGATCTTCGAGAAGATATACAAGCCATTGTATTTCACAACATGTGATGGCTAGAGCATGGTATTCAGCTTCGGAGGATGATCTAGAAATGGTGCTTTGCTTCTTGGTTTTCCATGATATCAAAGAGTCTCCAAGGAAGATGCAAAAACCAGTGGTTGAGCGACGTGTGGTGATACAAGAAGCCCAGTCTGAGTCGACAAACTAGTTGAGGAATTGAACAGAGAAGCTTATATCTGATCTGGTGTTCACAAGATATAATAATCTTTCAACGATTCTTCGATATGGAGTTATGTTGTGTACTGGCAAACTTTGATCAAAAAGCTTGTCATTCTTCTGTGTCATAGGAGTGTTTGCAGGTTTAGCACTAAGCATACCTGCATCAGTCAAAATATCGAGAGCATATTTTCTTTGGCATATATGTATACCCTTACGTGTTCTAGCAATTTCCAGACCCAAGAAAAACTTGAGATGCCCCAAGTCTTTTATTTTGAAAACAGAATTTAAAGAATTTTTGACAATATTTATATCTTTTATATCATTTCCAGCAATCAATATATCATCCACATATATAAGTAAAGCAATAAAGGAAGTCTCAGATTTTCTGATGAAGAGAGAATTATTAGCTTTGGATTGAACAAAATTAATGCTGTAAAGAAAGGAACTTAACTTATCATACCATTGTTTGTTGGCCGGTTGCAAACCATACAAAGCTTTGGTTAACTTGCAAACCTGATTACTTCTCACTGTGGTGATACCAGGAGGCAAACTCATATATACTTCTTCTTGCAGATCTCCATGCAAAAAAGCATTGTTTACATCCAACTGTTCCAAGTGCCAATCCATAACAGCAGCTATAGCCAATATGGTGCATATAGTTGTGAGTCTTGCTACGGGTGAGTAGGTGTCCATGTAGTCAATGCCTTCACGTTGTGTGTAGCCTTTTGCTACAAGTCTTACTTTGTATCGTTCAATTTGATCATCTGCCTTGTGTTTGATTTTATACACCCATTTACAACCAATGGGAATCTTGTTGTGAGGAAGGTCTACAATATCCCAGGTTTTATTTGCTTCAAGCACTTCTATTTCTGCTCTCATAGCCTCCATCCATTCAGGGTAGCATTTTGCCTCCTTATAACATTTTGGCTCAGTTTTAGAGGAGATAGACAAAGTA
This sequence comes from Phaseolus lunatus, assembly GCA_013389735.1. Lineage (NCBI taxonomy): Eukaryota > Viridiplantae > Streptophyta > Magnoliopsida > Fabales > Fabaceae > Phaseolus > Phaseolus lunatus. The sequence continues at coordinate 44,732,761 of CM023867.1, read as the reverse complement.
TACTTCAGTTGTTTTTCAGATAATCCTTTATAGGACATAACCGAATCAAGAGGATAGTGTACCTTGTCTTTCAATTTTTCTTCACATGGTGATATCATGAGTTGATGATGATAGTCTTCAAGAAATGTTGGAGTTCTCCTGGTTCTGGTGGACCACCTCAATTGTTCTTGTTTTGTGAAATTTCCAACTTCATTTTGTATAGAGAGATCATCATGTATCATGTTTTCCCTTTGTTCATTTCGGTTTCCTGTCTCCTTTTGTATATGAGTATCATCATATGCAATTCTTGTGAAGTCATCGTCTTCTTGTATGACAACTTGATCAATTTTATTATGAAGCTTGCAAAAGTAGGATTCATAGAAAATAACATTTCTAGATATAAAAACTTCTCTAGTTTGAATATCCATACAACATAACCCTTTGTACCTTGTTTAAAACCAAGAAAAATACACTTACGTGTCCTAGGGTCAAGCTTATGTCTATTCTGTTCAATAGTGGATGCAAAGCAAAGACAACCAAAAACGTTAATATCAGAAAGACAAGATGCAGTATTATATAAGAGTTCATAAGGAGATTTGTTATGAATAACAGGGGAAGAAAGGCGATTAATCAGAAAAACAGAATGCAAAACAGCATAACACCAAAAAACTTTGGGCAATCTGGACTGAAATATAAGGCACCGAGTGATATTAAGAATATGTTGATGTTTCCTCTCAATAATGGAGTTTTGTTGAGGGGTTTCATTACAAGAGGTTTGATGAATTATGCCATGTCTTTCATAAAAATATTTCCAATAGAACTCTTTACCGTTGTTAGTTCTAATAATTTTCACATTCCTGCTGAACTGATTTTTAACATAAATAACAAAACTTTGTAAAAGCTCTCTAGTTTCACTTTTATTTTTCATCAGATGAACCCAGGTACAACTATGTCTGCTAAAATCATCCACAATAGTTAAAAAATATTTATGACCGTGCAAAGAAGGAATACCTAGAGGTCCCCATATGTTTATATGAATGAGATAAAAAAACATTTTGACTATTGGTTTTGCTAAGAGGAAAAAGAAATTTATGTTGTTTTGCCTAAGAGGAATACCTAGAGGTCCAATAGCTCTTTCCTCTTCCTCTTCCTTGGTTGTGCCATCCATGATTGACCTTGTTGTTCGTTCTTTGACTTTGATGATTGATGCTATTGAGCAAGATCTTTGTATCTATGCCTATATTCTCATTCAGATGCCTTTCTTGCTGCAAAACAAGTGAAAAGACGCGATTGATATTTGGTAGGGGTTCTATCAGTAAGACTTGCATTTTGACAGTGTTATAATTTTCTCCCAATCCTTTTAAGAAACACATAACCCGCTCAGCGTCTCTATAACTCGCCATTGTCTTCATCACATTGCAGCTGCATTTAACTTTGCAAGTGCAGATAGGTAATGGTCGCAAAGAATCCAATTCCTCCCACACAATCTTCGAGTTTGTGAAGTAATCTGTGATGTTCCTCTCTCCCTGTTTGAGAGAATTGATTTTTTGTAAGAGATCAGAGGTGCGAAAATGATTGCTTTTTGGGAATCGTTCTTTAAGATCTTCCCACAACTCCTATGCATTGTTAATATATACGGTGCTTTGCGCTATCTGAGAAGTCAGCGTGCGTGTGATCCATGAAACCACCATGATGTTGCATCTTTCCCAGGCTTCGTATTTTTCATCATCATGGGTTGGTTCCAAGATAACACCATTAACAAACTTGTACTTGTTCTTTGAAAGCAGGTATCGTTTCATAGACCGACTCCAGGAGTGATAATTGGATCCATCAAGTTGTGGCGTAACAAGAACTACACCTGAGTTTTCTCCTTGATGAAGGTAGTAGGCACTGATAGGGTTTTGTTGATCATTTTGTTGGGTCGCGGATTGATCTTTCTGTTGGGTCGCAGCCATGGAAAGGAACAATGAAAATCAAAAACAAAGAAAGAGAAATTAAAGGAATGAAAGGGAAGAAGAAAACCAGTGGCAACGGAGCAGAGCGAGTTAGACCCGGACCCGCTCTGATACCATATTGACTTTCTCCATTAGCATGAACAACAGAAGAAACTCAAGAAAGAAGAAGATGGGTTTGAGGCACAATGCTGTGAGTGTTAGTGAGAGACACACAGAAAAGAAAACATATATTTTGTATATTATTTTTGTAAGTAGCAGAACAACATTATATAAGTACATGGTGTGTGAAGAAGAAAGGTATTGGGCTGAACTAAAAACTTAACCAAATAAACTCAAGTCCAACAAACCCATAACATCAAAACACTCACCACAAAAATGAAGAAATTGAGGCAAAAAAAGATGAGGACAGGAAGAAATGGGGTGAGAAGGAATGACCGTGAAGAAGACGAGAGGGGTTGCTCTGAAGAGGGAAAATTAGATCACGTGGTAAAAATGAATTGGATGTTAAATATTAAACATTAAATACACCTTTCAATTGTTTTTTTCATTTTGTTATTTTAAATTCTTATTTTTTTATGTTTAATATATAAAAAAATGATTTGTAACAGAAAATATTAGTAAGTTACTGACATTTAATTTAGTTAATACGCGTTAAAAAATTTATGAAAATAAATAAATTTGAAACAATATCAATTATTTATATGTGGTAAAATTTGAAAATATGCGTTTCACGAGGATTTTCAAATTTGAAAAATTAAAATTCTAAATATCTATTTATAAAAACAATAAAATTTAAATATCATTTTGAACAAAATTAGTGTTTAAAATATTTAATTACATGTGATAAATGTTTGAAAAATATGAAAATTAATTTTATAATGTAACTCAAATTAAATAAATTTTGGATTTTGGGTCACAATATGATTTAATAAAATTTGTGGCCCATTGATTAATGTGAGAATATATATATATATATATATATATATATATATTATGATACCTAATGAAAACTTAATCTGATGGAAATTAGAAAAAAAATAGAAAGGAGTTTTGTCTCTACAGATGAGGTTGTCTCACTGGTTAACCATTAAGAAAGAGTGTGACAAGAACAGAAATGACAAGAGATAGATTTGGTTGACCATCAAGAAAGAGTGTGACAAGAACAAAAATGGCAAGAGATAGATTGAGAAAGGGAGATTAAAGAATAAAGAAAGTGTCTATCTCTATTATGATGGATGTATGGAATGTAAAAATTATAGTTTGTAAGATTTTGATGATGATGTGCATTATTGTTCATTATTGTATCATTTGATTTTACAATAAACTTTTAAAAGTAAATTAAAACATGTTAAAATTGTCACATGGATTATACAAACTCATATAAATTTTAAAATCTCACTAAATCTAAGACTTAATTCTTAATAAGATCTTAAATCTTAATACATACATATATATATATATATATATATATATTTAAAACAACCTTTTTCTTAAACATTAAAATATTCTTGAAATAATATCTTTTAAAACATTTTAAAGATTAGTTTTATTTTAAATTGGTATGAATTTTTCACACGTATGTTATTCTAACACTTTTTGAAATATTTTACAACATCTTATTTTTTTAAATACGTCTATTTAAAATTTTGAATTTATTAAATTTATTTGAAAAAAAGTATTCTTAATGTAAAATATGCATATATGTCCTACGTGACATATATGTGATTTAAAAAATAAATCATAAAATGAAAAGGAAATATTAATTGGTTTTGAAATTTGAAAAGATACTTTTCAAATTTGAAATTTGAAAAGATACTTTTCAAATTTGAAATTTGAAAGGTACTTACTTTTCAAATTTGAAATTTGAAAGTGTATTTTTTGAAAAGTTTTGTTTATATATTTAGGCACATTGATGGAATGTGTTAAATGATTTATTTTTTAAGAGAAAGAAATTGGTCTTCCTTCAATACAATACGTGAGACATTTTCCTCTCCATCAGAAAGTCTTGTAAAAGTGAGAAAGAAAGAGAAAACCAGTTTTGTGATCATCTTTTATTAACATGTTGAAGAATAAATCTTCATGGATCAATGTACGTATATTTATGTTAATGAGATTGTGAAAATCATATAGTTCTAAAATCAAACAAATTAAAGAAATTATTACACTTAAAAGAAGTGTTATTCATCATTTTCAAAATATTAGTCGCATTGAAATAAAAATTATTGTTAAATCTTAAAAAAATAATGTGATATAATAGAACTTTTTATTGATTTGAATTTTTTATCATTATATTATGATATCATTCATTATATCACTTTTTAAACGTGATAACTTTTTTAAAACTTCAACTTTGAAAAAAAAATTTGAATTGTTAAATTATACGGGTTGCTATACTGAATTGAAATACGAAATTTTTTTAACAGAAAATATATTTTTTAATTAAATTTTCAAAAAATATTAAAACATATTTTAAAGAAACCTCATTAGCTGTTAACTCGTGGTTAGTTTAAACAAAACTAAGGTAAAATATTTAAATGACAATATTGTTTTGTTTCGTATCTTATGTAATAGTTATTTCTGATTTTATAAATTTAACTAGATTTTAAAATCTGTGAGACCTTATCAATTTAAATTTGAAAAGAATAACAATTCATGATCGTAATTGTATTTAAATATTAAGATTTATGAAGCTAATTTATTTTAAAATTTTCTGAGTGTGCATCTGCATAGCTTGTTTCGGTGGCCGCTGATAGGAGAGTACGAGGGGTGGCGGAGGAGTTTGCGTAGAGTGTGAAACTGAGTGACGATGTGGCGGAGGAGGCAGGCGTGATGTGGCGGAGGTGCAGGCAAACTTAAGGTTTTTTTACCATGAGAGATTTAACGATTGGGTGGGGAGCGGTGTAGCTCCAGCCATTGAATTCAGTTTAAAGCTCTATGAAAATGTTTTAAACTTAAGAAGTTCTAATGACTCACCAAGAGTGAAAGACATAGGAGTGTTACGTCTCATAATTTGATCAATGTTGGGGTTAAGGAATAGGAGCAACTCTTGTTAATCTAATTCCTAAAACATATTTTTAAATTTTAGGAAAAAAATTATGTATGTTTATTTAATAAACATACATAATTTCATATTCTAAGATTATGTTTTAGGAATTAGCTTAATAAGAATTGCTGGTATTCCTTAAACTCAACCTTGACCAAATTATATACCGTGTTTTTCACTTTGTTCAGTCAGTAGAATAACCTTAAATCTTGAATTCAAAACATTTTCATAGAGCTTTAGACTGGCTTCAATGGCTAGAGCTACATCGTTCTTCACCTCATCGTTAAAATTTTTCAAAGGTCAAAAACCTCCTGCAAGCACATTACATAAGAAATTTGAACAAGATGTTGTAACCATTTTGTACAACCAAGAGAGAAAAGAAGTGAAAATCAAAGAGCAATAATATGTAATAGAATACTGTGCTTTCAGTGATGTAAAATGTCAATTATATACAACATCGATTGTAAAAATCGGTGTAATATGTACCAAAATTTGAATAAAATATTCAAAAATATGTGTTCCAGAAAGTACATATAACACTAGTTGTGACTCCCAACCGGTGTTATATGTGCTTTAGACTTACATACTAAACTCAATACCAAAGCGTTCAACATATAAAAATTATAACGAAAATTCAAAAATTAAAATATAATACATTATATTTCAAACATAATACATTATACATGGTTAGGGTTATCGGTGGCTGCCCCTATTGACCCATTCTTACATTTTATTCAGTTTTCTCTTTGTAATGCTTTTGAGGCTTTCAACTTAGCTCTAAGGAGTGTGTGGATCTTAGTGGTTAGGGAGATTTAGAGTTATAGGAATAAGATCATTTTCAAAGGTGGTGTGGTGGATCATCTCGAAATTTTCTCTTTGACACAATTGAAGGCTTGGTCTTGGGTCTCTTCTAAAGTTCCTTTTGCTTGCTTCTCTTTCTCTGACTGGTGTTTTGCCCCCTTGATTTGTTTGAATTCAATTTAAGGTGTATGTTTATGTTTTAGGTAGGTTGAACTTTATCCTTTTTTGTGGGCGGATTGAGTAGGTGGAATGTTGACTATTTGATTTTTGGGATGAGTATTTCTTTGTATGTTTTTGGTGGTCTTCACTTTGTTTGGTTGGTATGCTGAACATTTTGGTTTAAGTTTTGGCAGTTTGGTTTAGTCCTTTTTTATTGGTTAGGTGGTGACCTTTTCCCTTTTGTTAGGGTGGTTGTTACGAGAGGTGTGCTTTATTTTCCTAATATGTATACGGGTTGGACCACCCCTGAAGTGGTTTTATTTATTAATTCTTTCTTGCTATTAAAAAAAATACATTATACATTATAAAGCACAATATACATTGTCGATGGTCGATCATCCTCGGACCCAATACCAAGACGTTCAACATATATCAATTACCCAATTTAAAACATAATAGATTATATTCCAAATACAATATAATAAAACTAATTATCTATATAAGTAATTGTAAGCCAAGTAATAATTAAAATTAAAACTAAAATTAAAATATTTAAAAATAATAAACTAGTATAGAGCAAGAACGTGAATGAAGCTATGGTGGCAATGTGGCGGTGATAAGAGTGGCAACGAAATAGCAGACGTGAACGGAAGAATCTCGTTTGATGTGGATGCTCTCACAACGAAGAGAATGAAATAAGAGAGAAGCGACGGTTGGCAGTGGGGTGGTAGAGGCGTTGGCAAAAACAAAATGAACTCTTGAGTAAGAAAACTTAGAATAACACAAAAGGAGAGTGAGGGCGCGAGCCAAGAAAATAGAATAAAAGCATATATTACACCAATTATGAGTAATAACTGGTATAATACATTTTTTTATTAACTTAAACTTTTTTATACTCTGAAATGACATGCATAGTACAACTGGTGTTATATGTCATTTTTAAAAACTTTTTTTTTTTTAATTTGGGAATGACATGTAACATTTGTTACTCTATCCAACCAATGTTATATGTAATTCCAAAGATAATTTTTAAAAACTTTTTTTTTGCTCAGAGCAGAACATATTACACCAATTGGATAGCCCAATCGGTATAATATGTGTTAAATGTTTACAAAAATATCACCGTGTTTTTGTTTACATTAGTTCTCATTTAACTGACCTAATATGTCGTTGTAAAAAGAGTTATTTGCATTAGTGAATGTTTTTCTTTAATTCCGGAATATGGAATTCAAAGATTTCCCAGATTATAGAATATGGAATTTAAATTTTTTGTTTTGGATTGTACAATATTTGATATTGTATAATCCATAATACAAATTTATATTCGAGATTATAGAATGTGAAATAAATAATTTCATAATTTTTGAGAATATAAAACTAAAAGAAGAAACTATTGAAGTATAGAAATAAACTTTTAAAATAAGTGGATTATGCGGATCAGTCCACCTTATCCAACACTTGACTTGCAGAGATTGCAGATTATTGTAAATAGACCTAAGTAGGTCAACAGGTTGAAATAGACCGTGCACTCTACACTTTTTCTCAACAAGTCCTGGATTGATTCGCACATCCCGCTTTGTCATCCATGAAAAACTATAATTTGAAATAATAAAAAAGTATTTATATATTCACATGTCTTCCTTTTAAATCTTTAATTTATTGTTATTTGATATTGAAGATAAATATAGAGTTTGATATTGAATCTTTTATTTTAAAAATAAAGTAAAAAATAGTCCAAACTTATATAAAAATGCCTTAGCCTATTATTAGGGATGAAAATGCAGGACAGGTCATGCAGGTAAAAAAAAAATTATATTCATTCATCTATTATTGTAGTGTGACCTTTATTTTATTTTCTTTTTAAAAAATTGAATTTAAAGTACTAAAAAAATGAATATTTTATTTTAATCATCTAAAGAAGTTAATATTGAGAGTTACAGTGAATTTAGTTTTAAGTAAAGTCTTATATTTAAAATTTGTTAATAAAAATAATATAAAGAAAAGATTTCAATAAGATAGTTAAAAATAGTGATATTCGTTAAAATATTTTGTATCAAAACTTTGATAAAATACTCGTATACATTTATATACATATATAGAAAAAAATAGATGGAAAACAAAACTTTAATTTTTTAATTATAGGAATAAGTTTTTTATTTTATAATTAATGAAGTTTTAATTTTAGAAAAAAATATATTTTTCTTATGCGGACTGACCCACATACTCGCATGTTACCTCTTATACGGAACAGATCAATGAAATGAGCTCATACTCTTTATGCAGAACGGATCAAACACAGCTACACGAGGCAGACCAACACGCATTATCACCCCTACCGGTTAACGTCTACAACTATAACTCTAAAAACAACATAATTTTTTACTATTTCTTTTCGCTAATATTTATATAAAAGATGAATTTTGATATGTACTGAACGTATATTCAAACTTCGCAGTAACACTAGAATAAAAATGATAAAAAGAGTATTGAGAAAATAAAATATGATGATAGAACAACAAAATAACAAACTATAAGTTGCTAATTAAGCATACAATGTTTATAAATTTGACCATTAACAAAGATTAATAAATCTTTATTCCTCAAATCAATATAAAATAAATGTTAACAAAGATAGTAATAGAAAAATATTAAAAAAATAAATAACATTCTAATATTGTATATAAAAATAACAAAAGAATACAATTACCTTAACATAATATTTATTTAAAAATAAATAACAATGTTCACATTTACATTAATTTTATTGTTGCATCATGTATAATAACACAAAGTCTTTTTTAAGAACAAATTCAAATAATATTTTTTTTTATTGATAAGGAATTTTTGTAAAGAAATTGTATTGGGATGCTCTTAACTCCATGTTTGGAGACCGACCAAAAAACATTTATTGCAATTTGGTTTTGCATTTCTACAACTCACAAGAACTGAGTAGCTAACCTGAACCACCCTTCACCCTTTGTTGTGTTTGGCTAAAATAATAACTTGTTCATTCAAACTCCAAATAATCTCTCAAATATTTTTCACTTTCTTTTCCTTTTTCTTCTTTTACCTTTACTTAAAGAGCACTTGTCACTATCCAAACCCACTCTTCAATAAAGATTGCATTAATGGCTACCTCTTCCTCCTAGTCTCATCTCTGGTCCTTTCCTTCACCACACTTCCATCATTTAGGACCACAATATGCTTCCATGGCCTCTTTTCTCAATCTAACATTTTCAGCATTCAGTTATGGATGCCAAAGTTGGCCCCTTATTCAGCTTACTTCAATATGGAAAAAGTTTCTTCATTTAGAGATTTCATCTTAGTAATTCTCAACTATTGAAATGGAACCATCTTTTTGCAGATGCATTCAGATCAGCTGCAGATACTTTCTTTCCTTTCAGGACTTCTATCTTCATTTTACTCAGATTTCTTTCTTTCTTTTGACAAATCTTATGTCATATTTAATCTACTACATCTTCATAATAATAATAAATAGTGTAACTTTAAAATTTGATTTTCAAATATAATGTTTCACTATGCCAAAATTTCACTTAACTATTTTACCTTTAAACATGATAAAAAAAATTTGGAATAATGATATTTTATGCGAAATTGGTTTTCGGTCCAACCTTAATCTAAATTTTAGACATTTTGAGTAGTTATTTATAAAATTATTGAAATAAATCATTGTTAATTATTAGCTTTAATTCAAACTTTAAACATTCTATATATTTAATTAAAAAATTATTAAAATAAGTTATTATCATTTATTGTCAATTTTCTTTTACATGATAATCAAATCTTTAATTAAATTAAGATGTCTAATATTTGAAGTATGGACAAAAATCAATTTTAGACTATGAGGAAGAAAAACATATCTAATCCTAATATAAATTACTTATAAATTTATTGATTTTAATTTGTTTTATTAAGGGATAATAATTAGATTAATTTTTTTATAAACATGGATTGAGAGAGCATTAACATACTTTTATGGATGGAAGTGGCAGAACCAAAAAATGGAGTGTTTTACTGTTTATTGGGAATTAAATTGTGGTTTATCCTAATATATACAATACAAAAGAAAAAAAAAACCTTTAATATTATTTAATTTCTCATATTTTAAATGAATCATTCCCAAATCAAGAAGATTTTTTTTTTTTACAACAATTAAGAATAAATAAATTGAAAAAACGAGTTTTTTTTTTTTTTATGAATCTCAGCCATTACACAGTTCTGTTTCTCTGGTGATAATCAAAATCTTAAACACATGACATGATACTTTAATTACGGTTTAATTTTTAATTATTTCATTTTTAATTTTTTTTTCTGTTATGAAAAGATCGCAGTCATTTGAGACCAAACGAATACTTAATGGATGCCGTTTTTCTCGTTTAGGTTGTTTTCTACTTAGCCGCAATCAGCGCATGATGGCAACTAGATTATGATTGCAAAATTATTATTTTTTAAATATCTAAAATTAAAAATAATAATTACCAATTTCAATTTCAAGTGTCACTAAAGAACCTTCACAGATTTTTTTTTTTTTAAAAATTGATATTTTTATTAGTCATACTCTATGTAGCACAGACACGGACACTGATACACGGATACGGACACGGAGATATGTATAATTTTTAAAATGTAGAATACGGGGACACAGATTTATATATTATATAATTATGAATTATATAAATTGACAGTAAAGATTTATGTGCATAAGTATGTTTTAGTTTCTTTTTGAAGCAGAAAGATATTTTTCATAGCTGATTCAAAAAAATTTGTTCCTTATTTTTATAATTATATTAAAAAGTTATATAATAAATTTGAGTTTTTAGAAAATTAGTGTATTTCTCCTTTTTAAAATTGTGTTAGAATCTTGCTAGAATAATCAGAAATCAAACAAATATTTTTTGAATCGGACACTTCACCGATACGTGTCCTACGAGTGTCATACAAATATCGTGTCCGACACAGACACGCTATATAAAAGGAAGTGTCCAAATTTCATATCTTACGAAAATTCTTATTAATTATATTTCAAAAATAAAAAAATTGAATAAATGACGTTACTCATAAATTATCTTTTAAGACAATAATAGTCCATAATTATCAAAAAATAATTTTATTTTAAGATAATTAAAAAGTAAAAAAAGAACATTATTGTATCCCAAGAAAGGGTACAACGTGGAACGACGAGAAAGTCTCCATATTCCTGTCTCCCTTTTTAAAATCTTAATTTATTTGATTTTATTGTTATTTAATATTGAAGATAAATAATGTAAACTTTGCATAACACTAGAATAAAAATGATAAAAAAGGTATTGAGAAAATAAAATATGGTGATAGAACAACAAAATAACAAAATTTAAGTTGCTAGTTAAGCATACAATGTTTATAAATTTGACCATTAACAAAGATTAATAAATCTTTATTCCTCAAATCAATATAAAATCAAAGTTAATAATGATATTAATAGAAAAATATTAAAAAAAAAATCTAATATTTCATATAAAAATAAAAAAATACAATTATCTTTACATTAAAAGAATATAATATTTATTTAAACAATACAGTATATATCTTAAATAAAAATAATTTCTTAAATTTAATATATATATATATATATATATATATATATATATATATATATATGTGTGTGTGTGTGTGTGGATTTATTAATTGAATATTAAAAACGGTTAGAACTATGATAATTTTTCACATATTAAATTCTTTTTCTTGATTAGTTATTCTCCATTTATATCTTCCATTGGTTGCACCACAAGTTAATCACAAGTCATGCATATTATGAACATCATGGAAAGAAAACCTGAGAGAGAAGGGAAGAAAGATGAAAGGAAGCAAAGAATATGAAAAGAAAGAATAAAAAGAAAAAGAAAGAGAAGAGAAAATAATGAAGGGACAGTCATAAAAAATGGCTTTGACTATGAACCACAAAAATACCAAAAGAACAATCACAATCACAGAAAATAAAAGACAGAAACAAGGAAAGGAAACATTTTTACAAAAATCCAAACACCCCAAAAAAAAAAATCCAGCAACTATGGTAAAGCAAAAAGGAAAATGAAATCAATGAAGGCAAAAAAATTTTACATTTCTAGTTAATGGAAGTGCAACGACAACAACTTTTTGGGTTCTAGATTTTAAGGTTGAAAAAGAGAGCATTGTGGATAACATGTGTTATTAAAAATCATAACACCATCACATGTCTTGTCAAAGTAATATTTCTATGCTGTTAAATAGATGAGAAAACATTGTAGCTAGCACAAAACTTTAGGAAAAGGAATTTCATTAATCTTTAGGAGGATTGTATAGTTTACTCAAAATAATGTGAAATATTAAAAGATGCACATCAATTTTAGAAATATATTAAAAATATATACTTATTAAGAATAAATAGCATTCAATTGTAATAAAAAAATACCACGTTAGGGAAAAGGGAAATTAAAGTGGTAGATAAAAATTAAAAATATCATGTCACCATACACTAAAAAAATCATTAAATAGAAACTAATTTTAGAAAAAATAGTTGCTATAGTGACCAAATTAGAGACTATTTTAGAGAATAAAAAAAATTTTGTTTTCTAAATTTGTTTCTATTATTGTTAAATGATTTCTAAATTGGTATCTAATTAGCTACTAAGGTTTTAACTACCAATTATTTAGATTCTAAATTTGGTAGCAAAAACTTTGGTAGCTAATTAGATACCAATTTAAAAACCATTTATCAATAATAAAAACTAATTTAGAAACTAATTTTTTTTTATCAATAATTTTCTTGTAGTGATAAATTTATTTTTATCCTAAAATGTTAATAAATGGAAGAATTATTCTTAAATTCACCTTTTTTTAAATATGCTTTTTAGCTTTAGGTCTCTTTCTACTAAAACTCTATCACTCTATTGTTAGTGAGATTTTTGCTAGCAATACTTCTCATTTATCTTTAGGGTTTTGTTTTTTTAGTTTAATACAAAATTGATTATTTATTTTTAGTTCAAACTTTAGACCTCCTAAATATTTATAATAAGAAAATTATTAAAATGAGTCCTTACTTGTGTTTTTTTTTACGTAACAAACAAATCTTTAGCATTGACTATATTATAATATTATAACATCCACCCCATTGACCTATTAAATAGTTTCTTTACTACAAAAGATGAAAATTGATTTCGTGTAAACGTATATAAACGATAAACATATTTAACCCTTATCTTTATAAATTTGTAATTGCTTAAGGTAAGAGGGACCGAGTGAAGAATGTCTATCTAATTCTTTTTCTTTTCTTATTTACATTTATTTACTTTCTATACTAACTATGGATTCTTTTGTATTTGTTGATTTTTATTAACAAGTATTATTCTGCTTAATTGTATTTTTGAAAAAGTTCTAAAATAAGAGAACATTTTGTCAAAAAAATTTATGAAAATTGTAGAACACCAATCCATATATCTTTCAACTCAAACTTTTTTTTTTTTTTAAATAAAAGCTTTCATATTAGACATTATTATGCAACCTGACATCTCAACTAGACTGACACTTCAAACAACAACAATCATCTATCATTATATGACTTTCAACTCAAACTTTAGATGAACAAGTCCTAAAAACTTTATATTACATTCTACTCCAAGAAATTATTTGAGACCAATTTAGTTAGAAAGTAAACTTAAAAAGCTTCATTTTAGGATTTGGAATCACCGTTTAGAAAGGAAAGAGTTGTCAACATTAAAAGTTGGTATTCTCATTCTAAAAAAATCTCAGATAGAATAATGCAACTTAAATGAAATTATAACTGTATAGCATTTGTAAGAAATTTTTTCAAATCTAATTGCGGATTTATTATAAGAAAATCATCAATATAAATAATTTTCTAATTAAAATTTTAAAATTTAAATAATTGATAGTTAATTAAATATTAATTTAATTTTTTTTAGTAATAGTAAAAATTAATTTAGATACTAATAATTTTATTAGTCTCTAAAATAATATTTAATTTAATCAATTTAGTAAATAATTATTTTCTCTAAAATTGATTTTTATTTAATATTTTTTGATAGTGATTCTAAACCTGGATTCAACTATCTTTCTAACAATATACAGTTTATAATTTTTGGACACCATTTACTATTTTTAATAAATTTTTCTTTCGCCAAGATATAAATGTAAGAAATTATAAATGTATAGACGAAATCAATCTTCCTTCGCCTAATACCTATTTTTTATGTTTTACTTAACTTTTTTTTATTGGAAAATAGACTTAAATCATACAATATATCATACAATGCATTTGATTAGGTTGTCATAGCATTTCCTAAGGCAGGTTCAGTTTTTAAATAATCCCTATTCAATAGAATTTACTTTAAACTAAGAAAGGCTTGGTGTAAGTGTTAATGCCCTTAAAAGAGGATCAATTGTTTTGCCTTTATATTAATATGCAGGTATACAAAGGCAAAGATCTGTAGAGCAACATCATGGCTAAATCGGATGATTAAATTACCTAGGTTCTAGGTTAGTGTTTTTGCAAGATGGAACTTTCCTTACTATTATAATATTAGCGACGACAGATTTAAGGTGTTTTTGAAAGAAAAATGACTTAATTACGAGATGCAAGGTGGAAGAATATTTATTTTTAAAGAAAAACTAAAGAAGCTCAAAGCTGACCTAAAAGTATGGAATAAGAAGATCTTTGGAGATGTGGATCAAGTGGGTGATGGGTTGCAAAGAAGGATTAGGGAGCTGGATGCAAAAAACGATGTACTTGATCTGAACAAGCAAGAGAGGGAGGAAAGAAGGTCATTATTAGCAAAGCTCAATAAAAAATCTTTTAAAGCAAGAGGCGGTTGGGAAGCAAAAAGCTAGGCAAAAATGGTTGAAGCAAGGAGACTTGAATACGAAGTTCTTCCATTCATCTATCAAATGGAGGAGGTCTAAAAATGAGATACATGGGGTGCTCAAGAACGGTCGATGGTGTGACAATAAGGATGAAATTAAAGATAAGGTCAAAAAAAAATTTGAAGCCAGATTTGTCGAGACTGAAGAGTTGTTGGTTAAGTTAGATAATGTCCGTTTTAACTTTATTTCCGAGGAGGATAATCAGATGCTGGTCAGAACCTTTTCAAAAGAGGAAATTAAGGAAGTAGTGTGGAGCTGTGATAGTTCGAAGAACCTTGGGCCAGATGGATTTAATATGGGTTTCATAAAGTTTTGCTGGGATTTCATTAAAGTGGAGATTATGGCAGCGGTGAAGGATTTCGAGTTCTGCGGAAAATGGCCTCGAGGTTCAAACGCATCATTTTTATGTTTGATTCCAAAAACAGAAAATCCTCAGCAGCTTTGGGAGTTTAGACCTATTTCATTGGTTGGATGTCTGTACAAAATTATCTCAAAGGCGTTGTCATTACGTATGAAAAAGGTGATTAGTAAAGTGATTGATGTCAGGCAATCTGCTTTTCTCGAGGGGAGGAGTTTGTTGGATAGCATGTTAGTTGCCAATGAAGTTTTGGACAAGATGAAAAGAAGGAAGAAAAGGTGTGTTTTCTTCAAAGTCGATTTTGAGAAGGCGTATGATTCTCTAAGATGGGAGTTCATTTACTATATGTTAGAAAATGTTGGTTTCTGCGGTAAATGGATCCGTTGGATAAAGGGATGTCTAGAGTCAACCTCTGTGTCAGTTCTTGTGAATGGTAGCCTGACTAAGGAGTTCTTACCAAAGAAAGGACTTCGACAGGGTGACCCACTAGCTCTATTTTTGTTTCTTATTGCGGCAGAAGGTTTGGCGGGAACTTTCTTCTGGACTCAAGGTGAACTTTATGAAGAGCAAGATAAGTGGTTTGGGGGTCGAGCAAAGAACGATCCAACATTTTGTGGCGATTCTTAATTGTGAAGTGATGAAAACTCCTTTTCTATACTTGGATTTGCCGGTAGGAGGGGGTCATAAGAGAAGGGCGTTTTGGGATGGTATGGTAGACAAAATGAAGAAAAGATTAAGCAGGTGGAAAGGTAGATTCTTGTCTTTGGCAGGGAGGATTTGCTTGATAAAGTCAGTATTGTCTAATATCCCATTGTTTTATCTATCTTTATTCAAAATGCCTGTGGCGGTGGTAAACGAGCTCATGAAAATCCAAAGGAATTTCCTATGGGGGTGGGGTTCTGATGGAAGAAAGATCGCTTGGGTCTCTTGGAAAAAGGTGTGTACAACTCGTGAGGACGGGGGTCTTGGGGTTATAAACTTAAGGACTTTCAATTTGGCGTTACTCGATAAATGGATATGGAGTTTGGGGTCAGACAAAGGTGGTTTGTGGAAGGAGATTATTAACTCTAAGTACGGGGGATGGAGAAGTCTGAGGGAGGGAGGGAAAGACAACAAAGACTCTCTTTGGTGGAAAGATTTGAGGGAGGTTTGGAGTTTGGAGGGGTGGGGTTGAAATTTCGAAGAACCTATAATCTGGAAAGTGGAACTGGGAAAGAAGTTTTTTTTGGGAAGATAATTGGTTGGGGAGTGGGGCTTTGAAAACGGTTTTTCCGAGGTTGTTCTCCCTAAGTTTGTTAAAAGCTTCAACGGTGGCAACATTCGGGGGATGGAACAACGGAAAGTAGGTTTGGAATTTTGACTAGAGAAGGAATCTATTTGAATGGGAGAAGCAAATAGCGGGACTACTTTCTCAGAAACTCCAAAGTGTGAGTTTTGACTTGGATGAGGAGGACAAGTGGGTGTGGAAGGCAGGGGAGGAGTTTGGGTATAGATTAAATCGGCATACCTCCGTTTAAGGGGGGATGGAGTTGGGGAGAATGGTATGGTGTTAAAAAATTTTCGAAAGAGTAAAGCCGCACCTACTGCCCTAGTTACGGCTTGGAGGGTGTTGGAAAACAAGTTAGCCACTAAGGCTAACCTGGAAAGGCGCGGGATTACGGTTACAAGTTCCACATGTAGTCTTTGTGGGGTCGAAGAGGAGACTAGTACCCATTTGTTCTTTGAGTGCATAGTTGTTTGGTTATTGTGGAATCATTGTTGTGTCTGGCTGGGTGTGCAGAACGTGTTTCACAACGTCTCATTGCTAAATTTTTCCCAGTTTAGGATGAGCAATGCGTCCGCTTAAGTGAATGAGGTTTGGGGAGTGATTTGGATCGCAGTAGTCAACGAGGTTTGGAAGCATAGGAATAGGGTAATCTTTAAAGGGGGAGTAGTAGATGTTCTCGAAGTTTTTGCTTTGGTCCAATTAAAGGCTTGGTCTTGGGTTACATCCAAGTCACAGTCTGCGCATTTTTCCTTTTCTGATTGGTGCCTAGATCCGCTGGTTTGCATGGGGATGATCTCATGATGTATTCTGTTAAGTCGTATGATTGCTAGCCTCCGGTGAATTTCTATGTGTTAAGATAGGAGAGTTCTATATAGCCATACATGGGAGTATGTCTAGTAGGGGAGGATAAGGTTGTGATCATGTATAATGGTTGGACCATCCCTAAAGTGGTTCATATTTATTTATTTTTTATTGCCAATAAAAAAAAAAAAGGTATTCAATCTTTAGTTCTGGTCGGTCTTTTTGATTTTAGGTTTTCTTTTTTCCTTTTGGTAAAGATATCTGTAAGGATACTTTAACGCTTAAGTTAGCTCGTGATCTAAGTGAAAGAGAATATTTTGAGTACAATGTTCATTATCTTTGACTCTAAAAGGTTTGTCTATTTATAATCATATTTTGATGTATGGAAGTGTATGAACATGACCTAATACAGTCCAATTATCTCTTGAATATAATTTTGTATGATTATCGCATAATGGTTTGTCAAAATCACTTAACAAGATGTGGTGTAAGATAAGTCGGAAGGTTGAATAGCCAAATAATAACGCATTTAGAGACCAAATTTTAAGAGTAGTGGACACAATAAATGAATTTTTGTGAACTTAGCAAAAGCTTTATTTACTGGTCAATATGTAAGGTCTATTAGAGAGTTTGGTTTAAGTTTAATTTTATATTGAAAAATAAGAGATCTCTTAATATTTTTATCTGCTACACTATAAATACATAATTATCTTTTACTATATAAGATCACGTATATATACAGGTTGGAACATCTCTCCTATATAACATTTTTTATTAAAAAAATATAAAACTTTAAGACAATAAACATGTGGATATTTTCTCTTGATATGTTCTTCCTTATCTTCTGCTAAAAATGTTTGCTACTATACGTTGGTTCATTCCATGCAAATTATCAAATTCTATTTTTAATTATATTTTTTATTTTGGGTTTAGGTTACGTTAGTTAGTTAGTTTTTTTTTTTTTTTTTCAAATTTCGTTTTCTGATGTGTGGGTATAGGCGACGCGATTTTAAATTTTTTTATTCTATTATTCTTTTTGTGAGTTTAACCCAAATAATGTTTCGTACTCATTTTATTCTTTGCCTCTTTGCGTTATTTCAATGGATGATATTTTCTCCCATATAATCACGATTAATCGTCGATTTTCTTGTTTTTTTTTTCTCTATTTTTGGCCGAGAATAATCAATCTTTCTTTTTAGTGATATATTTTAATTTTAATTTTATTATTGCTTGCTTATACAATTCATAATTAACTGCATGTTTATTCCAGTACAATATTATTCATTTTATTTCTCACTCACGTGACCCACACGACTAGTTAATACTTTATTTGGTTATTTAATAATTTAGAAGCTTGAATGAATTTTTAAGATTCATATATATACAACATCATCATTATATATGAAAAATATTTTGATTTGAAAGTATGGTTGAGAAATTGAGAAAAGTCACTATTTAAATTCTTTTATCATTACATAATAAGTAGGAAAACCCGCAAATAATATTTGTATTTATATAAAAATAATTAGTTTTAAAATGAATATGATATTTATATCTGTAATGTTTTATAAATTATTATTTTGATTGAGAAATGTGCATTTAATAAAATAAAAACATTTGAAGAAGACGTTGAGTGTGTTAGTATAAATAACTTTCATACACCAATCATTCAATCTCACAAATCTAGCAATTATCTTCGTTAAGATTCCAAATCTCTTTCATTCGCTCACACAAATGATATAATAGTGGAGACCAATATTTTATACCTGCTGCTCAAGTATAGAATGACATTATTGTTAATTGTTAGAGGATAATTTATTTTAATAGAAAATTTAAAATATATTATTATTTGGATAAAAAAAAAAGTTTTTGAAAGTTTAAGATTATATATTTGATTATTTTAAAAAATATAATTTTATATTTTATTTATAAAAATTAAGAATTTAAACTTTTTTGAAAGTATAAAATTCTAATCTTATCATGCAAGAATTATAATACACACACATTCAACAACCATAGTAATGACTTTGACATACTTGAAACTTTTACATTCTTAATTAATAAGAAATCACTCTAACTAATTGAATGATTACTTTACTTGCAACTATGTTTTACATATGAAGTTAGTGTGTTTCAATTAAATTCATTTAACAAGTATTTTCATTTATATATTTATTGGCATAAAACAGCTATACAATCACTATGCTTAAAAGTTGAAGCCAGAACAATTTATAAACACTCACTTTTTACTCTATTAAGCCATTTTTTAAGAATAAAAATGTG
The DNA here is from genome assembly GCA_013389735.1 of Phaseolus lunatus. Lineage (NCBI taxonomy): Eukaryota > Viridiplantae > Streptophyta > Magnoliopsida > Fabales > Fabaceae > Phaseolus > Phaseolus lunatus. The sequence goes on along the minus strand of CM023867.1, from coordinate 44,713,199 downwards.
ACAGAATCATCAGATTTTAGAGTAAACAAAAACTGAGATATTTTATACTGATATTAGGAGAATGAAGTAATGATATTTTTCTGCAGCAAAGGTATGAAGTATAAATATAAATGTAGGAGTGACCAGAATCATAGAAGCAGGGTTTGGTGCTGTGGTGTGGCAAATGAGTATTTTCACATCACACAACATAACATCAGCAACACTCAGAGACAGAGTCAAATTGGGATAGAACATCACATGCCTTAGATCTGTCTCATATTGCATTCACATTCAGTCATTCCATCCAGAGTGTATCTTCCAACTCTTTCCACATTTTCCACCCAGAAATCCTCCATTCCTCTCTCCTACTACCTATGTCCATTTCTGCTTCAATTATTGCACACTTTAGCCACCTCATTCAATTTCCATCCACCTTAAAATTGGGTTCCACAACCACAAAGTTCTCTTAACCATGCTTCTCCTTGTCCTATATACCCACATGGGAATATTATCATTTTTCATGTAAAATCACTCTACTTTTTCATCTACATGTGCCCCTTTCAATTTCTCTCATCACACCCCAGATCTTAATTATCCCATTTATCTAACACTCCTTTGTGTGTCATTCAGTCCAATTGGGTTTGCTAGTAGTACTCACTACTAGGTGTACTGAAAGATCAGGTTTTTCGGTGGAACAAGGAGAACCACCCTCCATGTTGATACTAGTTCTTGGACTAGCTTCAGCTACTCTTTTAGTGATTGTTGCAGGTTATGTGTTGTTTTGCAAGAGAAGAGTGTCAGGATATGAGAGTAAGGACATTGAAAGCTCAGAACACAAGGAGGAGGAGGTGGCTCTGAAGGAGGATTTGATGATCTTTCAAGGTGGGGAGGACCTTACAATATGTGACATATTGGATGCTCCAGGGGAAGTGATTGGAAAATCCAACTATGGAACACTGTATAAGGCCTTGTTGCAGAGGAGCAACAAGGTGAGGCTGCTCAGGTTTCTGAGGCCTGTGTGCACTGCAAGAGGTGAAGAATTGGACGAGATGATTCAGTTTCTTGGAAGGATAAGGCATCCTAACTTGGTTCCTCTTCTGGGGTTTTACACTGGGCCAAGGGGTGAGAAGCTTCTTGTTCATCCCTTCTATAGACATGGGAATCTCACTCAATTCATAAGAGGTAATAGATTGTTCTCTTGCCTTTTGTACTTTTAATTCTGTTATTTGGTTTTGCAGGAAATCTGTGTGCCTTCTTTCTTTTGGGATGTTCATTTGGTATTTTGTCCGGATTTTGTCAATATAATAATGGGTTTGAAGGCTTGTGGAAAATCTTGATCTGTAATTAGTTTGAAAGCATTCACTACTTAGTTTGTATTACTGTTAGTGTTTTGTTAGGAGATGGAGAATGTTGAGTTGTGGGGATTTGGGAATTATAGAAGAAACATAGAGTTTTTTGCTCACTCTAAATCTCCCCTCCAACTTGCAAAACCATAGTTTCTTAAGATTCTAACACAAATGAATACAAATTTACTAGTAAAACATATCTCTTACTTTTCGACTGTTATTGTGTGTCTTTTCAATGTTTTTGGTTCTGCCATTAATAGCTCTTAACTATGTGTAGGAGTATTATTATAAAAACTAGCTTAAAAAAACTAAAAAAAAAATATTACTTTAGAATGGATGGACTAATAGTTATTTCAATAGAAAAGTGAAATGATATTTGTACAGCAGAAGAGTTACATCATGTTTACACTGTAGAGAGAGAATGTTGTGTTGGCATATATATTATTTGTTTTTGTTTCATTATTTTAAAGGGAAGCAGTATGAGCATTGTGTAAGGCTTTTATTTTTGGTCTGCTGTGTACTTTAACGAAATAGACTTTTCTTTAATGTTGTCAGAAAGCTGAAAAAAACCCATCTTTCTACTTCTTTTAGTATTTTACTGACATTTTCCTGGCTGATATGAACACTACTCAATTTTTATTGCCTTATGTTTTGGTCATTTTCATGGCACTGGTATTCATGCATCTGTTAATAAAATTTCAATTAGATTAGGAAATGTCTGCATTAAGAAGAGCAAGTGATCAAATAGCTAGGTAGAAGGTTTCAAACCAAGCTACTATTTGATTCATTAGACCTACTCTTCACACCTTATTGAGTGATTTTTGTTTTGCATTGTATGTTTCATTTATTGATAAAAAAATGTTCACAATGCAGATGGAAATGGAGAGTGTTACAAATGGTCAAACATATGTAGAATATCCATTGGAATTGTCAAAGGATTGGAGCATCTTCACACATCACAGGAGAAGCCAATTATCCATGGAAACCTCAAGTCTAAAAACATCCTCTTGGACCGCTCCTACCAGCCCTACATCTCTGATTCTGGCTTACATCTTCTGCTGAATCCTACTGCTGGCCAAGAAATGCTTGAAAGTTCAGCAGCTCAGGGCTACAAGGCACCTGAGCTCATCAAAATGAAGGATGCTAGTGAGGAGAGTGATATATATAGCCTCGGTGTGATCTTGCTGGAACTGCTTTCAGGAAAGGAACCTATCAATGAGCACCCTACTCCTGATGAGGATTTCTATTTGCCAAATTTCATGAGAAATGCAGTCCTTGGACACAGAGTAGCTGATTTATACCACCCTGCCATTCTTCTCAGAAACAGCACAGAGGATAGTATTCCAGTCACAGAAGAATTCATTCTCAAAGTTTTTCAACTTGCCATGGCTTGTTGCTCCCCTTCACCCTCAGTTAGACCTAACATAAAGCAAGTCCTCAAGAAACTTGAAGAAATTATGTTCTAGAATCCATGGGGGGCTTTTGTGATTTTTTTGTGTAGTATTGGCCACTCTGGCAGAAGTGATACTGCACACTTTAAATTCTTCAAGCTCCTCATTAGCAATGATGTGGTTGGAGACAATATAACATTTATATATGAGAAATTAGGAAGCAAAAAAATGTGCAATTGACTACCAAACAAAGACTTCAGGACAGTTGATGTTGATGTTAAGGGTTAAAGTCACATGAGAAATCACAGCTTGAAACTAAAGCTACCAAATTCTGAACTCCAAATCTAAAATCTGGCTCCCAATTACTGAATTGATTTTTGAGATTTGTGAGACTAAGTGAGCTTGTGACATGGACAATGCCACTCATCCTGGTACTAATTCTATAGATTTGATGGGAAACTATTCAGATTCTTTGTACTGTCAAGAATGTGCTGCTGTCCAAGAATTTGTAGCTATTGTGTGTGAGTTTTGCTGTTGTGGATAACCACAGAATCTGCAATGAGAAATGGTCTTTATCCACAGTGACCCTATAAAAAATTCCATGTTATGGCCATAGAGTTGAACATGCAATAGTGCAAAGGAATCTGAATAATTATGTGGGCCAGGAAGTGGGATCATTTGGTGGCAGATTTTCAAAATCTCACCAAGAACAACTTACATTGTTTGTTATGGTTGGTTAGGTCTCCTAGCAGTACCATTTCATTCTGAGAGTATGCCCTTTATTTACATCAGATAATTTTGCAGTTTTTTATCTTGAGAGACCATAGTTTCCCCGTTGTAATCTTCTTCATTTGGTGAAATGTTTGTTTTCAGTTATGCAACTTACAGTGAAAGCAACTCATTATTGTTCCCTCATTTCAGAGGATTCTGACACTGCACGTTTATGAATGAGAGAATGAGAACATCAACCACCATTGCAATTTTAATTTTTGATTGATAGATTGTAGGTGGTGGAGGTGGTGGTTGGAAGTTAGGTGAGGGAGGGTGTACTAATTCATTACACTCAAACATCACTATCTAGTTCATAACAAATTGAAGATTGTTTGCATTTTCTTATCCCTCAAAAAGGCCACAATTACAGTTATGAAATTGCAAAACTTAGTCAAATGTATCTGTGCTTTTGGAAATGTGATATGTCACCTTGACTAAGGACCAATCAACCCTAATTTCTCCATACACATTGGGAACATGTGGGGGCAAAGTACAGTTTGTGGTAACAACATGCAACATTGTGGTTCCCACCTTTTTCCCTTTATATATGTAGTAGTACCTTTCTCTCATGCCCTTCTCTACATTCACATAGATACCAACATAGTTTCTATTCACAATATTTCTAGATAATTTTTTTCTGTAAAATTTCTTTATGAATTCTTTTAGAAGAATTTTTGTGAAAAAAATGAAGAAAAAATGATTTTCTTTTATAAGTTAAACTTAATTTATATACAAGTTAAGAATAAAAATTTGTAAAACTTTGGAGAAGTTATATATATGAGAGAATTTTTTATAAGTTAGTTAATAGATAAACTAATTTTAACTCATCAAAACAGGAAAAAAAAAGTGGATTCAGCCTCAAATTTATAACAGAAGAAAGTTAGAGTAAAAGATAAAGGTTATGATTATATCTACACAGTTAATATTTATATATATGTTATTTAGGTAAGGATATTTATGTTATTTTTATATGTTTGTTTCTTTTTCTACCGAACAACTAAATTATTATTTTTGAACAAATATGTTTCAGATCTATTAGGTTTTTACTTCTTTAACTTTAAATTGAATATTTTAATAATATTAACAAATATTTGTAGTAGTATATATCTCCAAATACTAATAAAATTCACGAACATCTATGTAACAACACTTTAAATAAATTTTTTTAAAATCTCAAAGCACTTCTATTAAAGAAAGATAAATTTTACTAATAAGTCATTGATTTGAATACCATCTCACTCAAATTTGTTAAAAAATTAAATATTATCAACAAAAAATGTTGCTGAAAAAGAAAGCATCTACCAAAAGTACCTAAAAGAGTTACTAAAATCAATAAAAAAAAATGCAATAATACTAAAAAAAGTATTATTAATGTTTTTCTTTAATAATCTCATTATTATATAGTATAATAACATTTAACAATATTATAAAAATATTGTTATTATTCTTTATACTTGCAAGTCTGAAAATTTATGCTTTGCTGAATAGTATTATTACTTTTCATTGTATTTAAGAATTCAGCCAATAATGCCAACAAAATAGTCAAAAGGATGGTGATGCTTTTGTTTATGTTCCCAAAAAAGAAAAATTTTCTTGCCTTTTGGAGGGTGTGCATAATTGTATTACTATGGAGTCTTGTTCAATTGTTGTACATGCTTAGGGTAGAATTTTGAGTAAGTTTTGTTTTAGCCCTTCTTCATGGTGTTCTTGAGTATTAAAAGCAAAGAAAAAAGTGATTAGAAAAGAAAGTAGAAGTACATCTTTAGATGATTAACATCATTGTTGCATCTTAGTGATTTATTAAAGGTAGTAGAATCCCATGAATGTTTGCTTGACTCTTCATTAATTAATGAATAAGATATATGCTTATGGATGTCATTATCCATCACATGATACTATAATTGCAACATAAATATAGTGGTTATTGTTATTTTTTTTTAAAATGAAAAATTGATAGAAATCAATTATTGCTTAAGTTGTGAAATGACCTACAACCTAACCAACCAAACTCTTTTTCCCATTGCAAATAATTGGGAAGAAGAAATGCCTCAAATGAGTTTGGATCCACAAGCATGATGCACCAATAAATTGTGCTTGAAGACAATAAAATATAACTACTTTTTCTATTATATATATTAACTATTGGGTAAGAGGTATAAGTCATATTTTACATATTTATAATCCCTTTATTAAGAATTTTGATAGAAAGAAAATGTTTCATTATTTCATTAAATCAAAGTTAAGAGATTGATAGTTAAAATTTTGATAGTTAATTACATATAAATTTAGAAATTATATATTAATAATAATAATTAATTTAGATATTAATAATTTTTTTAATTTTTAAAATAATATCTAGTTTAATCAATATAATAATTAATTATTTTTTATCTTTAAAATTAGTTTCTATTTAATAATTTTCTTGTGGTAATGAAATTAAAAAATTTCATCTTTGTTTTATCTTTTTAAAAATTAACAATTTTTGAAAATCATATTTTTTAAAAATGAATCTTAATCAAAGATTCTCTTAAAATTAGAGAGGAAACAAAATCAAACTTTTTGAATTAAAAAAAAAGTTTTTTACAGAAAAAATATCGTATTATTTTATTAATTTTTATTCTTTATAAAATGCATCTGGTTTGATTTTTGGTTTACGGGAAAAATTGTATTTTTTTTCTTATAAAATTAAAAGTCACCATTTTTAATTGCTAATATTATATGACACTGATTAACTTTTTATGTGTTGAACAAAATATTAAAAGAAAATTGAAGTGACACCACTAGTATTGAAATATAATATTCACATGTATTATTAAAAAAACTCTTAAAAGTTGTAAAATAAGTATTATTAATCTATCTTAAAACAAATATATTGGGAATTAAAAATGATGATTTAAAATTTTGAATAATATGAAAATTAAAAAGACTACTTTACATGGATTAAAACAAAGATCTTTACCTTTTATAAGGAAATTTTACAAGAATGAAAAGAAAATCACAGAAACCAAAATCTAAACTTACTAATTTTTACAAAAAAAAGGTAGAAATATATTTAAACTTAAAACAACCGATTGCTTTTGATTGCTAGAAAATTTATATAAATATTTCTAATAATGTTTCTTACTAATCAAATGGAAATTTAGCTATGAAAATTGATGATTTTTTTTTCAGAAATAATGATTCTTTAAATAAATTGAATAAATTTAAATGGGTGATAAAAGAAAAAGTTTAGGGAGAAAAGTGTACAATGCATTCCTTAATTAATTAGGTAAAGTTATTTATGATTATAGATTTTGTGCAGACAGATTTGGAATTGATGCGTGTGGTGCAGTATCAATTTGGATGGCTAGTTCATAAATAGTTATCAATGAATTTAACTTTTTCACAACAAATATTTAAGACAATTTTTCTCTAGAGATCTACACTGCATTACTCTCTGTTCCTGAGAGATTCTAGACACACCTCAATTTTTTATTTTAATTTTCTGTTAAAATTCTATTTACTTTTTTATTAAAAAAATATTATCAAACATTTTTATACAATTTTATGTTAAAGTTCTATTTACTTTTCACTAAAAAAAACTATATTATCAAACATTTTTATCCTAACGGATTAATCTATTTTGTTCTAACTTATTGTTCATAAATAACGGAGCAGTATACGAAAGGTTTGGTTTTTATTAATTTTTATTATTATATATATATTAAAATAGATTTAATTATATAGGTAAATATTTTATAATTGATTAATTAACATATTTTATTGAATTAATTAAAAGTATGATTATTTTAATATATTAATTATTTTATTATAATTAATAGTTAGAATTTAATTTGAAGAATGTTTGAGCATCATAAACAATTTGTTCACACTAAGACCAAGCATGTCATAAATTAAAATCGTATTTTATACTTATTTTTTTATATTAATTAGTTATTTATTATACTTGGTTTTTTAGTAGGTGCATCCTTTATATTTAAGCTATGTTTAGGTGGAAGGAGCTAACTTACGGTTGTGTGTTGTTTTTTATTTAGATCACTTTGAAAATCTATTAAGTATATTAAAGTTGGTTTCATATTTATATGAATTTGGAATATTGATTCTATAATATAATTCCATAGTTTGCTTGGCTTAATGTGAGTATGGAATAACTATAATTAGCTTGAGTTATTATATATGCACGATTGAGTGAAAAGAAAGTTTATGGGGTTCTTTTAAGATGTGTTAGATAAGTTAAGATTGAATTATTAGTATAAGAAATTATTAAGTAAGAATCAGTTTTAGAAATAAAAAATAATTAATCATTATATTAATTATATTAAATATTATTGTATAGACCGAAAAAATTATTTAAATTATTGGTATCTAAAATAGTTTTATTTTTAATAATAAAATTTATAAACTAATTTCTAAATTGGTGTCTAATCAGCTATCAAGTTTAAATTAGATATCAATTTAGAAACTAATTTATAAATTTTATTATTAATAATAAAAACTACTTTAGATACCAATAAGTTTTTTAGTCTATACAATAATATATAATTTAGTTAATATAATGACTAATTATTTTTAGTTTCTAAAATTAATTTATATTTTTTTAAAATAAAAGCTTTCATATTAGACATTACTATGCAACCTGATATCTCAGCTAGGCTGACACCTTAAGCAACAACAATCATCTATCATCACATGAAAAAAGTATTATTAAAAAAAGAAAAAAGAAAGAAAGTACAAAAATATGGGGGGACTAGACCAAAACCCATATGCTAACAAAAACGATACATAGGTAGACTATACCTATTCATAAAAAATTCTAAGAATAGACTAGATGGAAGCCTATTATACCAATAAAAATATTCTCTATGAATAAATCTTAAATTAGTCAACTTATCAGCATACGTATTCTCTTCATGGAAAATATGAGTAACCCTAAACCTGATTTTCCCACAGTAATTAAGACAAATATTCCATTGATTTCGAAGCATCCAAGGAACATTTGTCCCTGCAGTAAACGCAGCACAAACCAAAGTAGAATCAGATTCCAACCAGACATTAGTAAGTCCCAACTTTTGAGCTTCTTCCATAGCATATATAATCCCATAAAACTCAGCAACCAGAGTAGTCTAAACTCCAAGAAATGCAGAAAAAGCTCCAATAAACTCCCTCATACTCCCATAGAAAATACCTCCACAAGTAGCAAGACCAGGGTATCCCCTAACAGCCCCATCAGTATTAATTTTAACTCAGCCCGGTGAAGGAAATTCCCATCTCACAGGAAGAGGACGAAGAACTTTACCAGTACGAGTATTAATATCAAAAAACTTAATCACATTGAAATCCAACATATCATTATTTATAGAAGTTTTTGATGAATTACCCACCAGATAAGTTAAATCTTTAATGATTTTCTTATAGTGATTTCAATAATGTGACTAATATGTGAGAGTGTTGTTCTATGATATTTTTGAATATATATAATGATTTCAATAATGTGACTACTATGTGAGAGGGTTGTTTTATGATATTTTTGAATATACTATTCGAGTATCTAACTTATCGCTTGAACAACGTTCAAATGGTGATATTATTATTGGTTCACGTATATTATTCTTGGATAATGTGAAGCATCATTGTCATAAGAAGTTAAGATTGAATTATTAAAAGTGTTTTTGATGGGTCAGATGTTACTCTCTAATGAGACACTTTATGTATTTTTGAAAACTTGATTTCTAATAAGATGGTATGTAAAATAAGTGTATGCTTAGTTGTTGTGTGTAAGTATATTTAGAATGTTGCATTATAATATTAAAGTAGGTCATATCCTAGATAGACTTAAAGATAATAAGTTTGTTATGAATTTTAAAAATTCAAATGTTCCCTTCTTTTTATTCTCTTAATTTTCGGCCAAAGTTAAGAGGTTCTAGATCTAGGAATTTTATTTCATCTTAAACTCATTTGAGTGTTTTAGAAGGGATTTTTGGATGACATAAGTTATAAATAGTCATCACAATCTCTTATAAATCACTTTAAAAATAGTTTGTGAAAGACTTGTGATAGTGATCATCTACTTTGGTCAATGGACAAGAGAATCAAACAAGTTTCTTTTTATATTTTAAGAGAGAAATCAAACTAGTTTCTTGCTTCGTCGTTTTTGGACAAGAAACATAATCTCTTCTCGAATAGTGAAAAACCCTTATCAAAGTGTTCAACTAAATTCTATATAATATTTAGATTTAAATAAATTTTCAGTCTCTGTAATATAAAAGTCCTCTAGTTTTTACCCATATATTTATTTATTTTGTCCCTATTAGTTATTTAATCTCTTCCTGCAGATTTGATCGCTAAATTTAAAGGAGGGACTAAAATAGATTAAAAAAAAACGAAAAATTAAGAGAACCAAAACATTTCAAGCTTTATTCAATTCGGTAAAATCATAAAACACAAAATTTTCAGGATTTCTGTAAAAAAAACAGAGAGATTGTAAGATGAAAAAAAGTGTGACTTGTTGTAACACAAATAAAAAAATATATATATCACTTTTCCATTGAGACTCTGGCATTTTATGTAATCTGTGTGACTCTTTTGTGTATTAATTATTATATACTAATCTTTCTGAAGGTTACAAGCAGCTTTATATCTTCTACACTATAACAGCATTTCATAAGATTATGCACTTCAACTTTCAGTGTCACTGCAAAGAAAAAATAGATGATCCTCATCTCGAATCACACTAATATCATCTATCTCTGCATTATCTGCTGTGATTACCTTTGTAGGCTTGGGCCCTCCAAATTTTTCTCCTGCAATTTCACAAGTTCAAACTCAGAATGAGAAAAATAAGAGAACTGCATATACCATTCTGTTTAAGGAATTGTATTCAACACAGAAAAACAACACTTATCCTTTTCCGTGCATTTAATTAAAATTGAAACATCCAATTTTTTTTTTCCTTATTTTCAGTTAGTTTTTTTAAATCAATGTTTACCAGCAATATGGAGCAGCTCTTCTAATGAATCAGGTAGGATTATCAACTTCCCATTTTCCTGTAAGGTAGTTTTGTGTTTGCTTAGAAAGTGGATGGTAACTCTCTTTTTGAAGAATCTTTCTGTTTCTCTCTGAGTTCTGTGGTTAGAAGTACTTGAATAAGAGTTTGAGTATATTTTTCCTAAAGGGTAGTTGAAAGGGACTTCTGGTTCCAAAAACTCTATGATATGTTCATCTACTATCTTCCTATTTTCATGGTTAATTGCAAGGTCAGAACGGCTCTTGTTTTGTTGCTGATCTACAAGAGACTTCTGTTTCCATCTTATAGGGCCTTGGCTCTTTTCATTTTCTTCCATTTCAGGATGATCTTTGTGAAAAGTAGCATGAAGATCTCCTTTTCCATCCTCAGGAACCAAGTTATGCATTTCCCCATGAGAGTTATTTGCAGATGAATCAGGAAAACTTCCTTCTGTGTTATCCATATCATGATGCATTTGGGGGTCTCTTGGTGAATATTCAAAATCCAAGCCTTCATGCCCCTTTAACTTCTGCCAACATGAATAACAAAGTTGTTAGCATCATAATAGTATTTGGATTCAATTAAAACACAACAACGTTATAAAGTTTTTTACACTTTCATTTAATCATAAATAGCTATATAATTGAAAATTATGAACTTTCATAACAACTTCCTTTCAAGATTAAACCAGTAGTAGTAGTATACTTTTTAGTGTGGTTGTGTGATGAATGAAAATGAAGTTTTGTAATATCCTTATTACCATGAAGATATTCTTCATTATGATTTGTGCAGCTTGTGGATATGCATGTAAGTAGTTCATTAAGGAAGTTCTGCTGAGTCTTAAAATATGAGAAAGCTCAGTGGTCCGAACAGTGAAAGGCTGTGGTCTACAGTACAACACTCCAATCTCTCCAAATGTGTCCTCTGCCTTAGCCTTCTTCAGAACCTGAAATTCAATAACATGATCTATCAGGTTCAGTAGCTTCAATGTGTACTAAAAGTATAAAGAAAAAAATAAAATGGAATGCTTGAATGTTACTTGTGACAACATACTTGATTATTGCCATCAACATCGCGAATGAGATCCTGCAGCAAATAATCATTTGAAAGCAAGTTTTGTCAATTAGGGAGCATTCTTTGAGATTCATTCAAGGCTAGTTTTTTACTCATGGTTTAGCTTACTCACCACTGCTCCTGAAAGCAGTATGTAGAGGTCTGTGGGAGACTCATTTTGTAGTATCACATCTTCCTTTGGTGGGAAATACTCATCTTCCATCTCTATAACCTTTTCACACAAAGTTACTTCCATCAGTTTAACTTTAATCAAGCAATTATCAACAAGAAGTTTTCATACAAAGTCTTATTCATAAACTTCACTCAGAAACTTCTTAAAATAAGCTGGAAACAACTCAGAACTAATTGAAATGAAACCACACACTGCATCAAAAGTGAGTATATTTTCTAGTAGTAAGTATGATTAAGGTTATTTTGAAAAAGGGTAATATTTCTTTCATATAGTCTTCACTAATATTCTTAATTAATGTAATTAAGATCAGTTCTTTGACACTAAGTAGTAGTAAATAGTTGTTTTTTCTTGAAGAAGAAAGAAGTGGATGATGGAAAAGGTTTTTGACAAAAGAGAAAGGTATGGTGGTGAGTGAAGTGTGAGTGTTTGAAGTACCAGTTGGAAGAGAAAATCATCTGAAACTCCTTGGAAGAGGTAGAGCTTCTTCAGAACAGGGAAAAATAGATGGTGTGCAATGCTTGCACGAATTGCCTTTGGCATGCCATTCACGGTCTCTTGCTGCTTCAGTCCTTCTGTCTTGAACTTCAAACACAAGTGTGACAACATCTGTTCCTGTATGTGATGTGGGAGATGGTTTCTTGATGCAAATTCTGAAGCTGCTCTCACTGTATCCCTCTGTGCAACCAAAAAACATGCTTCTCTTTGTTAGAAGACCAAATTAATACACTTCCTCAAACTTTTTTTCTCACTCTTCAAACTTTTTAGTTATACTATTCATATAATAATTTTCACACCAGAAGAACTATCATATCAGACATATCTTTCTTTGTTTTTCTCTAACCATTTTTTTAAAACTTTTGTACAAAAGTTATATAAACATAATTTCTCTAACAAAACTATGGTAAAGTTGAAGAAGATATGTACCAGCAGACAAATTTAGGTGGCTATGGTGTGTGGTTGAGCCACGTGTCCCCACTCAAATACTTTTCTGTTCTTATATTCATAAGCTTTACTACCTTTGCCATATTTTACAGATGTTTGCAACCACTAAACGACAATGTAAATATATATATATATATATATATATATATATATATATATATATATATATATATATATATATATATATATATGTATATTGTTACAAAGTTTTTGACATGCATCTTTGAAATGGTGCTGGGGTTGTTTTGAGATCAGCATCTAAATGCATGGTTTAGTGATAAGATACTTTTAGTGGGATATTAGAGCCACAAGATACTTTATGCAGAATTTTGTGGGTAAAGATTATGTGGAATGTTTTGGGCAAAGATTATGATGTGGAATTTAAATATATGATAGGGTATAACTCCCCATTATTGAATAAATTATTCAGAAAATTCTATGACATGAAAGTTTACAATAAAGTTATATATAAGGTAGTAAATTAGATTAAAATATTTGATAAAATTTAATTGAAAAGTATGAAATTATAATGACATTATTATATGTATGTATATAATAAAAATCAATTTTCAAACGTCAATTTATTTAAAATATTTTTATATTAAAAATTGGAATAATATTTTTTTAACTTTACTTTTCAGTATTTTTTACTAAAAGAATAAATAAGATACCTTGGATAGATTTATATTATAACTTTGTACTATGAGAGTTATAAAGTCTTGTAAATATAATAAAGATAGATAAATAAATATTTTTCATAAAATAATGAGACTAAAAGGAAGAAATAAAATAAACTTCATTACCAAATAAACTTTCAATCTCAAAACTAAATTATGTACACACTCATAATAATAAGGAGAGATAAACTTGAAAATCATAGTTTTTTTCTTATAAAAAAGAAGTTGATTTTACATCCACATTAAACTACAAGAAAACAATTATATTGAATTGGTCTTTCAAAATTATTTTGATTATATGTTAAATATTTTTAATCATTTTTTGTGTTTTGGTATTTATTTTTAACCTTTTCTCACACTATCTAAAGATATTGGTCGGCCAATAAACATTGAAGCACGCGTTGTTTGATGCTAAAAGTACTCGTGTTGAACACTGATTAAGGAATATTTATTAATTATTAAAAACAAATATATATATATATATATATATATATATATTAAATAACTCTATTCTTTTCCTTATCTTTTACTACGTTTTTTTATTTATTTCTTTAAAGGGTATTTGAAATAACGTGTTAATATTTTTCCAAAATTAAAATGTCAGAATCAAAACCTTTCGACTTTTGATAAAGTACTTGTTAAGTGAATGATGATTAAGACTAGGGATTTATTCTAATTCATGCTCTATAAATTAAAATAACAGTGTTAGAGAAAGAAAGTAGGTTAAGTTATGAAATAGTTTTTTTAGTTTTTTTTATCTTTTTCTTCTTCTTTAAGTATTTATAAACAACTTTATTTAAACGGGTTCAACGTGATAAAAAAACAAGAGAAACAAAAGTAAATTATGAGTCTAATAACTCTTTTTTAATATTATAAAAACTTTTAAGCATTCTTAATTTAATTTTTTAATAAGATGCTAATATAGTTTTTTATGTTAAATTGATGGTGAGAATGAAACCATAACATATGATTAATTAAAATTGGTCCATTACGAAACAATCATAATACAAGAAAAAAATGTTATTTAATCATTAAAAAACCATAAAAGTTATTTAGTTTTTTTTTTTTATTTTCTGCTTTAAACTTTCAATATATTTATAAAATTTATTTAGTTTTGTTCATTTTCTGCGTTAAACTCTCGATATAGTTATTTAGATTATTTTTTAGAGTTTCTTTATTTGTTAATTTTCTTTAAATTCTCAATATAGTTATTTAGTTACTTTTAGAAGTTCATTTGTTTGTTGTTTTTCTTTCTTTGGTCTAGGTCTCAATATTTGTTTTTTTTTTTTTTTAGCTTTATGTTATTTTTTATGTGATTTGAATTTTATTAAAAAATTAAAAAACATGAGTTTAAGAAGACTTACAAAATTTCTGGTGCGGCTTGTCCAATGAACTACTATGTTTGTCATGTTTCCAATGATGTATGAAGTTAATCCCAAGTTGAACAACATGTAGAAGATGAAAAAGAGCATCTCCCTTGGGTTTTCAGCATGCAAATCTCCATAGCCAGTGGTAGTAAGAGTGACAATGGACCAATAAATGGCAGTGACATATCTGTCCCAGAGACTCATTTCTTTGAAATTTGGATACACAGAACCAATCCATGTTGATTTAGCATCTGGGTACCTATCTGCAATCAGATAGTTGAAGCATCCAGCGCAGTGCACAACAAACAATGTCACCTGAAGTTTCATGAAAAAATAGCAGCAAGACACCATATCAGAATTATAGTTGGTTAAAAAGTTTTCTACAAGGCCAAAAAACATAGATTAAAGTACTTCTGATACAAAATTTCAATTGGAATCAGAGTTTTTCATGCATGAAAAACTTGTATTGAATGTCACTATATATTCAAATTTTGACATTCTTGTGTTGTTAAAAATTGAGAAGGAGAGAGAAACAAGTACACACCCAGTTCACTTTAAATAATGTGGCATAACATAAACAGTTGCATAGAACTTTTCATCCAACGGTTTGTTTTGTGCCACAGCAATAAATGCAATGAGTGCATCTTATTTTGATCACATGAATCTGTGTCCACAAGATTTAGTAGGCTTTAGAAGCTTACAGCAATGAGCTTGGAGCACCTGGTCCAGAAGTAATTGAAGCGAATGTCCTTCTCAAGTCTGAAGGAAATCAGAAGAGCTAATAAGCATTTTCAGTTTGTCAAGTGTTTGGAAAATCATAAGGTTCAGTGCATAACATAATGTTGGACCTTGCAAACAGAGAACTGACACGTCTCAGGCGCCACAACCGAAGCATGTTCAGAATTTTGAACCCAATTTCACTGCTGTGATCAGTGAATAGGAGGCTGATGGATTGAAATGGTGCAGTTGAACAGATATCAAAGACAAACCAGGTAGATATATACCTGTGTGTTTTGTAAGCAAAGTTTTTGAAATTCATTAGCCTAACAGGAAGAAAATGTCAAGAGGGTCTATTGTCACTGATAAAATTTCTTCAAATTGTTGTTTCATTAACAAAGAGAAACACTTTTGCACAAAATATTCATTTCACCTTCTCTTAGAAATACTTATAAGTTTGTTTAAGCAGTTTAAATAAAGTGATTTGAATAAGAGTAGCAATAAGCACAGGGAGAGTAGATATATGAGTGTACCTTAATGCAATTTTCTTTGGATCATCAACAAGAAGGTAGGAATGGTGATCAAGATATGCAACAAAGAATGTGAGAATGATGTCAATTGCAAAGAAGGCATTGACAATGTTGTCTATGATGAACAGTGTGTCTTGCTTTTCAGGGAGAAAGGCAAACTCAAAGGGGCAAATCCATGCAGAGTAAACAACAAGGACAATCAGTAGCATCTCCCAAGCCCTGCAACAATAGCTTGTGAGAAGAAGAAACACAAGCACAATAACATTGAGAGTAGCAATTGTATCTGTTTGACACAAAAGGGTAAGGTAATCAAAGTCAAAAAGGCATCATCATTCATCACCTGTAACGTGGATCAAAAGGGGAAACTGTGCATCTTCTAAGCCTTGTTTCTTGGTTGATTCTGGCTCCAAGGGATGGCAAGAGATCATTAGACAGAAAGCTGCTATATGGAAGACTTGCCATTTGGAATTCATCAACGCAGAACCTCTTGAAAAACTTTTGGCCACGGCAAAATGGCATGATTTGAATCCTAAGGCTTAAGCAGCAGTAGTAGTAGTTGTTGGTGGTGGTGGTGCAAGGTCTTGTGGGGTTGAATTGAATTGCTCCTATAAGTGAGTGACCACATTTATAGTGTGGTTGCTTTGACTCAAACGCGTTGGTTTCAGAATTTGGACCTCTTTTCCCCTACCTTTTTGTTGAGATGCCTGTGACAATGCTTAAAGGAATAAGTAAGTTTATGGGCCTAGTTTGGAGGAAAAGTTAGAAAAGGGTGTGATAAAACTGATGGGGTAAAATGTTCCATCTTGTGTTGACAAATAAAGTCATGACAAAATAGAAGAACCGAAAGATCTTTCTGAAATGTTGCAGATAATTCCGTGTGTGAATTGTGTTTAAACCAACTTTTTACTCATCAAAGATCAGATTTGTATCCAAATAATAATTACCACTGAAGTGATGCAGGTTGGGGCATGACAGTTAGCTATGATTATGTAAAAACCAGTTTGGTTGGTGATTCCATTCCCAATTCATTGATAAACCAAAGAGCTAAGTAAAATGGTAAAGCATGAAGATTCTATCTAAAAGAGTTACAGGCACCAATTTCAACTAGTGACTCTTGGGTAAGGGGAATGAATCATGGATGAAAACACATGAGATTCTTCACAGTTCATTTAATCAAACTTTCATTCTATATACATTTTAAACCTGCTTATTTATATTCTTTAATCTTTTATATTTCTATTTTATTTAAAAATGTAGATTTTTAAAACATAAATAGCAGAGTTTTCTTGAAGGAGGTAGAAAAAGAATGAAGTTTACATTAACCAGCACATGTACTCCTTCACTGTGAGTCCCAACTCCAAAAGCTAAAGAAGGAAGAGAAGTTTACCTGCATAAAACTTTTCAATGTTAAGAGAAAGTTCATATATATAAAAGACTTTCAATGCCTTAAGAACTTTGTTCATAATAATAATAAATAAGAGATAATTGATTGAGATTAGGATTTTAGATATTTTATCAAATTAATTAACAATAAATATATTCAGTTTTTTCTTATCAGCAAAATATATTCAGTTTAATATATATTTGATTAGATTTTCAGTTAGATTAATATGTACTTGTTGAGTAACAAGTGTATTCAGTTTTAGTATTTATATAAATAAGAATATACTCCAAATATAAATACATGTCAGTAAGATATAAATGTAATATACTTGAAAGTAGAAAATATCATTGATTATATTTTTAATTAAGAAATATTAAAAAAAAAACTGCTAAAACAGCAACATATGAAATGTAGAATGAAGATATAATGTTTTTAATTTTAAAATAGTTATATTCAATATACAACTCAAGTATACATTTTTTTAGGTACATATATTTAAAATAAATACTAAATATAAATAATAAGAATTATAATTTTAATGCCCTCATGCGTATATCATCACGGGTTTTGAATAGAGATTTTAGAATAACTATTGCAAAGGTTTTGATCATGGTCAAAAAATTGCAAAATTTCATAATAAAGTTATAATGCTTGTTATTCTGAAAAATTATAAAAAGATAATTTAAAAAATATATATATATTCACGAAAATATATAGTGTAATTAAAAATAATACAAAATTTGATACCTTTTCCTCACCATGTCAGTGCTATTTTTTTTTTCAGAATATTGTTGGAAGATGCTGTTTGTTACAGATAGAAGGAATTTTGTTGGAAATGATAACAATATTAATTTTGTGATTATTTTTTTTATTTATATAGTTTCTAGTAATTATATATTATATTATTATTTGACTGTTATGATATTGATTGTTTTAAATGTATAATAATGTAACAATTTTTTTGTTTATTTTGAATTAAGTTACTGTATTATTATTTGAGTGTCATGGTATTGATTGTTTTTAATGTACTTTTTTCTTTTGTTTATTTTGGTATAAATATATAATAATTTGATATCAAAATGGTGCTTTTATAGTTTTAAAAAAATGAAATTTGTTTTATTATGACCATACGTGAATACAAAAGGCTAGTTTTAAAATGAAAATTAGTTTTAAAATTAACAAATGTTACCTATAGAAGACGAAAGGTTAGAAGCTTTGTGTCTCGTATAAACGTGTTATATTATTTGTTTAACTTTACGAATAGATAGATTACAAATTTATAAATAATTTAATTTTTAAAATAAATTTAATGGCTAGAAAAAGTTTAATCTTATTTTTATATATAGTTACATTTAAGATATGCTACATATTTTTAATTTTTAATTTTTTACTAAGCAATATATTTTTGAACTTTTACGAGAAATTGTTTATTGTTTATAGTCCAAACTTTAAATCTTCTTAGATCTTTGTAGTAAGAAACTATTTGAATGAGTGATTGTCAACTTTTCTTACGTGACAAACAGATTTCTAGTATTAATTAATAATTCACTGAAAATTCCTTTGATTTGTAAAAAAAAACAATTATTCATCTGAATAGTTTCCTTAATACAAGTATTAAAAATATCTAAAGTATTCAAAATATCTAAAGTTTGAATCTAGAATAAAGAATATTTTACGTAATAATATCAAGACAAAAACATATTTAACCTTATATTTTATGATTATTATAAAAAAATGGATGAATATTTTACTAGATTTAGATTTAGTGATTATATATATATATATATATATATGAGATTTGAATCAATTATTAAAAAAAAATATGAAAAATAAAATAAGAAGCTAAAAATTTAAGAACACATGAACTTGTATATTAAGAATACGATAAGTAACTAAAGTTAGTATATGGAATTGATTATGAACATGATAATCGAATAAGAAATAGAAGTAGGAGTGAATATAAAAAGATAAACAAGAAAAAAAAATGAAAAAAATAAACAGAAAAAGTAAAGAAGACTTATGATATAGAAGAATAAGTCACTTGAAAGTAAGAATCTATATTTAAAATATCTCATTTTATATTTGTGTCACACCTTTCATATTTATTGCACGTTCTTTTTTCTTTTGGAGAATTTGAAAGCTTCAATTAGACTTTACTCAATCTTTACTTCGAAATCTAATTTTATATCTTGCAAAAATTCAATTAAGTTCACAATAAAAAAAAAAAAAATCTACAAATTATGAGCTCAGGAAATAAAAAATAAAGAAAATTTTGTGTGTGAATAAGATTATTGTCTTTAATCATGCTTCTTTGTAATTTTTTAAATTATCATTATAAATTATTATTTATTTTTTTTTACCCCTCTATTCATATATTCATTATTTATGTATAAATATATATAGAAATTAAATGTGTAAGTGATATTTTAAATAATTATTATTTTATTTTTAAAAAATAAGAAAAGTGTAACATATTGAAAATTAAATTATAAGATTTTATTAATTATATCATGTGTTGAATATATAACATGTACAAAATTAATTAAAATGTATATTATGTTAAATGTTACAAAATTATTATGCGTTAAAAATATATATAGTACATAATATGTATAAAATTATTATAATATTAAGTGTAGATATATGGAAATTAAATTACTGAATATTCATGTTAAGCAATTAAATAGCCTTGTGTATAGATCAAATATGTATTAATGTTAAGTAATTACATCGAATCACCCGTTATATATTATGAATTTTATTTTAATGGATGGTAAAATTAAAGTTTTATTAAATGTATCCAATAATTATGATAACATTCAAAATTCAATTTAATAGTCTCTTATTTACATATATTGTAAAACATATAATTCTTCTTACATGTATCTGATGGAAATGGTAAGTTTCAAAATTGAAGCTAGAAGGAAAATTTCAAATCCCTTTTAATTTTTATATAGATATACAGATATATTTTAGTAAAATTTATTTATGTCTAAAATCTCTCTCGATAAAAAATGGTAAGGGAGATAATTATTGTCTAACTTAACTACTTTATAAATAAATTAATAATATACAAAACGAGGAATGTTAAGAATGTCTTCTTTGACACATTTTTTTCTATTACCTTTTTCCATGATTAATAGGAATCTATTAGAAAACACTAAGTTTAGTGTGGCTCGTTTTTTATTCATTAATATTATTCTAAATTATAAGTGATTTTCTTAAATTAGAAGTATTTTTAAGAAAATAATGAAAAAAGTGATTTTTAATAAATTTCATTATACAGTAAAAAAAAGTTACTTTTATGAGAAAATGTAATAAAAAAATGAAACACATATGACAAGTGCAAGAAAAGAACGTTAGAAAGGAAAAAATATAGAAAGGAAATCTTGAAGAAGAAAACTTTATTCATTATTAAGTGAGTCTGGTTATCTATGAAGCTCAGACACTCCCTTTTATATAGCGTGTTCGTTTCGGACACGACACTTGTATGACACTCGTAGGATACGTATTGGTGAAGTGTCCGATTCAAAAAATATTTATTGGATTTCTGACTATTCTAGCACGATTCTAACACAATTTTAAAAATGAAAAATACATTAATTTTCTAAAAACTCAAATTTATTGTATAAAATTTTAGTATAATTATAAAAATAAAGAACAAATCCTTTTGAATCAGTCATGAAAAACATCTTTATACTCCAAAAAAAAATTAAAACATACTTGTATACATAAATCTTTACTGTCAATTTATATAATTCATAATTATATAATATATAAATTTGTGTCCCTGTATCCTACATTTTAAAAATTATACGTATTTCCGTGTCCGTATCCGTGTCTGTGTCCGTGTTTGTGCTACATAGCTGGTTACAGAGAGAAAAACAAGATATGTATAAGAAAAATAAAGAAAGAAAAAAAGTTAAAAAGAAAAAAACACAAGATAGACACTTCAACTAGGCGCGCAGAGATAAACGATATGTAACAGACGATCCAACAAGACACACGGTAAACAACCATGACAAAATCATTAGACGATAAAAAACGAGTGTCTACAAAAACCAAAAATCATCAAAACAAGAAAATTATATGATTTATTTATCAACACGATCATTCGATGATCTAACCGTATGAAAAAACAATTTAAATAGAAAAACATCCATAAACAAACATTTTATCAAAAGTATTAAGAAGAATGTTATTGGAATTTATCATTCACTTTACAATGTGAAATAAATTTGTTGTATATGTTAAATCAACAACTTTTTCTTTAGCTATTGGGAGGAAATAAGGTTTTTTTTTTCTCTACTTTGTTTTATTCTTATGAGTGATGGATGAACATTAGGGTTACATCTTTGAATGGTCCTCCATCTCATAACCTCTTGCGTGACAATGAGGCTAAATTTAACATTGGCTTTGTGTGAGAATGAAGCTGAACTTTGTGTTGGCTTGAATCCTCATGAAAGGACAAAAAAAAACAAAATAAGCTTATTCTCATTTTATTCGAGGAAGAAACCAGCAAGGTCGAGTCCCCACACACCATGTTATAGGACCATTCAACAATTCCCTACATTTTTACCAACTCACTTCATGGGAATACAATTCATGATATGATCTTAAGTCTTTCAACTTTTTAAAACTAACTAAATTATATTTTTTTCTTAAATTAGGATTATTCTTTATCATTTTTATTAGTTTGAAGTGTTTAAGTTATATATTGATTTTGCTGAAAAAACCAACATGACACTTTAACATGATTTTTTTTTCACTTTTTTAACTATGAAGTCCTACTATTAGATCAACATAATAATGGCAGAATTGTTAGACCATTTTTCTTTTTCTATTTTAAAACTCAAACTATTATTTTCTCTTTAAATGTTTGAAGGTTATAAAATGGACAAGAGATATAAAATAATTTTCAAAGTGTAGAAGTAATAGTAAAAAACTGTGGAAAAAATTATGGAAAATGAAATTTGATTAATTTTAGAAAATTAGATTGAAATCAGATTTTTTTTTTCAAACTAGACAAAGAAAGTAATCAAATTTAAACCTTTTAATTATACAAGCTCAGTTTGACCGAGATATATGTAACTTGAGGGAGATTCTGTGGAAGGTAGATTAATCTTTTTCATGGTTATTTATTCTACTCATACTATGCTGGAAATAGAAGGATTTAATTATTTTACTTATTATAGTTATAAATTTTTTTATTAGTCTTTATATTTATAAAAAAATATTTTTAATTTTCTACATGTGTGTTTTAATCCTTTTAGCTCTTATGTGCATGGTTTTAATATATTTTAGTTGATGCAACAAGAATTAAAAGAAATTAAAATAATGTCTTTTTCCATACCTTAGAATCACATTTTCTAATAGTAATGCTTTTTTTAAAATATTATAAATATATTTGGTATGTCTTAAATACTTTTGTAAACGAGAAAAATAGTTTAAGGGAAACTCAAAACCCTTTTTCGAGAAAAAAAAAATAGTAATAAATTTGATTAAATAAAACAATCACTACAATTTTGATTGAAGGAACTGATGATTTTTAAAAATTCATATAATTCTAAGAATTAAACATTTAAGGTCTGACATTAATCAGAAAATTAAACTTTCCAAAGGAGATGCTTTTAAATATGCAAACTAAAATTAACTACTTTTTAATTATAGAAATTAAACAAGTAATTAACCCCTTTACTTACATAATATACATGCATATACCCACTTGATCCACAATTTCTTCACGCAATAAATTCTTATGCCAAATTTTGCAACAAATTCTTATGCCAATTTTTTATGTTCATGAGTTCTGTTATCAATTCCCCATTTGAAGAACAAAAATGTTTTTTACACTAGGTGTATAATCATTTTTTTTCTCTAAGTAATTTTTATTATTATTTATTATTAATGTCATTATTGTTATTAATGTTATCAACAATCTAATTTGTATTAATTTTTCTCTCAGTAATTTACTTGTTTTTGTTTTTATCTGATAATTTTGCAAAATTTTGGTAGTTCAATTCCAAAAGAGATGAAGTTCTTGATGCCTTGGCAGCTTGGTTGACCAATATAGCCTCTGCTTTGAAAGCATAGATTCTGAAATGAAAATAGTGATGATTAACATTTCAAATCTGACCAAGGACCAAGAAGAACTTAATATAAATTTTAATATATTTCAGAATAATTTTTATTTAAAATTTATCAAATAAAAAATCAAATATAATGTCTCACCATGTAGACTTAACACAAATGCCCATTTAATTCCATATTATAATTTCATTAGACTTTAAAAGTTCAAAATTAAAAACACTAATTGAGACTAAGTAAATGAATTTAAATTTAGATTTGTCAAACTCTTACATAGCGTTTGCTTTTGGGGGTGGTGAAGGTTGAGGGTGGGGTGAATGGGTGTCACCCCTGTTTGTTTCTGTGAGAGGGGGAGGTTGAGGATGAGAGTGAATGGAAAGTTAAGGATATTTAGAATCTTCTCATAATTGAAGAGAAAGGAAAGTGAAATGAGATGAAAAAATTATGGTGTCCTTACTTTCTTATACAATAATAATAATAATAATAATGAAAATTATTATTAATAATAATTCTGTGTGTATATATATATATATATATATAACATAACATAATTTAAAGAATCATAAATAAAATTAAAATTATCTAAATAAATTAATTTAAGTAAAAAAATTAATTTAAATTAATAAAATAATAAAATTATACTTACATTTAAAATTATATTTAATTATTTCTTTGAATTTTACTTTTTTTTCTTTTATTTATAAATGAAATTTTAAATTATTTTAATTAACTAAAATATACAAAAAATTAATAATTATTTATTTTTTATATATATGGGTAAATTTGTAATCTTACAATTTATACTGTTCAAAATAATTTAAAATATTCTTACAATCATCACATCATTCACGTATCTCAATAAACTTTCTTTCACACATTCACTCTAACATTCCCTAATCCAAACATACTCACTTTTTTCACACTTTCTTCTCACACTCCCACTCTCCCACACCCTCAACTTTTTACTCCCCAATCCAAACAAAACCTTAGTGATATGAGATTTTTTTTATGGAAAAAGTAAATTAAAAAAAATAGTATTTAGATGAGAGAGAATAAAATAAAATAGTTTTAGGTGCGCCACGTGGACTAATAAAATTGTTACACTTGTACAGGCTCTTCCCCCCTAATTTAGGATCCGATTTTGAGTTGGCAGATGTGTGATGCTGCTGATTCTCACCGACCTTAGATTCGATGTGCCCCACTGATATGATTAGTTCGTGATATATTGCTCAAGGAATTAATATATTTTTTTTCTTTGAAACTTTCTAGATTTTTTTATTTGATGCCATCTATTTTTTATTAGTAAATACAATTTGATTTCGATCAGATAAAATTATTATAGGAGCTAAACTCCCCCTTTAATATTTTAACTCAATTTTATATTAAGGTTTGAACTCAAATCTACTCATTGAAAGGGCAAAATGTTGTTGAGAATTTTTATTTTTTTTTTGTAAAGTGATGTTGAAGTATTATTTTGAAGTAAAGGGTAGTGAGTAATATAAATTTTGAAGTAAAGGGTAGTGAGTAATATAAATTTTGAATGTTTATTATGGGAATTTGTTGCCATCATTATAAGCTTGGGATTGTATGATCTATATATGTAATATAATGTCATTTTGGTTAAATTAGAATATTATTTCTCATATTCATAAGTTATTTTTTCTTTTAAATAGTATTTCTCAGTCCATTTATCTTACCTCTTATCTCTAAGTACAAATCTTAATAATATATTTAGATAGAAAATTTTAGAGAATGATTTACTTTTAGTAAGAATTTGAAATATTTATGATAATATTTTATTTGGATATACAATTATAAAAAATTGAAATTCTAAAAAATTTATGAGAGTAATTTGATTAATTAAAGTTAGAAAATTTTAAAATTTATTTGAAAAAAAATGAATTTAAAATTCTTCATAACTTTTTTTCATTATAAAGTTTATGTTTTTTTTTATATTCTTTTTTTTCTTTCGGTCTCATTCAAGTTATTCTTGTTTAGATTTCGATTAAGACATCTTCAACTCAATCGAACTCATGGCGTCATTGATTCGATATTTGTTTTTCAATTGATGTCAATGATTGTTTCCTTTAAGTTAAAGTTGATTGTAGTGATTTTTTATTTATTGATATTAAATATGATTTTTTTTTTTAGGAATGTCAATGACCAGTTGATGTTGTTTTTTTACCAATGTCGACTAGGACATATGTAATGGTTATTTCTCAACTAACATTATAAAAGTTATTTTTACCAACATTAATAGGACTATATTTTAGTCAAATTTTTGGTCTCTTTCAGCCAAGGCTTATTGACATTAATGAGACTACTTGATTGACAAAGATTTTTTTAGGTCACATTAATAGGAGTTATTTTCTAGTTAAAATTGTTGGATTATTTATCAGTTAATAAGATAGAGTCACTTCTCGATTGATGTCTGTTATAATTTTATTGATCAATGTTGATGAAACTATTTTTCAATGAGTATTGTAATGTCTCATTTAATTACTTATATACTAGTGGGTATATAATAATATGCAAACATAGAACTAGTAACTTTTGTATGTCATATTTAGATCACAATCTGACATAAATTTTCTAAGATAATATATATAACATTTCTAAGAAATACATCCCCAATTCTATGTAGTTTTCTACTATCACCTACAACATTATATACTCTCGCACTACGTATGATCATATCAATTCACAAACATACATGCAAGAGTGAGCTAATTTAAATTAATCATCATTATAGTATACATACATACACACACACAAAAGACCTACATGCATATCAAACTCATCACACTCTCAACGAATCAAACATAACAAATTACAACTAAAGCATTGTACACCAAGATGCACGAATCCTTAATTGCATCCTAATGAAACAGTGTAATTTTTCACTTAACACTTTCCAAAGACTCATGAAGCACGTCAACTAAAGACTAGTGCCTAACCCATCAAAAGTATCTTATAAATCCATCATCATCTTCCTATGTTAGGTTAGTTCATGCACCTATTTTGTAAGTGATGCACAAATTTCCATTAGCTTCTCAGTACCAAATGCCTTAATCTATATGATTACATAATCACTGAAACATAGAATATCATATTTTCTTAATGAGTTTCATGCTTAATACTTTAACTTTTTGGGCCTAACACTATCCAAGTATCTATCACTGCACAATTATAAAGAAAAGCACACCCACAAGGAAGGAGTCACATATTACATAAATATAACAATTATATATATATATATATATATATATATATATATATATATATATATATATATATATATATATATCACACTAATTTATCTCATCATTCTTATCGGTATACATATTTTTCATATAGTGTCTTTCAAGATTTTTCAGGTGACTTCAAATAAGGAATTTGTTTTTATTAATATTAACTAAGCTTATTTAAAAATGATGGGATCACAATTATTTTGGTTGATAAAAAAATTAGTGTTTTTTTTCCATTTTGTTCCATTTTTTTTTTTAAACTTTTGATTGCTACGAACTGAATAATTATTCTAGCTGATATTGATATTGATAAAAAAAAAAAAACAATCTTAATCTTAGTTATGATTGGTTAAAAATTTTCTTAGTCAATACTTGAAAAATACCGCAATTAGCTTTGGGAAAAAAAATTAACATTGGTGATATTGATAAAAAAAATGTGTAAATATTGACAGAAGAATAATTATGAGTTATTTCAATTGAAAAATAGTTAACATCCATTTAAAATTAGTTTTGCTGATTTTGATTAAAAAAATTATAATTAAATTTAACTAAAAAATAACTTTAACTTGCATCGATAGATAAATAATATAAACTAAAAAATAATCATTATCAATAGCAACTAAAAAATCTTATAGGTTGAATACTAGTTTTATTAACGTTGATAAAAAAAATTTTAAAAATATTATTAAAAAAACTATATTAATGCTAGTTTAAATTTTTTAATCAATCGTGCTCAAAAAAATAAACATACTTTGTTCTAATCAATATTAGTCCACTAGTAAAAAAATATATTACATATCATATAAACATGATATTGGTTGGAAAAACCTAATGTAAAAATAATAGAGTAACGTTTTTGTAAATAATATAAAAAGTAAAATATCACATCAAATAAATTAGATGGATTTAGTTATCAATTGAATAATTTCTATTAATCTAATTTATCCATTAAAAAATTAAAATAGATTAAATTCATTCATTTACTTTTATGAATATTAAATCATCCATTCACTATTTTTTAAAATCCAAAAGATCTTTTAATTAATACTTTCTATTTTTTCATGATTAAATGTTTCTTATTTCTTTTTTAAAAAAATATACTTTTAAAATTTGTTATACAAAATATATTTTCAACATTTTTTAAAAGTAAAAAATAATTAAATTTTAATACATATTACTTCCGCTAAAATCAAAATATAAGAAATAACATTAATGATTAATTCATTTTGCTCATTTTTCGTAGTTTATGGCGGATGATATTTTTTATTTGACTATCTCTTTTTATATGCAACCTTTAATTTTGTCATTTTACAATCACCATCATCAGGTGTATCGTTGGAATGTGAACTCGTATTTTAAATCGATATAAGATGTCTACGTATTTTATTCTTTGGTTTGTGACTTTTTTGAAAACTATGACATATAGATTATCATTTTGTATTAGAGTTGAAGTATCTCTTAAATGTAATTTTTTTATTATTATTTACTGATAAAAAAAAAACTTCAATTACTATTAAAAAAAGGAACCCTAAAACGTTAATACCAAATGAAGTGCTTTTATTTAAGTTAGTATAGTCTTTATATTCCTTATACTCATTGATTATATCTTAATGATAATACTATTTGCCTTTATACTCATCTTGTTGCTTTAATTCCATGGGAATTTTGCACCATTTTGTGATGTTTTATTGAATAATAATAACTTTTAATTGTATAAATAGAGCTACTTATATGTAATTATTATTTTTTAAAATGTGGCATCTAATGCCATATCTATTTCATGTATCGATACGATGTCCGAATCCGTGCGAATGTACATTTACAAAGTCTAAGTGGTACAACATAAAATGAAAATGAAGTAATGGTTGTGATGTGAAGTTTGAAGCAAGTTACGAAAAAAGAATAATGCCAAAAAAGCTTTTTTACGATAAGAGAATTGAAATTCGATGGAAAAAGAAGAAGAGGCATAAAACACAAAGGTTGAACTTTGGTGAAAGGTCTTATTTGTTCAGCATTTACCAAAGATGGTCTCAATCAGAACACTGGTCCCAATGAGTGTGTTCCAATCATATTTCCCAATCCACTATTCACCCCAAACAAAATTCGTTTTAAAGCATAAAATCACCAACACTTTTGCTCTTCGGAATTGCTTAGAGTTATCTTCCTTTTCCTTTTCTTTTTTTTGCTAAAATTAATATTTCATCTTTTGACTTTTTTTGTTATCTCAGATTTTGTTGTTAAG
The DNA here is from genome assembly GCA_013389735.1 of Phaseolus lunatus. Lineage (NCBI taxonomy): Eukaryota > Viridiplantae > Streptophyta > Magnoliopsida > Fabales > Fabaceae > Phaseolus > Phaseolus lunatus. The sequence continues at coordinate 44,684,269 of CM023867.1, read as the reverse complement.
GTTTGGATAAGTGTGTTTTAGTTTTGATTATTATAAAATAATAGTCTTTATGTTTTTCTTTGAAATTTAAAAGTATTAATTTTAGTCCATGTATGATTATAACTTTGAAATTCAATTTATTCAACTTAAGAACACTACAAACAAATTATTAAATGAAAAATAATTTTAGAGACTGAAATATATAGTTATTATTTAAGTAAATTAGAGACTATTTTATAAATTAAAAAAATTATTAGTATCTAAATTAGTTTCTATTATTAATAAAAATTTATATAATAGTTTCTAAATTGGTATCTAACTCTTAACTACCAAGGTTTTTGCTATTTACTACTTTATATTCTAAATTAGTTTCTATTAGTCTTTTAAAAACTAATTTAGAATCTAAAATATTAGTAACTAAAACTTAGGTAACTAATTTAGATACCAATTTAGAAACCATTTTATAATTTTTTTTTAACTAATAGAAACTATTTCATATACAAATAATTTTTTAGTATCTAATTTAGTCAATATAGTGACTAATTATTTTTAATCTCTAAATTTAGTTGTTATGTAATGATTTTCTTGTAGTGTAGGGTAACGTTTCGTACCATGATTAAGTTAAGCGTGTTGTATTTAGGGATGTCCTTTATTTCCTGATGGTTGGTTTCGACCATGTCACTCGTGGGATATTGGGCCGAGAAGGTCTTAGTTTTCTCAATTATATCCTTATCGGAGTCACTCGAATCTTGGTCATTGGTCTTCGGTGGAGGGTGGTGTAGTTGCAAAAAGGTACTTTGATGTCTAAGTTAATATTCAAAATATAGTGGTTAAAAGTAATAAATGCTATTGAATGTGTAACTTTACCTTGGTTGATGTGCATATTTATAAGATGTAATGAATCTTTGATATTGGGTTGGGATTAACATGAGCCATTAGGCTAATATCGATATTAGAATAGTGTTTCGTATCATGATTAAGTTAATCATAATATACTTAAGGATGTCCTTTATTTCTTGAGAGTTGATTTTGGTCATGTTTCCTATGAGTATTTGGTCGTAGATACTAACGGTACTCTGAATTAGTGATTTCTTAGTAATACAACACTACAAACTGTTCATTATTTTTTAAGTAATTATTATTATTTATTTTTAAAATATTGAGGCACGTATTTTTTCCACTAGTATAATATATAAAAATTTTTTAGTAATTTAAAAGTCTTTCTTATTTTTAAATCACTCGAACTACATAATAAATGTAAATAAATAATATACTTTTATTAAAATAGCATGATCCGACATTACATATAAGCACATATAAATTTGTAATCGAATAAGTTGTTTTTAAAACACGATATTTAGATTTTGTTCATATGGATTGAAACATTCTTCAATGCTTCAATTTATTTCATTTTTTTAATATCGATAAAAAAAACATAAATTTAAATAATTTATAAAATTTATTATATATTTCTGCAATAACACTAACTTCTTTTTCAAAACCTTAATTCTTTTATTTAATTTAAAATTGATGTGTTTGTGTTCGTTTGATAGGTTAAAAAATAAATTACATTACCCCAGTTTTTTTTTTTTAATTTATACAAACATTTTTTTTATTTATTTTAAAACATGGCATGGTCACTCATTTTTTCACTGCGTGTATGCATACCTTAAAGTTTGAACACACTATCTTATGGTAATGATAAGAAAAAGTAAACATCAATAAAAGTTTGTTTTTTCTCACCTAAGAATAAAATGAAACATCAATCAAAGTATTTCCTATTTGTAATGATAAAAAAAATATTACTGAGAATTTTCATATCTGGTAAGATTTTTTGGCGAATATTTTGTGAGACTTTACAACTTTTTTTTTTTATAGAAAAAAATCACACAAAAATATGAAAAATTCAATTAGTGAAAAAGTGTAAATGTAATTTAAGTAAATTTCAGAAAAATATAAGTGTGTTAACTTTATTGTTATTATGAGGTGTCCTGATTCTAGTGTTTTGCCTTTTAGTTATTGATTAAAGAAAATGAAACTTTGGCTCTAAGAAAACTTTGTTTCTAAGAAAACTTTGTTTCTTGTGGTGCCAAGTCGATCCTAAAATTTGCATGGAAGTCCACAATTCATGGAATGAAAGAAGGTACAAATGAACCTGAGAAGTGCCAAAATTAAAGGAAAGCATCAAAGATTCATATGTCAATATAAAAAAAAAATTAAATAAAAATCAATTTTAAAGATAAAAAATAACTAATTATTATATTAACTAAATTAGATATTATTTTAAAAACTAAAAAAATTTATTGATATCTAAATTAATTTCTATTATTGATAAATAGTTTTTAAATTAATATTTAATTAACTATTAAAGTTTTAGCTTATAATTTAGAATTTAAATAATTAGATTAAAACCTTAATAACTAATTAGATACCAATTTAAAAATGATTAATCAATAATAAAATTAATTTAGATATTAATACACTATTAGAAAATTATTAAATAGAAATCAATTTTAAAGACTAAAAATAATTAGTTGCTATATAACTAAATCAGATATCATTTTAGAGACTCAAAAAATTTTAAGTTTCTAAATTAGTTTCTATTATTGATAAATAGTTTTTAAATTGGTATCTAATTAGCTACTAAGATTTTAATTATCAATTATTTAAATTCTTGGTAGTAAAAATCTTGGCAGCTAATTAGAAACTATTTATCAATAATAGAAACTAATAATTTTTTTAGTCTTTAAAATAATATCTAATTTTATCAATATAGCAACTAATTATTTTTTGTTCTAAAATTGGTTTCTATTCAGTGATTTTCTTGTAGTAATAATATTTTTAATCTTTAAAATAATATTTAATTTAATTAATATAATAATTAGTTATTTTTAATTTTTAAAATTAATTTTTATTTAATGATTTTTTTTAAGTAGTGTGTGATGTTAATTGAGGCACTGTGTCACGTGGAATTATGAGTATGTTGAAGGTTTTGTTTGGTTCTGAAATAAGTGGTGACAAATTATTGTGTGGAACTCTTGAGTATGGTTTGGTAGCAGTCTCAGGAAGCTCGTGAAAATATAGCCTAACTTTGAGAAATGTGTGAATGCATGCATATGCAGGTGTGTGACCCATGATTGAGCTTATGAACAGCAACACATCAATCTCAAATAATCATGAGCACGCTGTGTTGGTCCAAAGTTGTGGTTCTAATTTCTTCATCTGCACTTCCACTAAAGCAAAAAGTGAAGATGGGGCATGGATTTTGTGAAAAAAGAAACAAATAATGCACCTAGCTCAACCAAAATTCTGGTTCTAGGGTTTGTTACGTGGTGTTGAAGTCATTCATTTTTTATACTTTCCATTAATAATGGAGGGCTTCACAAAAACTCATTCCACATTAAATGAATGCAATAAGAGGCATTTCAAAGAGAAAGAATGGGAATTTGATGTTGGTGTATATATATGTTTCTCTTTTGTTTGCATTTAAAAGGGAATATTATTATAAATTATGTCTCGCAAGAATTATTTCTAGTTAAGTTTCTTAAATATATATCATGTGAAGAAATTTGAATCTAATTTTCTTGAGTTAAAAATTAAAATTTTATTTCAAAAATATCATCTGTTTTTGTTAAATTATTTAAGTGGCAACAATTTAATAATTTTAATAAAAATAACATATTATTTATATCCTTTGATTTCTACAAAATTAATTTAATGTTTTAGGTACTATATTTTTACCAATTAAACAAATTTTAATTATAGATTTTTTTTTTAGTGAATGGAGAAAATGAATGAGGATAAAGGGGATGAATATGGACAAAAAAGATTAGTGTGAAGATATGTAAGTGAAAAAAGAAAAATTATGAATGAGGATGTTTGTCATCTTTAAATTTAGATGTTTAAATAATTTATAGTTCTTATTTCTTTTTAATCAAAATGTACATATTCATAGTGTTAACTTAGTTAATACTAACTTATAAATATTAAATATATATTATATTAATATTGGCTTAATCAACACTAAATTGAAATAAATAATAAAATAAATAAAATCAAAGTGTTAAATTAATTGATTCTAACTTAAATAAATAAAAGTACTAAAAATAAATATGATTAAAGTCAACTAAGTCTACATAAATTTTATGTTTTTTAATATTTATTTTAGTTAGCATGATATAATATAATACTTATATAAATATTTTTATTTCTTAAAAAAATTTAAAATAATTAGCATTTTAGAATTACCTAAACTAACTCTATTAACATTCATTATTAAGCAGACTCTACTAGTTACCAGTCATCTCAACACTAATCTGACACTAACATAAATATTTATTTATTAAAAAAATTAAAAATAGTCAACATCATTTTAAAATTTATTAAACTGACTGTATCAACGACTAAATTATTTAAAAATAATTTTACGATTTTAACCTTTTTAGTAGCATTAAAGTCAGCTTAACCTACTCTAATAGATCACAATTTAGCAATTATTAATACTTAAAAGTTGATTTAACATTTTCTCATAGTATATATTTTATAAATATTTATGGGACGTTATAAAACACTTTGATTTTTTTAATATATATTGTTTAATAATTTTAATGGAGAGAAATAAATTGTATTCCAAACCTCTCCTAAGAACTTGTCATAAATTCTTGAAATTACTTATTCTAAGATCTAACATAAAAATGTGACTTAAAAGAAATCTGTTAGAAAGTTTTATAATTGAAAATAATCTCAACAAGTTCAGATCATATAATATAAGAAGAATTAGCTTAGATTTTTTTTTTTTTAAATTGTGTTCTTTTACGAATTAAGAAAAATTAGTTTTAAAATCTAATTTATTAGTCTTTAAAATGATAAAATTTTAATAACTAATTTAAATATTAATTTAGAAATTATTTTAGAAATATTTATTTATAATAAAACTGCTTTACAAATCAATAATCTTTAATTTATAAAATGATATTTATTTTTATATTTAGATTAATAAAGTTAAGAATTAAAAGTTACATAGAGGTACTAATTTTCAATCGGTTGATAAATAATAGATTTAAAAAACAGACTTTTTACATAAACTCTTAATAGAATACACAGAGAAAAAAGAGTTGGATGTAAGATATTCCTCTTAATGGATATTTTAATTATCATTATTTTATAATATAGATAACCTACTTAAATTTTCAGTGTTCAATGTTCGTATGTAACATATAACTTATATATGCTTTCTATAATTATAAATTTGATTGAAATGATGAGCTAATTTGTGATAAGAATAAGTGTTATTCTGAACTGAAAATTGTTATTGGAGTTTGTAAGTTAATATGCCATAATCTTTGACTTTTCTGAACCGAAAGTAAATTATTGGAGTGATCAATGTGTTGTACTTTTGTAGTCTTCTATTCTCTTCTATACGATGTGACACTTTATAACTTTCAAAAAAGACATAACATGCCTCATGCTCAAATATTCACTAGATTAAGGGTAAATGCTTACATTTTCATTACCCAAAAATTAATAATGAACTCATATTTGCTTCTAATTCTATTAGAAACACTCTCTATATGTATTAGAATGTGCAAACCTATACGATTGTCTATGTAACAATGTCATAATAATAATAATAATAATAATAATAATAATAATAATAATAGATTCTAGTTATGATGCTTAATTAACCAAATCATTCTCAACATTTTCTTTTTACAACACCTTTTACAAATATATATGTTAATTATTACAAATATATATGTTAATTAGTACGAATACCATGAAGATCATTTATTTCTGTTTTGATCTATTTTTTATTTGGTCCAAAAAATTGGTTCTGATAAACCGATCCATATAAGACAGTTGGGTTTATAGATCTAACTCGTTCTATATAATTGTGAGTTTGTGGACCCAATTAAATGAATTAAAAAAAGAATACAATTCTTATTTTTTTAATCTCAAATTTGAGTCTCTTAATTTACTTAAATATAACAATTAAAAGTATTTAAGCATACTATGAAAAAATATATTAAGTAGACTATGAAATAAAATAGAGTCATACTTATAAATATATTAATAAAATAACAAATATTTAGTTATATTCAATACAGAAATAATATTACATAATAATAACAAAATAGGAGAAAAAAAAAATTAATGTAGATCATGGGACGTGACGGACTGTATTATGTAGGAGGGGTTTATGTGAGTTGACGAATGTCTAGCTCGTTTTACACTTTTTTACAATAGGTTGTGGATATCTTGCACTCGCTAATTAGTGTTAATTAACAATTAAAACATGAATCATCGGTAGAACCCCATTCATGACATCACTTTAGAGAAAAAAGTGATCAAATTCAAGATTTAATTAACAGAGAATAATCATGAACCATATTCCCTAATGGTTAATAGAACAAAGTCAAGTATAAACAAACAATTTGAATATTATAAGAAGGTAAAAATATAACTTTAAATGCTCTAAACTTTGAGGTCTTCATATGTATTGACTAGAACAATATCATACAAAATGTTATACTCATCCAAATTTCGAAAGAAACTAACTTCTACAATAATATATATGTATTAATTTTTCAAGAAAAAAAAATAAAGTTTTTCAATAAAAATTATAAAAAAGGAAAATAGAATTTTGAACTTAAAAAAATTTTAAGATAATATATTTGTAATTTTTTTAATATTTTATTAATCTTTAATCTTACTTATTTTCCCTAAATGTGAGACTTTAACACTAGTGGTGTACTTTTGTTTCTAACAGATTAGTATTAAAATTTGACGTCATTGATTGCATACATATGAAAGAGATTTTTAGCATATAGCATAATTGATTATTCAAATTACGTGCAAAAATGAATTGCTGTGGGAATAATAAACTTCTCTAAAAAAAAATAATAATAATTTAAAAATTTGAAGTGAAATTGGTTGATTGTTAAGAATCCCACCAAGTTGGATCTTTGTACAGTTTCTTTTCTGAGCCTCCCATAAAGTCCTATCATTCTTCATATGTGGTTGTCAACGTTTGATTCTGAGGGCTAGCCGCATAGTGTTCTTGTCATAAATTTGAATCTTATCACACAATATTTATTCTTTAATTTTCATCTTTTTCTTTCTTACATCAAACTCTAACATAAATTTTTTTTTATGTTTTTTTAATGATTATTTAGTCAATCATGCATTTACAATAAAAAAAAAATATAATAATAAAATTAATGAGAGTATTAAAAATATTATAATTTGAAACAAATAAATTTTTAATAAAATATATGAGAGTTCATAACATCAATCAGAATATAATAATTATATAATGTAAATCCGAATTTTCAAAACACAAAACAAAATTTAAGTAATTTTTTAAATGTATATATGAGATAAAAGTATGAGATAAATGTATATTATCATTATTAAATGAAGATTAAGTTATATGTTTAAAGAAGTATAATAGTATAAGTTTTATTTTATAATCAATAACGATGATATATTTTATCAAAATAGAAGTGAATGATTTTTTTTATAAATAAAATAAATTTATTAAAATAATACTGTAGTTACTATTAGTACATACTTAAATAAAATATAAAAAAGAAATTAATGGTTACTGATTTTTCATGAAAAAGTTAACAATCACATTGAGTGCTAATGCTAGAGGTATCGTGTAATTTTCATTGCAGAAGAGATTCTCAGAAAAAATAAGCACATTGTTCACTACAAAATCATTGGTCCAAAATCTTACGTCTTTATCAACACTTTAATTGTTGTTAACAACAATAGAAAAACTCCTATAGAATTTCCTGCAGAATATAATAATAAATAAATAAATAAATAAATAAATAAAATGATGATAATAATAATATTATTTTGTACAGTAAAAATAGTGTAGAAATTGTCTTATTGATGGTGCAACTAAATTTGTTTGGCGCGAGGCTTTTCCAATGTAAATATTATATACGTGTCAGGTAAACTTTTTAATTAATTTAATTGAAATTAAAGTATGATAAAAAAAAACATAATAAACTTGAGCAAATTAAAAAGCTTTTGTGACATTAGATTATATTATAAAAAAACTTAAAGTGAATGAAAAAAAGATAATATACGTGCTAAAGACTAAAATGTGTCAATTTAACTCTGGTTAGTTAATTTAGAAAAATAAATAAACATGTAAACTAAACCTGTTATAATTTATTTTACTCATTAGAAGTGAAAACAACATATTAATAACCTTAGATTGTCCCATCCAATTTATTATGATATAGGAAATTATCAAATGGAAAAAATGACAAAATAAAGTCGTAATAATCTATAATTCGTATTTAAATTAATAACAAAAGTACCTTTGTGACAATAACATAATATGTAAAGTTAACTTTACTAATTTTGTTTAAACATAAAATGTACGAAAAATATCAATTACAATAATTCGATTTTATTTTAATATAGAATACTTTGATTTTATTTCAATTATATTGACTTAAAATAATAATTGGACTTAGACTAAATGATATCTTTATTCATAATATATTTATATGTTTCATCTATTCTTAAATTCCTACAAATAACACAAAATTGAGAATAAATTATTCTTATTCATCTCATAATTCAAAAATATCTAAAAAAGTTCAAATTCATAAATTAGAGGTTGAATTATAACTCTATTATTATCTCTATAAGTATCTATCTTTTTGTATGAAATATTATTGAATTATAACACTTATAAATAATCAAATTCAATTTAACTAATTTTATAACCTAACATGCATACAATTACTAGATAACTTATTATTTAAATCAATTATCTTGGGTTCTATTACAAAAAAACATAGATAACTTCCCTTACCTGAATGCCTTTATAATAGTTGAGAGTAACATTTTTCTCAACTGTCCCCATCAAGATTGATGACTAAATCCTAAGAAAAAAATAATAGAGAATAAAGGATCTTTAGTGTAAAAATGAACTTAGTCTATTTGAAAATTTGATTGGGTAGAAATATACCTTGACTCTTCAGTTATAGTATAACATGATGATTTTAAAATAGATGAGACATGAGAAAGAAAATGAAGAGAGAAGAGAATGGAGAGAGAGAAAGAGAGGAAAATGGAATAAGTGAAGCGTGGGACTGCACAATGTTATTTTACAGGTTACAATAGTTATTTTTAGATTTAGTATGACCTTTTATATCAAGTTACGGGCAGATGAGTCACCTAACTTTGTTTAATTTTTAAAAAAAAAAATTCATCAAAAGATTGTTGTACATAAAACAAAACAAAAAAGTGTCTCATAGAATTCATTAAAGGTCGATCACAAAATATTAGTAAAAAAGTTTTAGTTGCTAATATTTTATATTCTAAATTAGTCTCAAATTAGTCTTTCAAAGACTAATTTAGAATATAAAGTAATTAGTAGCTAAAACCTTGATAGCTAATCGTTATATATCAATTTAGAAACTACTTTATAAATTTTTATTAATAATAAAAACTACATTAGATATCAATAATTTTTTTTTAATTTATAAAATGATCTTTAATTTAATCAATATATTTCAATATCTTTTTATAGTTCATATTTATTCTTACATTTTTTTATTTTTAAATAAAAATTATATATATTTTTTGAAATAAAACAGAAAGACTCAATATACTTAAATAAAAATAAGTAATAAGTGTTTAGAAGTAAACTTCTCTTCTACTGAATATTGGTACTTGATAAAAACAAATATTGGGATTTTTTTTTTTCTGAATATGATTCTTTTATTTATTATATTTCTTTTATTATAAAAAATAACTAATTATTTTTATTTTTAAAATTAGTTTCTATTTTATAATTATTTTAGTAAAAAAACTCTAATTAAAAATATTTCAGTCACATTACTTCAAAACAAATAAAAAAGGTGGTAATGTTTTAATTTTATTTTAAAAGAAAACTGGCATTACTTATAATATTTCTTTACAACAAAAGTTAACATAAACTTTCTTAACCATAAAATATCTACATCAGTTTATTCTTCCAATAAGGAAAAAAAAAATACCATCTTAATTTGTTAATTGAAAGTAACATCAATTAAGTTGAACAATCAAATGCTCCATTATCCACTTTGGAAACATAATGATATGCCTGATAGAGTGAATTATACTGTTTGCAACCAGACAAAGGTTCCTTTCTCCACTTGCCCCTGTTACTACTTTTCTAGTATCATTCTTCTTATTATCTCTTTATATTTTTCATCCTTAATTTTGCTAAATATGCATCTTATTTTTTATTTTTTAATCTTTATAATAACATACTCAATACTTAAAACTTACTTATTTTTAGTCCCCACATATATCATTATAATCACCTTTAATACTATATAGATATCATTTTTAATCTCTTTTAGTTTCTACCACCTAAACTCATAAAAACTAAAAATGACAAGTATTAAGAATAAAATGAATGATTTTTAAGTCCAGAAACTAAAATATACAGTTTTCAACTATTAAAGTTAGATAAGTAAATTTAATATCGTTTAAGAAAAAAAAAAGTTAGATATCACTCAAAGAAAAACATTAAATAACAATTAATTTTAAAGATAAAAATAATTAATTATTATATTAATTAAATTAGATATTATTTTATAAATTAAAAAATTATTATTATTTAAGTATTTTTTATTATTAATAAAAATTTATAAAATAATTTTTAAATTTGTATTTAACATTAATTATCAAGATTTTAATTACTAATTATTTTAGATTCTAAATTAATTTTTAATTATAAATTGGTGATTATTTTTTATATTTAAAACAATTAATTATTTTTTATTTTACATTAATTACTATTTAATAATTTTTTGTAATGCTAATTTTAATTAATCACGGTTACCTATAATTTTATTCTTTCAAGTTTTAGTTGTGCCATTTGAGTCTCTCCGATATAATAAGTGTAAGATTTTAAGTCTTTCAATCATCAAATCATTTACTATTATGTGTTCTAATCTCTTATACATGTCTTTAGTTAATGTCACATCACAAGAATTTAATTTATAAAATAAAATAAAATCACACAATTATAATATCTAATCGACTAATTAGAATTTTAAGAGATAAAATTACATATTTAAGATTTTTGTTGGAATCAATTATCAAAGACTGAACCAGTAGTCAAAATAGTATTTAAAATAATTTGATAAATATAATGTGAAAGAAATTGTTAGATATTTTACACTTACATTATAGAATATCTATACAATAAAAAACTTATATGAAAAATCTCTTGTATTTAAACTAATTTGATAAATATAATGTAAAGAAAGGGTTGGATATTTTACCCTTACATTATAAAATCTATAAAAATAAAAATGTTATATGTTCAAACTTTTGCATCCAACAACCATAAAAAAAAATAATTAGAGATGAAAATGTAAGTTCGCTCATCTCATATAAATTCACATTGTATTTGGTCTGCAAAATGCGGGTTGGATTGGTCCGTCCCGCATAAGAATTTGCTCGTGGACTTACGAGCCAACCCGCATAAGAAATATTTTTTTCAAAAAATTAATAAAAAAACAATTTTTTAAATATAAATTTTGAATAAATTTCTCTTGGTCCGTGTGAGCTATGATTTTTGCTAGATGGACCTGAGTGGGTTAACAAATTGGAATAGATAGCTCGCTTCACATTTTTTTAGCGGGCCACGGGTCGAGCTGCACGGCTCGTCCTACTTTGCCATCTCTAAAAATAACATAAACCATAAACTAGTCTAATAAATTTAGAGAAATCCAAAAACAAATGATAGATATCTCATAATAAGATTCTTATGAATAAAAATAAGATTAAATTATAATATATAATTGAAGTGTAAACTTCTTCTCATAGACTGATTTTGTAAGGTTGACTTATATATAAATTTGTTTATTAAGATGATATCATAACATATTAGAGGTTATTATTAAGATGATTAAATTATTATCGATAAAAAATATTAACTAAAGTAAATATTATTTATATACTAAAAAATTATTGGTATCTAAAGAAGTTTTAATTACTAACTTTAGAATATAAAATAATTGGTAATTAATTAAATACCAATCTATAAACTAGTTTATAATTTTTTTTATTAATAATAGAAACTACTTTAAATACCAATAATTTTTTAGTGTATAAAATAATATATAATTTAGTTAATATAATAATTAATTATTTTTTTTTCTAAAATTAGTTTTTATTTAATATTTTTTTTTAATGACTACTTGATAAGATAATAAATCACTCACAAATCAAAATATCCATTCTTCGATACAAAAGAATGTGTTGAAAATTTTACATCAACAAAAGATACATAATATCAAATTATAATATATAAGTGATAGAAATCTCATCTTACAAGTAAATTTTATGAAGTTAAGTTAGATGTGTTATTTAAGATAGAGCAATGATAATTACGAAAAAACAAAGATTTGATCTCTTAAATTATATATTTGAAATGATAAGTTGGAGATTTGAAGAGTAATGCGCATAAAAGTGGTCAAAAGGGCTATGAGGTTCTAAAAATTGAAACACATAAGCAAAAGAGTGTAGTTATTCTTGTCAAAGACAAAAGGATTGGCCAGCACAAGCTATTCAACAATGGTGGCCCATCTTTTGCATGTCATCTCACGTGATCCAAAGCACTTAGCTTTAATTCTTGGTCCACGTTTCGTTAGTGGTTTGGAGCTGCTTAAGAACTTATCCTATTTTCACCCAACACCTTTTTCTTCTAATTATTTTTTTATTTATATATATTCATATATAGAATATTTGACATCCCTAAAAGTGTATATCAAGCAAATGCATGCAGAATATCATTATATAATTTTGGCATTATCTAGAAGGTTTAATAATCTAGGGTTTCCTCTCTTTTTTTTTAATTACACCAGCCTTCGTTCTTAAGCTGCCACATCAAACCCTAGCTTCCTAACTTTTCTTTAAAAAAAGCAAGAAAAAAAAGTAGTCATAAAAGAGAAATAGTCTCACTTAATTGAACATCAATCAATTGTGTGAATTAGCATAACCAGAAAAGAGAATATATTTCAGTCTTGAGGACAATTATGGCACCAGATTAAATCTAACACCTTGTTTATATTATTTAAACTTTCAATATTATATTTAATAAGTTTAAATACTTATGTCTTAGGTTTATGCACGGTTACAGTCCGTACGACTGTGATTCTAACTTGGTCCTCGAATCAGATCGACCGATATGACCAATAGCAAGATTAATTAATGACTCAGTGTTTGTTAATCTTCTTTTATTGGGTCCATTAACGACAATGGACCCACAATGATTGTATAAATAAACACAAATTTCATTCTAAATATTGAGTGCGAGTGCTGAAGTCTGATTTGAGCATTGAAGTACCTTTTGCAAGCACCATTCGAGAAGGAGGAGGAGTGAGAGAGCGAGAGTGTGAGAGTTCAATTGAGAGGAAGGAGTGAGGTGCAGATCGATCGACCATCTGAGGAGTAGTTCGAATCGTTCTCTTGGTTCCAACCCTGTTTTCAGTTTAATTTATTTCTCTTTTATTTTTAATAATTATCAAATAGGAAAAATAAGTGGGAATGTTGGTTGGTAAATTGTCAATGTATTGAACACCCCAATCAAACTAAAGATATACGTAGTTTATTTTAATTATTTTTTCCTATTATTTAGTTGGTGTAACTTGTTATAATAAAATATGTTTATTTTCTATGAAGCTCGAACACTTCTCTTAAATGACATGTCCGTATCAGACACGACACTCGTAAAACACTCATAAGACACTTATTGTTGAAGTACCCAATTTAAAAAATATTTGTTGAATTTTTGACAATTTTAGTACAATTCTAACACAATTTAAAAAATGAGAAAAAATTTCTAAAAACTCAAACTTATTGTATAAATTTTTAGTATGCTTATAAAAATAAGGAACAAATCCTTTTAAACCAGTCATGAAAAATATACAAAAAGAAAACTGAAATATACTTGTGCACATAAATTTTTATTGTCAATTTATATAATTAATAATTATATAATATATAAATCTGTGTCCCTGTGTTTTATATTTTAGAGATTATACGTATCTCCGTGTCTGTATTCATATCGTATCAGTGTCCGTGTAAGTATCTGTGCTACATAGATTATTTTACTAAAAATAGATGGTGATTTTTTTTGGCAAAACCAAATATATATTATTTTGTATAATAAGGAGTTATTGAAACTGAACCAATCTATTCCTAATCAGATTATCAGTTTGATTCTTGTCGTGCAAATTTTTCTGCCAACCGATGAAATTGATTGGTTTATATTTCATTTCTTTATGAATCTTATTTGAATGAATCCGTGAAGAAAGTCTAAGTTAAATAAGTAAGAAAAATATAGGTATTGTTATGCCACGGACTAGATTTGTTTTAAAACAATTGCTCTAAAATTTGACTAACTAGTTAATTTTATGTGTGAAGAAGTAGTTAAAATTTATTAAGTGGTAGTGTATCATACATTATTGTTCTTAAGAAATAATCACTTATTTCAAACGCTTAAATCAACATGTTCAAAGGGTGGGGAATCTCTATCTGTTTAAGTTGTCTCTCATGTAAGCTTGGTGGACTAGTGAAGGTTTCATTTTGGTCAAATTGAGGATCAGTGGCTCACAAATTTACTCTTAACTAATTCTCCTTTTGCTTTTCTTGTTATTGTAATCTATGCAATTGTGTCCACTTTAACATTTTTCTTTCAGTTTTTAAATTATTTTTTTATCAACAAAAAATAAATAAAATAAAATGAGATATTTTAAAGATATTCTAATTTTTATAAAAAAATTATTAAAGTCAAACTACTCAACACCTAATCAACGGATATATCACAATTGATTTTAACTTTTACCTTCTAAGTTGTGTCAAGTGCATGTTGGTAAAGATAATTTTATTAGTATTATTATTAAGGTTTTGATGATTTTTGATTTTTTTAATGCAATACATGATATGTATTTTTTAAAATAGTGTTGAGATATTTTTAAAATATCTCATTTATTGTTTTTTTTATGAAAAAATCAACATAATTTTAGGTTTTTTTTTCTCATATGTTTAGTTTTAGGATTTTCTTTAAACTCTCGTCGACGATTATCTTCAATCTTTGATGTAGATAACTTACGTGTTTTTGCTGGATGAAACCCTAAATCAAAATAATTGTTAAAAACCTCTAAATATAAGTAAAATAAAAAATACTTTAACCAGAAGCATAATTTATCTGATAAAAATTACTTCATTTATAAAAATAGAAATTCAAAATCCGTGAAATTATTTTTATTTTAAAAATTAGAATTGGTTTGGTGGGTAAAAGATATCTTCATGAACAATGTATATAACGTTATTACAAGAAATTTTGTTATTATCTAATGATAATTACCTATAGATTTAGATAGATAAATTTACAATTACTTACAAATTTTACCTATAGATTCTTATTCGTACGTAAAATTTGGTTACCAACGAATTTTTCTCTGTAAATAATGAAGCACTTTAGCGAATTCGTAGATAATTTTGATAAACTGAGATTGGAAACTATTACTTACAAATATTACATATAAATTTTTACCAACAAATATTACCGATAGACTTATGAGTAGATAATTTATTTACGGATTCAAATCCATAAATAATTAAATTAGTATTAATATTATTGTTAAAAATATTAATATTAGAATTATTATTTTGAATTTTATTAATATTTTTATTCATATTATAAATACTATTAATATTTTTATTAATATTATTAATAATATCATATATTATCATTATTATAAATATTATTGTTAATATATTAATATTATTAATTATTATTATTGTTATTAATATATTGTTTCTATTAATAATAATAATAATAGTAAGAATAAGAAAAATAATTATAATAATAATAATTATTATTTTTATAATAATAATAATTATTATTATAAAAATAATAATAAATATAATATGATCAAAATATAATGGTTAAAGGTTATATATGTCATGAAATTTAAATCTGTAAGTAAATTACCTACAAACACAAATTTATTGGTAGATAATATTGTTTTACCTACTAATTTTCTGTATTAATTACTTACATATTTCTGCTTTTAAGTAATTATAAATTTTGTTGTAGTGGGTGTTGATTAAAAGTTTAAACTTTGATTAAAGAAAACAAATCTCTTTTTGCTAAATAATAACATAAAATATTAGTACATAATACATCTTTTAAAATAGGAAAGAAACACGAATTTGTAAGATTTGTGAGAAGTACTTTTTTCTGGAAAAAGAAAAAAACTGCATCTAATAATAAAGATTGGAATTTATATAAGTATTGTTAACCTAAACCTATTATTATAAAGTGGAGAATCCAGAAACCCCTTTTGTTGAGTTGTTCCAGTAGATTGGGTAATTGAGAATGATTACATTGAAAGAGAAAAGGAGAAAAGAATAATACATTTATAATCATAGTTATCCGATGGATGAACAAGTTGAGTATTCTTCTTCAATCCTTATGGAAAGTGCTTTGCTCCTTTTATTTCTTTTTCATGCATTTTTTGTTAAGTATCTCTTTTTAATTAATGGTTGCATTTCAATTCAATAATAGATCAATCAATTTAGCTCCACAATAAGTAAGGAAGTTATATATATATATAACATTATGTTGTCACTGTAAATTCTAGATTTTACACAAATTAAATTATTATCTAACATACTATATAGGTTGGTATTTTTTAAGATAATAATCTTATTAGTATGGTCTATTTACTTTGTTAAGGATTAAACTTAACTTATCAAATAACTCATTCTTTTTAATCATCTAGAAGTACTTAAAAAAAATGTTTGTTCAAATATCTCTCTCTCTATTATTATTCGTCTTTTCTTTTCTATTTTTTATACATTGGCATTGATTTTTCAAAATATAATCATTAAATATAAAAAGCATATACATATAATAGTTATATTTTATTAACTTTTATAATAGTTTTATTTTTATTATAATAAATAAAAAAATTATTTATGTATATAATGATAAAAAAATAATATATATATATATATATATATCAGAATAGTTACAAAACATTATCTTATTTATATATAGTTATAAATAATAATAATAATAAAATAAATGTAAAAACTTAAATTTATTATTATTATATTAATAAAAGTAGTTGTATTTTGAACGGGATTTATTTTTTTTTTCATTTCTTTTCTTTTCATTACGTTTTGCTAGATTTATTTGGGTCAATTTTTAAATGTTTTTATATATGACTTCAAAAGATATTTTTTTTTGTGGAAACTTATAAGATATAATTATTCCAGAAACCTTATTTTGAAAATTATGTTCTGAAATACATATTATATCTTTCAAAAAGTTTGTTTTAAAAATTTTATTAATTTATCTCAAAATGTATTTTATATGTTTCATAAAGTTTTTTGGGAAAATTGTATTTCAAAAAATCCATTATAGAAATCTTTTTCTAGAAATAATGTTCTGAAAATTCTAAAAGGCTTGTTTGGAAAATCTTTGCAACAGATAATCTAGAAGTTAACTTTATGAATGATAAAAAATATAATTCTAAAAAGGTGTGAGAAGAAAAAAGCCTTTTATATTCTTAGAGGATTAGAGTTTGGCATATGGGCTCATGGGTGCAAACTGGTCTCTTTAGCCTGTTTCCATGTGGGCCACAACATAACCTTAAAATTTCAATTCGCTTCATACTTTTTCTTTTTACACCTTGCACATTTATTCCTCTTCATTTCCATATTGTTTTCAAGTTTCATTTTACATTTTGATAATATATTTAAAATAGTGAAAATATCATTTCAGAACTTTTTTCTTCTTTTCAAATGGCCTTATCTTGAATTGTGTGAATGATCCTTATTTTACTTAATTTCTGAATATTTTATTATTATTATTATGAAATGATTATTTCATAAAAGACACCTAATTCTAGAATATAAAAATCTAAATGTATTGATATTATTTTAGATTATATATTTTAGAATATTTCTTGTTCTATAGTAAAAATATCATTTCAGATTACACGTAGAATATATTTTTTTATATTGTTCTATTTATCCGAAATTATATAAATGGTGCTTATTTTACATCATTTTGGAATGTTCATTACAAAATTGACCCTATTTTAAAATGCATGATTTATAAAGTTTTTTTTTATAGTACTTGGATATTGTTACCCATTTATACTACTCCTTATAGTAACTATATAGATGTACAAAATATACAAAGGGGATAAATTCATAACCTAGTACTTTGCACTTTTTCCATAACATTTGAAAAACTCTTGTCAATTCAACATTCCATAACATCCTCCTTAATCTAATTTTTATATGCAGATTTTGTAGAGTTACTCATGTCTATCTTGCCATTCAACTAAGTCATGTATATATTTCATCTACTTATCATTTGAGTATATATTAACCTACTATTATCCTATACCTTCCATTGATCATATTCTGTTGCATACAACTAATCATCTTGTTCCACATTTAATTCAACATCTAAAATTACATGTATGGATGTTTGTTGCCTTTTACATCTCGTTTACAACATAAGTCTAGCTAATTATTATAACATTGTTTCCCTTAAATATAGTTTTGCATTTTCATATCTAATATGTTTGGTGAGGGGTGATTTATTAAATTTATTTGAAGGTATCACAAGGATATTCGTCAAATGATAAGAGTCAAATATTTTTGCGGGATCTGAAGCTAGTTGGCCTGAAGTCTCACTATTGTCACATCTTGATTTTGATGCAACAATTTATGTTTATGGTTATTTGTGGAATCTTAATAAAAAATATTAGGTATATTATAGCTCGTTTGTGTTCATTATTCTCTTCAATTTATAGTAAAATCATTAATCCTATAAAGTTAGATGAACTTTAAGATGAGATTATTGTTATCTTTTGTCAATTGGAGATATTTTTTCCTTTGTCTTTCTTAACATCATGGTGCATTTATGTATTCATCTAGTAAGAGATATTAGGTTGTGTGGACCTATCTACTTAATATGGTAGTACCCTATTGAGCATTATACGAAAATTTTGAAAAGGTATGTCAAGAATTCATATCTTCTAGAAGCTTCCATAGTTATATAGCAGAAGAAAGTATTGAGGTTTATTCAAAGTACATATCAAAACCAAAGCCCACAGAACTTTCAGCCAAATCATGGCAAAACAAGTGTTCTATAAGTAAGTGCTCACGAGGTGTACATATGGTAACCAAATCTGTTTCGGAAGTGTTGCAAACACAAGTGAGGTTATACCTTTCTTATTTGCTCACAAAATCATTATGAAGGAGAAAAACTCAAGACAACCAGAGAAATGAATGCTGATGGAGCATAATAGGACTTTCATGCCTTGATTTAAAGTTGAGGTCTTGAACTATTCAACAACATCTGAAACATTAATATGGTTGGCAAATGGATTGAAGCTTGATGTCCTTTGTTGCACCGATTACGACATCAACAATTTTTTCATTCTATACGAAGTCTTTGGATGAAAAAAAGTACAATACAAAATAGTGGAGTCGCTATTGAAGCTAAATTGATGCAATTCTTCACTTCAAAAGATAAAAATCTCGAAATTGGATCTATATCATTCGTGGTGTAATAGAAGAGATCTAAGAGGATGATTATACTAAGTTTTCCTTTCTAGTTTTAAAGTGTAAGTGGGTTGACAATAAGATGGTGTAAAAATCGATGAATCAAGAATGACATTTGTTGACTTTTGAAAGATAAGTCATCGGGACAAGCCATTTCTCATGGTGCATCAAACATCCCAAGTTTTTATGTCGAAGATCCTACTTCAGAACATTAATATGTTGATTTGCATGGAAAAAAACAAGTGGAGATTAATGAAGATGAATTGTGTAATCTTCATATTGGTGACTCCCATTCATTTACATCAATGATGATGAATAAAGATGATGATGATGAAGTTGATGATGTACATGTAACATGTAAAGACCACGATAAGTGAATATACATATGACCATTACACAACTAAGCATGAATTTTTTAATTTTGATAATTATTTATAAATTTGTTTGTATGTTAAATCTTATTAATGTTTTCTACTTTGTTCTTTTAATAGAGAAATCTTTGATGACAAGAGTCCATTTAGTTCAGATGTGACCTCCACAAAATCTAGTAGAGGATCTACCAGAATGAGGTCCTACTCACTTAGACGCACTACTGATGAGAGCACACCACTCACTATCAATGTCAATATTGGTGTAGTCTCTAGAATGGTTCAAACCAAATTACTGCATGATTATGCTCATTACATAAGAAACCTCCTAACTACATTAAACAAATAGTAGACTAGTAAGTCACTTTCTTTTAATATTTATTATTATATCAACCTTTCATAATGTTATGTATTCAAATTAAATCTTGATATTTTAGTGCTTGCCCTAGATGGCAGACTAAGTGTTAGGTCCCAAAAGTTAACATGGTTGCATCTCAAGGTTATTATTAATTTCATTAAATATACATTGTTTGCTTGTTTTTTGTGTGAACTAAATATCCTAATTACATTGGGTATTCAATTGTAGTGTAATAAATAAACTGAAGGGTATGAGTATGGCTACTATATAATGCAATGGATGACCACCATTATACGAACCAATATTGAAAGAGGTTAGGACTAAGTAATTATATTTTACTAACTCTTTATGGACAAACTATGTTTAGTTTTTGCACATTTTATGGATGTACAATAATTCAATTCTGAATCCATTGACTATATTAAATCAGCACGGACAACATATTTTATCAATTTGTATAACACATTAGGATATGATGATATTAGAATAATTTCTAGACTTTATTTTTTAATTTTAGTTTTGACTTATAATTTTTATCTTTAAAAAATTTTCACACGTGAAATACTTTTTTCCAATTTGTTTTGATATAGTTAATGTCATTATCATTTTATGCTCATCAATATATTTTTTTATATGATATTGTTGAATCTGACTAGTTGTTTAATATGTAGGTTGATTAACTTGACAAAAAATAACATAAACAAAACAAACAATTTAAAAAAATGTAGGATCCTCGGTTATGTTTTGTTATTTGTATCCTTTACATTACCTACAATAGTAGTTTTTTAGTCAAATGTCATTGTTTTTTCAATATATGAAGATAATTTGTTGCATAACCATCATCAAAATGAATAGGTATAATGACAAGTTGACTTGTCGTTGAAACTTTTTTTTTAATAATAATTATATCAATAATAATTAAGTAAACTAACGTTAAATGAACCTTATTAACATTTTGACACTATTATTTCAAAACTAATTTAATGTTTTCTAATAGTATTTTTAATAACGAAATCGTCAAATTAACGATCTCTATATAAAGTTAGTTAAAATTCATATTTTTAGTTTTTATATGTTTTATATTTAACTGTACAATCAGAATTTTAAAATTGTACTCTAAACCATAATTATAATATCCAATTAACTAATTTATCGCGATATAGGAAAATTAATTAAAATAATTAGCCGCATTCAATTTTTGTCTTGAGCTATCCTTTTTTTTAGTTTCCCTAACAATAATAGGACACAAATGTATTGAGATTAAGGATGTGTTTGGGACAACTGAAAATATTAAACTACTTAAATAATTAATTATGAATATAATTATTTTATTATCCGAATT
Source organism: Phaseolus lunatus (assembly GCA_013389735.1). Lineage (NCBI taxonomy): Eukaryota > Viridiplantae > Streptophyta > Magnoliopsida > Fabales > Fabaceae > Phaseolus > Phaseolus lunatus. The sequence continues at coordinate 44,662,593 of CM023867.1, read as the reverse complement.
AATTTCTACTTGAATAAGTTTGATAAAAAAATAATTTTTAGATAATTAGTTTAAGAAGAAAAGTGTCGAAAAGTAATAAAAAATTATTAATGTTCAAAATCAATGGAAAAAAAAACCTATTTTGTAGTTAACGAATTTACTGAATTTTTAGCTTGTGTCCAAACATTCAACTTACGTTATAAATAATGCAGACATTTTAAATCACTCACAATTTAAAAATAAAAAAAAAAACATTTTAGTCTCTGAACCAAGTAGTTTAAGCTAAGAAAAGCTTTGCTATTTCAAGTCATATTTAGGTGAGAGCAAAAGAGTTGAATAGTGTATAATGCAGTATATTATTTATTTGAATCATAAATATCTATTGGTACTATCTTTAAGATAATAATGCTAAAATTTAGCTGATCTACAAGAGTGTAAGTATAATTTTTAAAAAAAATAGAGAAATAACCGTGAAACCGTTGTACAAAACTTGAGAGAAAAATTTATGCAAGATACATTACTCCAAAAATTATGCAGAAGTGATCAGCATTTGAGTTGGGTAATTTTAATGTGTGTGTGACTAGTCATTTTGAGTGAATAGCATATTTGCAAAATCTAACTGCAATTATACATAGTATAATCCCAGCAAGAGTTTCCATTTCCAAACTACTGTGAATACAGTGAAAACTGGCCTAGTCTTGGGCTCAAACTATTTATACCAAAAAGAGACTCAAAATGGTGTGGTTTCTTTAAAATATATATATAAAGTATGTAGCCAGCACTACTCTAGGGTGAGAGGGGCCTCATTGAGGTTAATAGTGATGGTAGTGGTGATTTTGGACATTGGAGTCCCTGATGGAGGAGAAAGGCGAGGGGAGAATGGGCCTGTAACATGGGTCAGAGTAGCTGTGCTCACCGGGCGCCTCTCTGCAACTGGCTTCACGGGGGAAGAAGGATGGGTTAGGATCTGTAATGGTAGGTGCTGAGGCTGGGGTTTGAAAATGAGCTTTGGGCATGAGGTGGTAGAAGAAGAAGCTGATGGTGGTGTAGGGACCACTGTGTGGTCATCATGGTTGGCTAACACATGGGGAGACATACCTATATTTGGCCACACAAAGGTTCCCTGAGGCTTGCAAATTTGGAAACCACTTTTCAGCCTTTCAATCTTTGCTGTCTTGTCCTCTGCTGCACTGTTGTTTTTCTGCATCTGTGTATCCGCTGAGTTTGTTGCTTTGTTCTTGTAGCTTTTCTTTTCCTTCCTTGTCTCCCCTCCTATGTTTATTGTTGGTCCGGGAAAAAAGGCTTGGGGTGTTTCCGATTCTGACATTATTTGTTCCTCCACCATTGTTGGTTTTAGCATTTTAAGTTTCTCCTGCATCAAGGATTCCATCATTTATCACTTCTCCATATTGTATTCCCTTTTATATGGCAAGTAATTCCTTGGTTATCATTTCTCAATAATTAATCCAGGTGAAGACGAAAAGGAAATTAAGGGAAAAACTAATAGCAAACTAACAAACACTTTTGTTGTCAGTCTATGATACTCAAGATCAATAGATTTTGAGGGAAAGATACCAATCATTAGCAACATTCCTTGATATCAAAATCAATCAAACCATGGACTCTCAATAAGATACAAAGAGTAATGATTACATTACCTCCATGCAACTCAGCATCCGTGAAATTTCCTTCAATTGTACCTCTATTTTAGCCTTCTTAGTCACCAACTCCGCATAAATCTCCTGCAATATAACATTAAATTACAACTGGGCCTATTTATATTCACATTAGCAATTAGTTAACCCTATTACTACTACTGAGCTTCACCTCCTTTGGAACCAAGGAACCATAGTCCTCCGAATTCAAACTAGACAAACATGAGCTAGGAGTAGTCTCAATGGCCAATGCTTCCTGTCCCTTCTTCGATGCGAGCTCTCGCATATCTCTGTACATCAAGAAGAGTAACCAATAATGACTCAATCGGAAGAATAAGCTAGAAAATATTTAACAACGAAGAATAAAGAAATTGGCTTTACTGTTTCAACTTGAGTATTTCTTCTTTGATCTCTCTGAGTTCACTACCAGTAACGTAATCTTGTGAAATGCTGTCCCCAAGCTTCCATCCAGGGGAAGGAGTCCAGTAAGGATCTTGTACCCCTGCTTCCTTCCTCATTTCAACAAGATCAGCACTCTCTAACCAGTATTCCATTGCGCCCTCAGCATTGTGACGCCGTCGGAATCTCTCAACTCCTCCGGGTGCCACTTTTCCAGCCATGTGCTTCAGCAAATGATCAAGCAGACCCGTATCACCAATATACTTTCGTGCTTCTGATCTCAAATCTGGCCTCAATATTGGGTTCCCATACACCGCTCTTTTTTCTTTCATAACCTTTAACATGTTCTCCTCTGCCAGCACATACCTTCACATATGCGAGGTAACAAAAAGCAATTTATAATTATTGAGCCATGCAAGAAAACATTAAACTGAATACTATACTAGCTTTAAGCTTACAATATTATCATTTAGATACATATAATTATATACCTCTCAGCAGACCATCTTCCAATAGAGATTTTCCGCTTGTTTTTGTTGTAAAGCACGAGTTGCTGCTTCTTGGGGTCATTCTTTGCTTTCTTAGATTTTTTATCTCCACTGCTACCCACGTTTTGATAATTTTGCCTACATTGACGCGTTATCCTCATATCCCCGAAAGACTCTTCCTTAGTAGCCTCCATTTCCTCTTCGCCTTTCTTCCTTTTCTTCTCACTAGTTCCTTCTCTGAGTTCAACGCTGACCATTTTTCCCTTACAATGTTCCGGTAAAGATTCAACCTTTGGCTCTTCATGGCGGCCCAAGAACCGAACTTGCCGGCGTTTGCCCCACTGCATCATCCCTGTGAACTTGAGCTGAGTCCAGCAAGAACCCTGCTTAGAAATGAGGCTGCTTGCGGCATCATTGAGAGCTGGATTTTCCGAGTCTTGAGTGATTTCTTTAGAAGGAGAGACCCAGAAGCTCCAAGAGTTTCTTCTTTCTGCAAATTCCTCAGTTGGGATGCTCCTGGATAGCGCTTTGATTGCGAAGTCCATCCCCATGACGTACTTCTCGTCGAGTGCAGGGATCGTCTTCCCGTCTGGTTTCCCAAAGTTTTGGTCGCTAAAGTGCATCCGGAGTGATTGGAGGCTTGGGTACCTTAGCGACACCAGGTGCTCCCCTATGTCACTGACCTAATGAATGCACGCATTATCCGTTAAACCAAAAAGAATGTTTTTGAATATCAATTCAATGTTCAAAAGGAACTCTCTTTTTATACTCGTATATAGTAATATAGTAATACCATTACAATGAGAACAGATTTTAGTTGCACTGGGGATATTGGTGAGAGCCTTGAGTGATCAATTTCATGAAATACACCCACTTTAAAATGCTCCCAAGCCCCTGCAATACCGACAGTTTTTACTATAGTGACATTGGAAAATATATAGATGAAAGGAGCAAATGGGCATATGGTGAAGACTATATTTAGATAACAATACAACAATAAAAAAGAAAAACAAACGGCTATTTCTGTTTCATTTATTTCTTATATTTGATAACAAATTGAAGAACATTGAAAACAAAAAACTAGAAGAGAAAAATAATTCTCTTCCAATTTAAAAGTTACCAAAAGGTTTATAATATGGCCACTCAAGTGTGTTACCTGTTTGTACCAAAAAAGGGATGTTACCTATAGCGCTAGTTGATTCAGAGGCAGGTGGAAACAGCAGAACATGTTTGTCCAAACATGGGCTCCTTTTGCTTCTCCCTTCGTCGACTTGGACATCCCTCTTTTCCTGCCTCTTCAAGTACGAGCTCTTCTACAAAACCATATAAATAATAAACTATAATCTCTAAAATCCATAAGAACTATGTTATATAATCAAAATTGTCATATAATAACAGAATAAATTTAAATAATATTCTACATTATTATGATAAATTACTAGATATATAATTCCAGCCAATCTTTATTTCACGTTACGCAGATAAACAATTATCAACGTTATCAAAATAAAATAATAAATATTTGTAGGAGAGAGAAAATGTACGTGCTTGCAAAAAAGCAAATGTAATCATTTATCTTTAACAACGCTGCATTGCGTGCGTGCATGCGGCGATATTGTTCGTTAAGCACACAGGATCCCATAAGGATCGCGTAGCGTTGGAAAGAGACTTATATGAGCATATATTTAACAGAAAAATGCGCGCGCGTGTTATAATTTTTGACCGTGAAATGGCTAAGAAAGAAAGAGACCATCTCTTCATCTGTTCCAGCAGCAACGAAACCACGCGGACTTTGCTCCAGAATCTGCACAGTACACAGCAACAACATTATTAACAGTAATTAACTAATATTTAACAATTAATTTCACCTCGTAAAATAAATAAAACAAAGCATCAGCAATTAGGGTAAGACAAACTTTGGAACAAAATTAAGAATAAGGAAAGCTTAAAAGAAAACAAATTAACAGACACATGTGCTTACAAAATTAATCATTTGTATTAGAGAAAACAAAATAGAAGTACCAATTATGCTAAGTGAATTAAGATGATGAATGTGAAACTATCAATCAATCAGTTCTTAATATGGTAAAGAATTAAATAAGGGACACAGACCAATCATGAAGAGAAATCAATGCAAAAGAAAAGTTTCTCAGTGTTTGAACAGTGAATGTCGATTTGCTGCTTAATAGAACAACATGCAATTCAATTAATGAACTGGAACGTACTGAGTCTGAATCATCAACAAGCACTAGCAAAATGCTACTGAATCTGAATCATCAACAACCACTAGCAAAATGCTAAGTTCGTACACTGATCGTTCTGAAGCAGCAAAACGAATAAACAACAGTTCACTGAAATCTCGAAAACGCTTTAAATGTGTCGGAAAATTAACTCCGATTAATCTTCGCGTTTCAATTTTGAAATCGAACTAACAAAACCACGATTCACTCTGTTCTATTTTGCGAAATCAAAACAATCAGCGATCAAAGAATGTTGATGATGATCAACATTCACCGTCGTCGCTTTCAGCATTTTGAAAATGAACTAACAAGAAACACGATTCTTCTCGCGAAATCAAAAAATCGACAATCAATGCAGCGATTCAGCATTTTTTTTTTCACTGAATCTACTCACTCGTTCGATCGTCATCTTCCTATGCTGCAGAGTTGAAAAACAGCAAAGCGAAAACGATGCTCGGCGCGATCCGAGAAGAAGATCAATGAATAATTGAAGGAGAAAAAAAAAATTAAAGAACGCGAAGAACAATCGATGAGAATTGGAGCATTAGCGTTCTTCAGTGAGGTTATGGTTTTTGGCCGAAACTGGATTTGAAGAACATTTTCTTTTCAGTGTTTGTTTCGCGAAAAAACAAGTAAACAAACAGCTATATATATATATATGGTTGGAGGGAAAATTTGTGGAGAGAAAATTTGTTATGCGTGTGAACGGATTAGCAGAAGCATTTTCGATGCACGCACGGAGAGAAAGAGAATGTGATGATTACTATTCTAGGTGAAAATACCTTAATGCCCCTATAGCCATCATGCATAGTTCTCGTGTGAGACTAGGTTTCTATAGAACGTGAACAACCAATAGAATCTGGACACGTAGCCAAATATTTTGTAACGGTGTTAAAAACTCTGAACGCATAGAGGGATTGGTTCGTAAAGTTTACACGTTCGTTGATGTTATTATGTAGGTGTGAATTTATTAATGCTTGTATTAAAAAGGAAAAATAAAGAACTTAATTTTAATATTGTTTAAATAATTTTCGTGAGTTATATAATGTTAAGACAAACAAGTTTCTAATTATGTTTAAGTGAATGTTTTGTAATTGCACAATAATTTCAAAGCCATAAAAGATTAGGTTGCATTATTATGTAATTAATAACAGTGTTATGACGGTGGTTATTGTGTTACAACGGATTTCTTCATACACATTTTGTAATAAATATTTTCATTTTACCAAAACAGAAAATTTAAGAAAAAAAAAAGTATGGAATTTAATTTTTACGTACTATAATTGTAAATATATATATATATAAAGACATACAGTAGAATTTAATTTTTTTACCGCATCATCTCATTTATTCATATGCTATATTTTGTGTGCAGATTTATTACTTATTAATATAATGTGATATGATAATAGGGATAATTTTGTGATGATTAATTAAATAGTATCATTACGCACGGGACAAAAGAAGCTATTTATTAATTATTAATCATGTAGTAAAAAAATTAAATGATAAAAATAAGTATTTGAATTTAATAAATGTTTGTATTATAGAGAGAGAGAGAGAGAGTTAGAATATTTAAAATTAAATTAATTCAATTTAAAAATCAAGTTGAAAAATGGGAAATTGTGAAAATTAACTTGGTCTTAGGAGTTGAAAACCGAATCAACCTAGACCCTACAATGTATTTTATTTATTATTTATTTAATGTTCTAATGTTTACTAATAAATTGAAAGAATAGATAAGAATACACAAGTGTAGTGATTTGACATATTTTTTGCTTTAGTATATTACTTCTTAATTTTATCAAATAATTTAGTTTCAATCATTTTGCAATTTTTATACATACTAAACAAATATTCTAATGTGGTAATGTGGTAGGGAAAAGAAAACAAAATAAGAAAGATAAAGTTATGTTTTTTAGACTGCAAATGAGAGAAGGTTCTCTTGAAAATTCATCCTACACTTATAAGCAAAAAGATCCATTAAAATATCTTCCAATAGCGTATTATTAATGAACATATTGTAAAATGTAATTAACTAAAATACTCTTTTAAAAGTAGGATACTTGAACCTGTAAAACTCATAATAATAATAATAATAATAATAATATAGCATAATACTATTTCAAAATTTTAAAAAATGAAAAAAAAACTCACTAAAATCAAAATAAATAAAAAAATAACTCCTTGAAATAAGAAAATCTATAAAATTTCACTAACTAATATTTCTATATTATTTTTGGATAATTTGATATTCAACCAAAACCAAGGACATTGATTTGAGAGTACTACACTCTTTTTTCTTTTTTTTTTTTACTGCTTAATTTTACTTAAATAATACAATTTCAATCACTAAACAATTCTTATACATATCAATAGAGAATATTAATATATAAGGGAAAAGAAAAAATATAAAAAAAAATAAGTTTTCTTTCTTAATTACAACTGGCAAACCTTAATTACAATTGGCAGAAGTCAGTATAAAGTGTAATTAACTAAAAGATTATTTCTTTATAGGTACACTACAAAACTCATTATGTTGTAACATCATGATGTTTCAAAGTTTGAAGATGAAAAAAAGTTTATTGAGATCATATATGAACCATAGATGTATACCTCAATAATGAAATTTCAGTATTCTTTTTCAGGATTGACTTCTCAAATGGAGTAAAACTACTTTTACGATAATGACACATTTAATCCAAAGTAGTGAAGTAACAATTTTTTTTGTTCACAATGGAACAACACATCGGCACACACATATATACCAAAAAAAAAAAAGAGACGATAATTTTTATCCAAAAATATGAACTCTAAACCCTAATAAAAAACTGTGATTTATTTTTTAAAAAACTTAAAACCCTAATTAGAAGAACTTATGGTTGTTTTGATAAAAAATATTGGTTTAAAACCATAAGCAGAAAATAATTTACAATTTTAACTGAAACAATTAACTTTTAGTCCAACATGAAAATAATGAGGTTATTTATTTTAAAAGGGAAAACTTCAAACCCTAAAGTAAAAATCATATTATTTTGAAAAAAAAAAAGATAAACTTTAAGTCATAAACAAAAGAAACTAGGGTGAAATTTGAAAAAAAAAAAACAATCAACTTCAAATCATAAACTTTAAATGGTAGCAAAATTAGGCAAAATGTAACCACAATTTAAATTTCAAATTGCAATAGATGTTAGATGAGAGATGTTAGCAATTGGTTCAAATCTTATAGTGAATACAACATTTGACCTTGTTGAAACATAGCAACAACTTCCATGCACAAAATAGATCAACCATGAATATTTTCCTTTTGTGCTTATTTCTAGAGTCATGTAAGAGCCTTTACAAAAATTATAGTCAATGGATATGAGATTGTTTTAGGTTGTGGAAAACATGTAGAATGTTTTGGTTAAGTGTGTAACAGTGGCAATGTCTTGATGCAAGAAACCACATATTTCCATGTCAAAACACAATCATAGCAAGATCACAACAACATAACATAAAGGGTGAACTAATGTTTAATTAAACATATAATACAAATATTATATGAACAATTATAATAGTTAATAATATCAAACCACATCAAATGAATTGACTAAAAAGTGATTGTTTTTGAAAGACTAGTATTAAGTCAAACACAATGACTAACATTTGTCAAACTCTTTGGAAGTCCAACAATCTATCATACTTTTGGTATAGATCCTTTTAATAACTTCAAATAACAAGCTAATTTCTATACTTATAATAACCTCAATTAATATCTTAACTTAATACTTATATCACATCTCAATAGTATCTCCATGGTAACTATTGACATATATGATACAAAACATCACATTAATATCATACATTATTCATATGTACAATGTCATCAATCATATTTAATGATTCACAATTTATCATATCAATCGTACTCAGTGATTCATAACTTCTTATCAATAAAATACATCACATCTCTCATCATGAATTAAATAACATCTTTAAAAAAATTCCTCTATTATATACATATATATGTATACACACACATAACATTTATCAAACTAAAAATATATTAATTATATCATATAAAAGTCATTTGAGCAACACAATCTTGCTTCAGCAAATTTCAGCAACAAAAAAGGAAATTGATTTTTGGCAAGAGTTTAGCTTGGGTGAGAACCTTTAACTTAAGCGAAAATATCCCTAATTTGTGTGCCTTGAGTTTCACTTTAATGAAAACATCTCGTTTAAGTGAAAATTTCTAACTCAAAAGCATCCAAAACTAAACATTTCTAACAATTCTAACACCTTAAACAAAATTTAAACAACATTTAACACTACAATAATGCTTCAAAATTCATATAATATTGATATAGCTCAAAATGATTATTCCAAACCTGAAAACCACAAAATTTAGTCATGACTCAAGCAACTTAAACATGCAATCATTCATCATATTTATATAGTTTCAAATCAATTTAACTAAAACAAACTCTTTTTAACTTGTTTATAATATACAACTACAATTACTTCAAACACACAATTAATAACAACAATTCTAAAATCAATCATTAATATTACAATCCTTCAAAGTCTAATAAGTTTGCAGTTCATCTATATTAATCTCAAACCATCTTAACACATTCAATTACTCCAACATCTCAACATTATCAACACAATTACATTATCAACACAATTTATAGTTTAACTAGAAAATCCAAAATCAAACCAAATCAAAACATTCCAACAATTTGTCAACATAAATTAGATAAAACATTAACTTTTTTACATATTATAACATTCTTGAAACAAAAAGAAAATCAACTAATCTAAACGTGTATTTAGTCAAGTATCAATCCTACACAAAAATGGTTACTTTAGTTCTCCAAAGTTTGTAATGCACCAACTCATCATAACTTATCTAATATCAATCCATGATCAACTTTATAAGCTCCCTTACCTTAATTCATGTGTTCCTTAAGGAATTGCTCCAAAAACATAAAAAAAAGTTAGAGAAGTCTTAACCTTCTCCCAAGATAACTAATTCACAAATCAAACATATTACTATAGACCTATTTTAATAGAGATTCATCTATTCGACTTTGATCTTACATGCAATAAAAAAATATCCCACATGCAACTAGAACAAGAAAAAAAAAACTTATGATATGAAGGAAGAAAAAAACTTAATCTAATTGAAATTATGATCAATCAATTGATCATCACATCTCATCGTTTTATTGACATTCTTTTATTGAGAAAAAGATGAGAATCAACTCTAGAAAATAAGAGGAAAGTCAAAAAGAGTTTAGAGAGAAATAGTTTAGAAAGATTTGTGAGATTTAAAAATGAATATCATATACTCAACATAAAATATAATTTTATCTTTTATTGTCTATATGAAAAAAAATATTTGTACTAAATTAAATTCAGGTATCACATTCTCCCCAATACAAAGAAGAAAAAAACTTATTAGAATAGAGATAAGGATAAAATTCTCTCATTCTTTCTTCTAGTTCATAAGTGACATCTCCAAATTTTGCATTAAAAATACCTTTACTAGAAAAAAAAAAACTTAATTTCTTAATTATTTCTTTGATATTCTTTAATTCTAACAAGTTCAACCAAAAAAAATAAGTCATCTATTATTGAACTTCATCTTATTCTAAAACATAACTTGAGTAAGATATGTATTTCTTCAACTGAGACACATGAAAAATAGATTAATCCAAAATAGAAATAAGGTTAATTCATATACAATTGGATCAATATTGTCAAAGAATATGATATGAGCCAAAAGGATATGATATGGCCAATCAACTTAATACTTAACTTTTTTTAACTTAATGGATCTTTCCAACCGAAAACTCCAAAAAAATCACTTTCTTTTATCAAGGTAAGATTTCTTACTACACAAAAAGTTACTTTATTTAATTATATTTTCTCTAAAATATCTTATTATTAATTCATATTTAATCTTTGACTACACTAATCTCTTTCTGTATTTACTTTTTAAATTTGTCTTTGATTTTTATATTTCTAAAATGATAAATTCAATGTTTTAACTTCTAAAATATGTGATTCTTGTTATTTTTATATCTAAATTTCATATTTATTAACGGTGTTTTTCTATCATAAAACTGCTATGAAATTAATTTCATATGATATATAACTTTAAAATTTTTTAAATTTAAATTTAACATTTAATAACTATATTATATTATTACAAAATTGATAAAAATAATTAAATTTATTTTTTATTTACAAATTAAATAAATAATTTTTAGATAAACGCAACTTGGACTTGAAGCATTTTAAAAAGATGTTGTTTTTAGAATTAATAAAATAATTGATGATAACTCAAAGTACTTTTGCAAAAGAAACTTTGAAGAAAGATTCTATAACAATAGAAAATTTTTATAAATCATGAAGGATAAATTCTAAACTATAGCCTTCAAGAGGAAATTCAAGTACTTCAAATGTAAGAGGACAATTACCAAGAACAAACAAAAATCTAACAAAAAAAATATTATAAAACCTGGACACGTTATCACTTCATCAATTTCAAATTTACTATATTCCTCTTCAATGATAAATAATATATTATCACCATCAAATTTTTTCTTCCAACATTGGCAATTTTTAATATTTAGTCATTTGATCTAAAATGTATCGATTTATAAGTTATAAATTATTTCTTTATATTTTCTAATCAATTTTGTTAACATTTCCTCTCTCTTTTTTTATGAAAAAATTTCATCAGTAATTGTTTTGATTTTTTTAATGAGAAAAAAAGTTTGACATTGTGATTTTGTTACAATTGTGCTTTAATGTATGATTTTTCAAGTGAAAAGAAGTCAATAATTTTTTAAAACTTTATATCCATACTTTGTTGTTTTGCTTTTGAAAATGTATGTCTCATGTGTGCAATATTTAGATATTGAATTCATATTATCCATGTTTTTGAGGTGTTAACACTAAATATTAAAAAAACTTATATTAATGCCAATTAAATTAACATTAACTTAGATAAATATAAATATTAAAATTAAATAAGATTAGAGTTAGAGTCTACTTAACCGACTATAGCTTTTTATTTTTTTAAGAAAATAGTGTCGTCTAAGTTCACACAAAATCTTCATATAATAAAAAATGAATTTACTTATAAATTTTCATTTTTCTTCCATCCTTGAAACTTTTTAATATTTAATCATTTGATTTAAAATGTATTGATTTATATAATAAGTCAAATTATTTATCTATACACCACTAGTAATTCTAATCAATTTGTTAACATTTCCTCTCTTTTTTATGGAATTTAAATTCCAGCAATAATAGTTTCATATTTTATGAGCAAAATAGTTTGATATTGGATTCTGTCACGATTGTATTCAGACACAAGAGTAGATGATTTTGGAAGTGAAGGAAGTCAATCATCTTCCTAAGATTTTGTATATCCATGTTTTGTAGTTTTGCTTTTGAAAATGCATATTTGATATTTGCAATATTTAGATATATGTGGATACTGAACATATATCATCCAAGTTCTTGACGTGTTAGGGAAAGAATTTAAACAAAATAATTGAAGGAAAAAAGAAGTTTGGAAGAGGAAAAAATTCTAAAACAAAACTAGAAACAAATATGCCGGAATGACAAAATAATGTCCTAATAGATGGTATAACATTCGTGAAGAGAACCGTTTTTACAATGAAATGCCTCAGTATCCAGAATGTTAAGAACTCAAACCTCCATAGCAGAATTTTCTTTGTCTAAGAGGCTTTTTAGTTCCTTTACTCTTTGCCGGGTTAACGCCACACAGTCCTGAAACCACAGTGTCGTTATATAACTCTAATTTCATACAAACATCATAAGGCAGCAGTATTATTTCAAGCTGTGTGGTAAACAATTCATATCAGAATACTAAATTTGATTCAGGGATGTTGATGTACACTAACTAAATTTCCACTATTCAACCAATTTTGTCACAATTTCACCCTTCAAATATAAAACTCAGACTCAAACTGTAGAAAGGACGAAGACTGAGGAAAAGATTGAATATTATCCATGTTTCACTGTTTAGTTTTTCTAAAAATCATATTGATTTTTAGAAAAACTAAACAGTGAAAGATGATTTTTAGTAATATTCAGTATTTTTTTTAAATTGATCACTTACAATGCATTCATGTCAATGCTATAACTACCATATTTTTTTAATAGAAATTAGAATACCAAGGCATCACTACCTTGTTAGTTCCATAAAATAATATTTAAACTAACCTGGATAGCAGAAGTGTAGGCAAGAACCTGCCCACCAGGCTTGTAAAGAGATATTAGTTGGCCAGATGTGTCCAAAACTATTGTCAAATGGGTTTCCACAATGGATTCTTCTTCTGCAGTAGGATCTGCCAAAATGTAATTCTTGTGAAGTATGCATGTTAATGAGAACGGAATGCTTCTTAATGTAAGCTTCCTTTTTTCCTTATTGACTGGCTCCTGTGCTCGCTTTTGTCCGTCTTCATCAGACACAAGTACTATCTTGCCATCATCATTCATGGCAACAGCAGGAATTTGCACTGTCAACGCAGAAATTCATAGACAAACTCAATGTAATACCACAACGGTGTTGAATTGAAAGGCATCACATTAAGAACACCAACAGAAAAACAAATCCTGTTTAAGTATAAGAAAAGTCTATCTTCTCTTTGTTCCTAAATTGCATGGTGTACAGTTTTCAAATGTGTGCAGCCTATTATTACGAAAAAGGGGTCTAACAGATGCATAATATGACAACATTACAGTGAAGATGAACTACTTACAATGAGATAAAGCAGCAACTGCAGAAAGTAATGCAGCATCAAAAAGAGAACCATCAGCATCCAAACAATAGATATCCTGCATGATAATAAAGCCATTATTCTGCCATTCAATCAATTGATAACACAATCAGAGCAAACAAAGACAGTGCACCTCGCCGGATGTGGTATGTTACACATTCTTTCTAATAAAACTCATGTCACGAAGTGCAAGAAATTTAAAGCTTTATCTCCCTACCAGAATGATACACATTAGATATTTCGAGATCTGGTTCACTCATAACTTTATAATTTTAAAAGGTGTTCTTAACAGTCTCCCATTAACTTGCAAATTGTTCCCACGAATCCTCAGAAGGAAGATGCTCTACAGAGACTTTTGCCGCTACTTGATCCCCCACTCCTAACCTAACAGTTAACACATCTGCTGGTTGGGGTTGTCACTCCCATTCCTCAGTTAGTACTGATGGTAGAGGTTGTATCACTGATGCTATAGAAAGTGCCTACTTCAGTAGGCATACATGGAATCAATCCATGGTTGAAGTAACCATGCTCTATAGAAACTCTAGCTGGTATGCACCAAATCAATTCCATGGAGGATTTTATGGGGAGCATAGTAATGTGGAAATAACTTTTCCTTCCACTCAAGTTAAAGATTTCAAGCAGCAAGGTTGAACCTTAAGATACACCCATTAATCATAAATAAATTCTATTTCATTCTTTCCTAGTTCGCAGGGCACTTCATCCTTTTTTGAACTTAGTCTAGGTTTTAAGTTGTTGTAACATATTGTGTCTTTTGTTTTCATGTCAACTAATATTTTCTACTTTAGAGGGAAAGTATATCTAAATTATATACACGTTATTATGAATGTTTTTATCTATTCCCATATCATACCTTTGTTATTAGAGGATATCAAATCTTCCTCTCCTCTATTTCCTGTATTTCTTAAGAAAGTTGAATTTAATCCTAACTCAATCGTACAAAATCAGCTTGTAAGGTGAGGTTTGCATCCACTTGTATGCTATAATTTGGACTTATATCTAGTAAATACACGTTCTTCAACACACCCCTTCATGTCCAGGATTGGATCTCAAGCATGAGACTAGGAAAGAATCCGATAGCAGGTGACACAATAAGCTCAACAAACTTGCACAAAGACTCAACTAAAGGCATAAGTAGGATATTTTGGACAAATTATTATCCTGTGTAGAAGGAGGGAAGAAAGGAGTTGGTTCAAAAAGGCGACATTGGAAAACATATAGTACTTGTTGGTTTTAGGAGAGTAACATTGATATCCTTTTTTAAGTCAAAAATTGCCAAAGAAGAGACGTTTGATGGCTCTAGCTAAGAGTGTATCTAAACTTGGAGACATTTCATTTCATGGAACATAAACAACCAAAAACACGTGGAGAAATATGAAAGAGAGGTTCTTTTGGAAATAGAATGGAGTAGGGAACTTAATTGTTAAGTGAAGAAGAAGACATTCGATTAATAAGAAAACAAACAATTAGCATAGCATCACCAACAGGCATGTTCGCACCAAGCAATAAGATACAAGCAATTTCAACCAAGTATTTTTCTTTCTACTTTGAAAAAAAAAACGTATCTTTGACATAATCTTCCCAACTCTCCAACACCAAGAGACTAACAACCAATTCTTATACCAATTGATAAGCATCCAAACATTTACATACTCCACTGAGCATCCCATTTTATTTATTGTGGGACTTAGACACCCCATAATACCATGTCCCTATAACTTTCTATGGTTGATATGTGAAATTTGGTAATCGCAAATCTTTATAAAAGCTTACCAGGTAAGTCATCCACGCAGCTTTTCCACTAACCAAAGACAATTCTTTCAAATCAATCACTTTAGAACTGCAGAATAAAAGTACAGGTGGAAAAGAGGAAGATAGTGAATTTACTATTTGACACATCAAACAAACAATACAAATTATTGATCACCTGATGGTTGACATATATATGTTTGGATGGAGGGGCTTTTGAGGGAAAGGGAGGGTAGTCTTCAATTTTTTATTAGAAGGATTCATGATAATCTATCATTCTACAGAAAATTATATTAGAGAGTATTTACTTCAAAAGAAAAGTTTACCCTTCCTTGCTTTTCCCTAAAAAATCATGCTAAACATTCCACGAAATCAGACAGCAGGTGGGGTAAACCATAGAAATGATGAATTGAGGAGGGAAATTGTGTCTGATCAACTCACAACTTCAACCAGCATACTTTCAGCTAAATGTTTATAAACTCTAGGGATCACATTTAACATTCAAAATCTATGTACTTTCCAGTAAGAATATATCCAAAGATGTATCAAGGGGTACGCACAATTACTTCTGCAAATCCTCTTTCAAAAAGGGAACATTTGTATTGAACAAAAATCATAGGGATAGGAGGGTGAAGTAGCTTTGGTAGAATTCAAAAAATAAATTACAAGCATTTCGTTTTTAATTCCTTCGTTTTCTTATGGTTCCTTTTCTGTTGCGATGGACAAAAAGCTATTTGGAGTGACTTTGATAAATTAGTTTCTTTCATCATCTGAAATAATTGAACCTGACAAAAACTTGCCTTGAAATGGTGTCAGACAATTGCTTTGACACCACTGGTGATGCTTCAGCAGGCCTGCCAGGCCTAACAATTGGAGAACAAATTGGAGGCATGAAGAAATCAACAGCTGAAATAACAGATATTAACACCTTAATTTTATGTCATGTGAGTAGAAGACTGAATAACAAACACAAGTGTCACAGCAGGCAACACCAACCTAGACAGCCCTCATCAGGTGACTCCAAAGAGGGACTCATAACCTCCATTTTAATAGCAGCCAACATAGTCTGGGAAGAGATCAATTATGAAATCATTAAATCCACCCCATAATAAAAATCAATAACCCCACATTCACACAAGATTTAACTAAAAAGACACAGCAAGAGTGACTAACAGTTGATCCAATCTTCACTAGAGCCGAGCCATTAGCAGTCGAAACAGCACCTAATCAAACGAGTTAATCATCTAAGTTTTGCGTAAGTGTGAATAATACAACATACCAAAGGGTTTGAAGATTGTAATATAGAACAGAAAAAAAATAACTAACCAAGAAAAATACTTGTTTCTCTAGCTTTTCCAAGTGGTCTACCATCAGGCCTTATTGATTCAGCAAGATGACGCTCAAAATAACGAAGTGGAAAAAGGCGTCTGAAGGCATCAACCTCCATCTCAGATGACAAGTCCTCAAAAGTATTTGGTAATCCCATCTCTTTTAAGTTCTGTCAACACAAACAAAGCCAAGAGTGTAACAAAACTGAATGAGTAACAGCTTCCAGAAAATTGAAAAAATGGCCTTAAGTTAAGTATCGAATATCAGTATATTGATATTTGAATAGAGTGTGTTGATATTCCTATGTATTTCTGAATAGTATTTCAATCAAACTATGTAGCTGTGATAAGTTTTTTTCCAGTGATTAAGAAAAGAAAAACCACATGATATTATTTCTTCCATCACTTTGTTTAGATGAAAACACGGATTGTATTTCTGAATAATTCATGATTTTTGTAGTTTATGAAATGCAATATAAGAAAAACTTGATAACTTATTTCATGTTACAAAACAAAACCCAAACAGAGATCTAAAAGGTTATAAAAATCTGAGAGGGGCAGCTACATGGGGGAGAAAACGGAGGGTGAAGAGAACTGAAACATTTCGTTCAGGGGGCTGCGCGAGAAAACGGAAAAGAAAAGCAAAGAAGAAGAAGAGGTTTCTGCTCTTGGGGCTGTAGTTTCATCAGTGTTTTCATCAAAAAAAAAAACAAAAAAAAAAGTGAACCCCTTCTTCACAACCTCCTGAACCCCAAAAAACGAAGCATGTCGAATAAAGAACCAAAATCAGAAACAGACAAAAGGGTCTGCAAATAGCGTACCTGGTCGACGGCGGACTCGGGGGCAGCGGCGTGTCCTCCACTCGGCGGCAGGATTTGGATTCCCCCGACTGTGTTGTTTGTGCAAGAATGAAAAAGAAAGAAGGGAACTTTCTCTCTTTGTTGTATTGTACGTGGAAGGGTACACTATAGCTACACTACACATGCATCCTCTAGTAAAACCTTGTCTTTTCAAATCTAAAGAAAAATACATTATCTCGCTATTTGTTTTTATATTTTTTTCAATTTTATTTTATTAATTTTAAAAATTTTAAATTAATCCCTCTTTTTTGGAAAAGAGCAATTCAATATATTTCTTGTATCACCACCTTAAAAAAAAACAAGTTAATATAACATTATTATAATAAATTAAAAGTAAAAAAATAGTACAATTTAAAAGATGAGACTTACTAATGTCTGACTGGAATGTGATTCTATCTTGATTTGTGTTACGTTTACTGCTAGGACAATTGTTCCTTGGATACTTCGTAATCGATGGAATGTTTGTCTTAATTATTGTGAAAAAATTAGACTTAAGGTTACTCGTATTTTTGTGAAGAGAATGTATGTGCTGATAAGTTAACTAATTTAGAATTTATTCCTAGAGAATCATTTCATTGGTATAATAGGCTACCATCTAGTTTATTCTTAGAATTCTTTATGAATATATATAGTCTACCTACATATCGTTTTTGTTAAGATATGGATTTTGGTCTAGTTCCCCATATTTTTGTATTTTATTTATTTTTTATATTTTATATTTTTCTTTTAATAATACATTTTTCTTGTGATGGAAAATGATTGTTGTTATTTGAGGTGTCAGCCTAATTAAGATGTCAAGTTGCATAGTAATGCCTAACGTGAAAGTTTTTATTAAAAAAAAATGTGGTCATTACTTTTTAAAAGAGAATTTAGTTAATTATTTTGAAATAATGAGAAGTTATTTGATTATTTATTTTATTAAATAAATAAATAATTTTTTCTTTAATCAAAAAATGACATAAAAAAGTTTGCAAGTAATAACTTTTTTTTATATAAGGATGATATAGATGATACCTATTAGTGTATATATGTAGTCACTCTCTTCCCCAAAATTGATTTCTTACCTTTTCATTTGTAAAGGAATTGCATGTAAGCATGAAATGAAGTTGGTGTTCTAACGTCTATTAAAAATAAGTTTGATATCAGATCATCAGAACTTAACGCAAAAGAATCTCGTCTTTTATTCATAGTCAACTATGATGGAGGCGTCATGTACTTGAAAGTTAGGTGTAGATTTTCTTCAGGAATTGGATAAGACTAAGTGGAGGAGGTACCCATTTTGAATGTAGGTGGTGGGGTTTTCCTATTATGTTGGTTCCTTGGATATTGAAGTAGTTGTGACATAAACAAGAAATAGATGGGATGGAATTGGCTAAGTAGCATTTCATGTATTCTCCTGTGTTATCAAAGAATTTTAGTTAACGTCTATTGCTCCACATGTTGATCCATTGCGCATATTTTGTGTGCAATCTAATGACAACTTTATGTAGCTTGTCCAAATTGTTGGGTGAGGAATGGACTTCCTGTAACAAACTGAAATGTAACTTCATCTTGTTTGATTGTGGCATTTAATAATTGCAAAGCAAATTACCGCAATGTATGACAAGCACAGTTGTGCATCCCTGTTCGATCTATGTTAATCCCAATAAATAGTCCATAAAAATGCAATAAAGTGTCATATATTATGAAAATAACAAAAGGTAATTAAAGACAAAATTAAAAAAGAAATAGGTGATATTATTTTGTTGTATTTTGTACTTAATCTCCTTGAATGTGATATATCCTTGCTCTATACTCAACTAGATCATTTTGAGACATATTCTGAAAGTTTAATAGTATGTGTGCACTCCATTTGCATACGAATGGGTAAGTTGGTTGAAGGTTGGAAATGGATGTGATGTCATGTCCATAATTGTAATAGTGATACCCAACTACCCATTATCTTTGCCCTTATATTTGTGGCCTTACACAATTCCCTATACAAAACAACTAAACATGTAGAACCCCAATTGTAACTTTGGGTTCTATGAAGATTAGTTAAATTTGTCCAAGTATATAAGGTGTACTTTGTTATTTGTTCTGTTAGTCATTAACACACCTCCATTTAAACCTAAAATGTATGCATTACAATGGGCATGAAGCTGTTCCTTAAACCGTTCTTCTTGCAGTGGTAACACGTTCTCTCTTAGCCATTTCAGTTTTTTCCTTACCATTAAGTAGTGACTCTCATTTGACAAACATGATATCCAAATATTTTTAACATTTCTTCTCATACGTCCATTGATTCTTAGTCCAAGTTGAAGTGTAACATCTTCAAGTGTTATGGTGCATTTTCCAATGGTAGATGAAATGTATGAATCTTAGGATTCCAAATTTCCACCAAAGAGGTTACTAAATAGTGATCCCTCTTAAGATGACTAAGTTTTGTTATTTAAGCAAATTCAACTTTGTAGTGTGGGAACACTAAAGGGTGTGATTCATGCATTAATGATAGTAGAATAAGACAATACTATTTTCAAGGTCCTATAATCTGCAAAAGTTAGCCAAGCATGATATTACCATGTTGATAAATTATTTAAATAAATGAAAGTATATTTAACTTACCATTGTTGTAATAAAGGCATACATGTGTTCATATTACTTTCACAACCACATTTTGTGTCACTGGAACTGAACAAAGTTGAAAATATTAGTTTAAAGGGTAGAGATAAATACAAAAATTTGATAAAATCCAACAAATAAATCTATATATAAAGTATATGGTGAACAATGGTGATGAAAGTGCCTCCTTTAACATGGATTTAAATTGGTGCATTGATAAGGTTGGATCTGATATAGACCATTACTTTTGGGTGACACACTAATGAATAGTGCATTTTTTTGCCACAACTTGAATCTAGGGTATTGTTAGGGTTCAATTTTGATCGTTGTTTTTGGGCATTGATACGACATAGTGTCCCGTGTAGTCTGGGAGTGAATCTTGTACATTATTGAGGATGGGTTCCATCTAGACCATTGATTTTGAGGTGGCTCTCATATCAATGCTCTGCATCATTGTGAAGAAGGCTAATGATGAAAAATATTGGAACAAAATGCATTGTGCACAGTAGGAATGAATCATGTGTGCAGATAAATTTGATCTGGACCATTGGTTTTTAGGTGGCGCTTTCATCAATATTTTGTGTCAATGTGCAGAAGGCTAACAATGCACAATATTACGACATAATTCTTTGTACAATGTGAGAGTGAATCTTTGTGCATTAGTGTAGGAGTTTCTGCATTTATCTGCAAAATCATGACAATGAACAATATTGGGGCATAATGCTAAGTGAAGTAGATAAGTAACAAGAAAAACAAAATTTGCATTTTTTTTTTATTTGAAGAGAGAATATCTATAGAAAAGAACAAAATGACATGTCTTACATTCACCTCTATCTATTTCACGTCATCATACAACACTTTCCTTGATGAATAAGTGAAACATCTTCTCGTTCAATACACTTGATAGATAATATTTTATCCATCATTTTATATTTTGACAAAAGTATTAGCCATTCATTCACTTTCTTTTCCGTTGTCATGTGATTGCATTTGATACACTACATCAATATTCAAATTTCCTAGATTCTCATTTAATGTAATCTTATCATTATCAAACTTTCTTCCTAACATTGACAAATTTTAATATTTAATAATTTGATTTAAAATAAATTGATTTATAAGTCATAAATTATTTATATATATCATTAATAATTCTAATCAATTTGTTAACATTTCCTTTTTTTTATGAAATATTTCCATCAATAATAGTTTAATTTTTCTATTAACAAAATGGTTTGATATTATAATTTTGATATAAGAGTAGATGATTTTGCAAGTGAAGGAAGTCAATCCTCTTCCTGAGATTTTGTATATCTATATTTTGTTGTTTTGCTTTTGAAAACGCTATTTGATATTTGTAAAATATATATATATATATATATATATATTGAACATATATCATCCAAATTTTTTATGTGTTAGGGAAATAATTTAAAAAAATAATTAAAGTAAAAAAAAAGTTTGTAGTAGAAAGAAATTGCTAATATAAAAGTAGAGAATACATTCAAGAGAGAAAAGAATAAAGTATGGTATTTTAAAAAAAGCGGTTAAGCTTAATAAATATTTTTACTTTATTTAATTATATTTTCTCTAAAATATCTCATTGTTAATTAATTTTTAATCTTTGATTACACTAATTGCTTTCTGTATTTACTTTTAAAATTGGTCTTCGATTTTTATATTTCTAAAGTGATACATTCAATCATTTAACTTTTAAAATGATGCGATTGTAATTATTTTCATATCTAAATTTAATATTTATTAACGGTGTTTAAATTATATCCATATGATATATAATTTGGATATCTTTACATTTAATATTTAATAACGATTTTATATCATTACAAAAATTGATAAAAAAAACTAAATGTTTTTTTATTCAATCACACCTCTCCGCATAAACCCTTTATTAAGAAACAAAACTAAAGTCAACAACACACGAAGGCCTGCGGTCAAACACAGTTACGAAATCTTGAAAACGCCGCCGTTTCCATTGCCGTCTCTATTCACGTGCGTCACCGTTTCCATTCAGGTCTTGGAAGCTTCGAGATCCGCGGCTTTCTGGAGGAGACTATTGGGGTCGTCTTCGAGGACCATGCGGATAGGGAAGGAGCCGAGGCCGTCGGCGATGGCGAGCATGATCTTCTTCATTTCCTCTCGGAATTCGTGGCGGTCCACGGTACCGCTCCGGTCGCCGTCGAACTTGTCGAAGATAGAGTCGTAGAACGTCGCGAGCTTCTCCGGCGGAGTGGCCACGTCGATGCCGAAGTGCGTTTCGATGAGGCGCATGGACTCGAACGCCGTGCGAAGCTCCGACCGCGATAGGACGCCGTCTTTGTTGAGGTCCAGCGCCGAGAACTGCTCATCCACGCTCTTCGTGAACGCGGCGGCGTCGTTGACGAAGTCGCGGACGGTGGTGCCGTCGATTATCACCACGCCCATTCTGATTTCTCTCACTTTCTCACTCAAGGTTAGTCCTCTTTGTAACAGCGAACTATTTAATGCAAGATTTTACAAAATTATTTTTATAAAATTTTATTTTATTATATATATATATATTTTATACATTTTGTTCTAAATACAAAATGTTTTATCAAATTTATGTTTTCATACTTTAGAAGTTATTTTGATTATCATGTTAAGATTATTTATTTTTTTACTCTTAAAATACCTGAATTTTATATTTTAATGAATTTTTTTACATGATTCGTTGTTAAAATTCTAATTATTAATATTAGCATTAAAAATTTTCCAATGATATTTTGTGAAACGGTGGCCTTTCGATTCTGCGTCGTCAGCATTTGATTTTTTATGAAAATCTATGGATGCAGTTTGAGTAAGGGAAGACGAGATTGGGTAATTTCTGTACGGACAGAAGATTTTAGTAACAAAAATATATATTTTTTAAAATAAAGCCCTTCTTTATAGGTATTTCTTATAAAAAAAACAGTAAAATAAGAAAATAGAAGAAGTGTATAAAATACTTGCCTGTAAATAATTGATATGAAATAGTTCAAAATATATTACATGATAGAAATCTAATATTTAGAATATAATCTTAATTAGACATTATTTCTAACAATCTTTATTGTTGATATTTTAGATCTTCACTCTTAATGATATTTGTAACTTTTTTAAACCTCTATCACTAATGGTAAGAACTAGTTCTAGAAGTCTTAAAGTTTACACTTTATGCATAATGAATATTTTATTGGATTAAACTATAAGGATGTAAATAAAAAACAAATTATTTTTATTTATAATAATAAACTTCAATATTTATATTACTTACAATCTTTCTTCAAATATGGGACAATAGTTCATCTCTTTCCCTTTTAGAAACCAATATATAAAAGATAACATAAGATATATCAAACCAAACTTTATTACAAATTTTATGAAACCAACTTTATTACAAATTTTATGAGGTAGTTTTCTTTTTATGTGAGATCATAAGTTCCTTAATTTTTGTTCTTTTACATTGTTGTTGCATGTTAGATTTAATTAGAAAAAATAAATATTTAAAGAAGAAGAAGAAGAAGTATAGATCAGTTATGGATCATGAATATTGAGTTTAGAAACTCTTTGTCATGATAGGTCCTTTATCACATAGAAGAAGAATGGATCGTCTAATGTGTTGATGTCTTTGAAACTGTCTAACATGTTAATGTTTTTTGAACAGTCTAATACATTTTTTTCAATGAGAATGTCTAGCAGGTTGAGCACCACTAAGACCGTTTAACAAGTTTAATATGAAAAGATTGTGTAACATGTTTAACATAGTAAGACCGTCTAATACGTTTGCACTGTGAAATTATCTAACAGGTTAGCTTTGTAGACTGTTTATTAGGTTAAACTTGATACTTCCACATCAATGAATTTTATTATATCTTTAACACATTTTATAATGTTTTTTATCATCATAATTCATAGACTCTCTCATCATGAGATTGTCTAGCAGGTATTAGATTGTCTAGTGATAACTAGACCATCTAGCGTCTTAATAATAATAAAATCTTAAAGTAAACACATGTATTGTATTTACTCCACTCAAAGTCAATGTTAGTGTTAAACCTCTTGTTCAATGGTCTTGGAATTATTTCATACCGTATAAGGACATGTTTAGCTTACAAATAAAGTATTTATTGTCTTCTACCTCAAACCCTTTTAGTTGTTTGATGTAGATGGTCTCTTCTAAGTTCCCATACAAAATGTTGTCTTAACATCCATTTGTTCCAACTCAAGATTAAGTTCAACAATCATGGATAACAACATTTGAATGAATTTGTGTTTCATCGCTAGAGATAATACATCATTGTAATCAATTCCTTCCCTTCAAGGCAAAACTTATAGCTACTAATCTCGCCTTGAATTTTTTCATATTAGTTCTTGAAATTACTTCCTTGCATTTGAAAATCCATTTACAATTGACTAGTCTTGAATCCAATAGTTAATGAACCAAAATCTAGATATTGTTTAAACAAAAAGAATTTATATCCTCGTTCATGATATCTAACCATTGAGTTTTCTTGTTAAAACATACGATACATTTGAGAATTCATCACCTACGCAAGTTATAAAGATACAATATCATTTTAAATTAATAAATAACACAAACATTTGAATATCATAAGACATATTTTACAAAAATACAAGAATATCTGAATAAAAATGAACTCACACTTTTAAAAATAATTTTTACACACGCTAATTTTTGAGTTTATATATTTATTTGGTGTTGTTAGAATAACATAAGAAGTTGAAAAATAAAAACCATCTTTCAGTAAAGAATACTTTAATTTCAAAAACTCTTTTTTCTTAAAGTTTTTTATGGTATCTTTCTTTATCTTAAAATAGTCTACAATGTTAAAAAAAAAATATCTCATTACCTCCAAGAAATGAAGTCTTAAATTATCTCAACGTCATCTTCCAATATTGAGAGAAATAAAAACAATCTTTTTAAAGCATACTTTCATTTCTTACTTCAAACACTCATATGCTTTTAAATATAAAAACTTTGAATCTTGTTTTGAACTAGTAGAAGACATTTTTCTCTATGGGCTAAAAATGAAAGAAGAGAAGGGTTGTAATAATGAATATGAAGTCACCAAAAGGGGCAATATGATATCATGTTTAGTTGCCACTTGTCATCCACGCATGCCACTAGAAGCCACTATAGTCTCTATTCATCATTTGCCATAGTGGGTTGTTGAAGTGACCCACTAAGTTAATATACTTTTGTGGTTTTGTTCACATTCTTTCTTGCTTTTAACATTAATTTATAAATAACATTTCTCATTCTTGGTTCTTTGTTCCAATCTTAATCATGATGCTAATCTTATCTTAAAATTATGTATTTTCATTACATTTTAATTTAATATACAAATCACACATAGTAAATTTGTTCATTATTTTTAATATTACATTTTATTTACATTTCTTATGATCTTAATACAGATAAAAGAAGCGGCTTAGTGATAAAAAATAATTTTATAAAATAAGTATTATTTTCCATTCATTTATTAATATTTCTTGACATGACAAAAAAACTAGGACAACAATGATTATGAAATGGAGGAATTGAACTACTTTGTCTTCAAATTGTTTACAAATTTTTAATTTTTTTAAAGATAATGTTAACCATATCAACTATACTGATTAAGAAATTAAAAGGGAATTTCTTGGATGTATAAAGATAAGCTTTCTGTTTTATAGTTTTTAAAATAAGTTCTCATAATTTTTAATGACTTTTTTTCCTCTTTTTAATATTTGACTAGTTAGGATGCTGGCTAGTAAAATTTCTTTCAATTGGCTCCTTAAATTAAAAAATATATATTCTTGACTTTATTTTTTAACTTAAAATTATCAGGGACAATTTAATTTTTTTACAAATTTAATTAAAATTATATAATATGTAATAAAAAAATACTTTAGAAATATATTTAAAAATCTACATATAGTTAGACAAACTGAATAATCAAATCATATAAAAAGCAAAACCCCATTTTAGTAAAGGTCCAAAAAGTACTCAAGCACCACTTCAAACATATATATATATATATATATATATATATATATATATATATATATATATGTGTGTGTGTGTTTTATTATATTTATATACATATACTTTCACCAACAACATATTGCTTTCTCAATATTTAAGCACTTTCCATTCTTACATTCACTAAAGACTTTCTTATCTCTCTAACTCAACACTCTACAAAATGTCCTACCAGAAGACAAAAGCCATGGCACAGTTCTTGGTGGTAGCAACAATGGTGGTTGGCATTGCAATGGGAGATTCATCAAAGGACAAAGAGGAATGCACACAGCAATTGGTAGGGCTGGCAACATGTTTGCCCTACGTTGGAGGTCAAGCACATGCTCCAACTCCAGATTGTTGCAGTGGTCTGAAGGAATTGCTGAAGAACAACAAAAAGTGTTTGTGTGTAATTATCAAAGATCGCAATGATCCAGACTTGGGTGGTTTGCAGATTAATGTCACTTTGGCTTTGAACCTGCCCACTGCTTGCAATTCCCCTGTCAACGTTTCCAAGTGCCCTGGTAACATTTTATCTGTAAAACCCTAAATTCTTATCTTTTAATTTATTTTTTTTTATAAAATTCAAATTTATATCTTACAAAATCTGATATCTCAGTTAGATAAACATTCTATACTCCATAATCATACGTCACCATATAAAACATAGTATAAAAAAAAAAACAGATATAAACATAGACAGCTCAATTAGATCAACACTCAGACTTTATCAAAATCATACGTGATGACATCATATAAAAACATAGTATAGAAAAGAAGAGATATAAACATAGAAAAGAAGAAAACTTTATAGAACAATATTCTTACCTTTTAACTTATATAAAATATAGTTTATTTTTCTCTACTTATATTTTTTTCACTAAGAAATGCATGTTAATATAATATTGTATTTGGGAACTAAATTGATATCTTTAAAGAAAGGGAGGAAAGGGCTAGTTTCACACTTCTCTATCAAATAAAAACTTTATCTAATAGTAAATTTTCAATGGAAGCAGAACTCTTGCACATGGATCCCAAATCACAAGAGGCTCAAGTTTTTTATCAATTGGAGAAAGGCTCTAGCAAAAATGGCACAAGTCCTGCACCAACTTCTTCAGGTAATGAAATTGACTTCAAACTTTGTTTGGAAGTTAAATAAGAACATGTTTAAATAAACTTCTTTATAAATTAAATTAATTTGTATACAGATTACAAAAATTAAAAGAAGTGAATTTTTACAAATTAACTTAGTTTTAACTTTTAAGAAAAAGTTTTATTTTTTTATCTAAAAATATTTTAGAAGAAAATTTTCACCTTAATGGTTTTTTCACAAGAAGGGAATAAGCATGCAAGTCTGATTATGATGCAGCTGCAGTTGGAGCAAATACTTCAAGCAACCAGACACCAAGTACCCCACAGAAGAATGATGCATTCTGCAAAGAAAATAGCTTTTTTAGGTTAAATGTTTTGGTTATTGGGCTTCAAGTTTGGGCTTTAACTGGGCTTTTGTGCTAAATTTTTTCACTTGGATACTTCCATTTATCTCCCTTTGTGCCACTAATGTTATTACTTAATATAAAAATATGCCAAGGTGTAATTGTTTTTCTCTCCAAATTATTGTAAAAGTTGTGACAAAAAATATGGAAGATATGAAATTCATGTTAATGAAACTAAATATATATATTCTTATGTTTATATTTTTCCTTAACTAAATTCTTTCATGATTTGAAACATGTTTTAATAAGTTTCTCTATAAACATTTATAAAAAAAATGAAATGAATTAGTTTTTCCATAATTTACAACAAAATTAATTTCATAAGTTTCTCTATAAACATTTATAAAAAATGAAATGAAATTAGTCTTTCCATAGTTTACAACAAAATGAATTTAAACTCATGATTATTTTAATTTTTTTTCTTTTTCATAAATGTTTTCTTAAAATTTTATCTAAGGAGACAAAAACCATTGTAATTGATGCGAGAGTCTTTCTATTGAAATAAAGTATATTTAACAAATATTTTGTCTAATGTATTAAGATTATATCACTTGAAATACATTCTCAAAATAGTTAATGCAATCGTTATTAAAAAAAAATACTTTATATATTTGGTTTCTTTTATGTGTAACAATGTTATTGTGTGAATGTACTTAAAAATCTTATTATTTATGAGTTGATGTGAATAATAAAATATGAATTTCTTCGTTTCTTAATAACTTAAAGTATTCAAAGTAAAATCATGACGAAATGATGGCACACAGAATTTAGATCATTGACCAGTAATCCTAGTACAATCATTGTTCTGGGAAAGTTTTAAAAGTAATTAAGAAATGTTTATGTATATTTTGCATATCGACAACTTTATTTTTAGAGTTAAATATATATTTTTTTCTACCTAAAATTGATTTTTGTTATTAATTTAAATTTAAATTTTTAGATATTTATAATAAGAAAACTGTTAAAGATTTGTTTATCTATTTCAATAGTTTTCTTATTACAAGCATCTAATAGATATAAAATAAATTTAGAAAAAACAAAAATCAATTTTATGATATAATAAGACGGAAAAAATATTTAATATATTTTTTTTATAATTTTATCTCCCATTTCTAGAGATTTTAATAAAAAAACAATTGTATAATTTGGTTGCTACTTGGATGATTGATTGCAGGGTGAAAAGAACGAATTTAATATACATTTTGATTCAACTAACCTACCTATTATTGTTCCTTATATGGTTTATTCTTAATAGGTTGGTTTAATCACACAAACCCAATTCATCCAATAGAAATTTGATTAGGCTGAATATAAAATTTGACTTCTTCACAAGTGAAAATTAATAGGTATGAGTTACTTTATAGAAATAATTTTAGTATAATTTATTCTATTTTTTTTATCTTTAATTTGTATGTAAAGTAATTTTAACTTATAGATTTCAATGAGTTTTTTAAAAAATAATTTTAATTTATACAAAAATATTTTTCAATTCCTTAAGCTTAAGCTTGTTTAGAAAATTGGTTAAATGAAATATAAACATTTTCATGTTCTTAATAAATAACTATAAGTAAAAAATGTTAAATGTTAAGATAAATCATAAAAATTTAAGTAGATAGGTATCCTAAAAAAATAATATAAATCTTATATATCATTTATGGATGAATGGAAAGTTCCAAATTGATAAGAAAAATCCTAAACTTGTTTGAGATTTTTTTTTAATTTATTTAAATATATTAATTTCAAAAGTGGTTTTGAAGTTTTTTTTCTTAAATCAACCTAAGACATTTTTATTATACTCGTTGAGTTTTTTTTTTTCATTTAAATTTAATAACAACATTTTCATCTTCAACTTAGTAATGATAATATTTTCAAAATCAAAAATCATTAAATTTGCCTAGTTGTTCACTAATTGCTTTTTTATTAATTAATTTGTATGAGTACAACACTTGTGAAAATACAAAGTCATTAAGGAATTGGTCATGTACAAACTTTTAAGTTTCATCCATAGTGATGTAGTCTTCTCCTTCGATACCTGTATTAATACCTTATTTTTGAGACTAATGAGTCTTTTCCAACAATGCTTTCATGTCCTTCTCAACCACGATTACATCAAGTTTGGATTCTCCTTCTAAAGCTTCAAGGAGGCCATGTTGAATCAAAAGAGCGTGCATCTTTAATCGTCATCACTTGAAATCATTCAATCTAGTAAATTTTTCAATCTCATCATACTTTGCAAAAGTCATAATGATTGAGTTTCATCGCTCCATGCTCATCGCACTAGTTTGTCAGAAAATAGTTCACAAATTGACTAGATCGCCCACCACACAAACGAATAAAAGATGATACAAAAGAATTTGTATGAACAGTTAGATGGTTAAATAGAAAGAGTGAACGAAGAATCACATAAAGAAATTTGGTTCAATTAAAGTGTTAACTAACTTCAATCTACATCCACAATTAGAAGTTCATTAATAGCAGAGATTACAACTCAAGGTTTCTCTCACAATAAATTGTCAACTCTAGGTCTTTTTACAACAGTTCATAAATGTCCTATTTGTATAGAAAAATAACTATAA
Organism: Phaseolus lunatus; assembly: GCA_013389735.1. NCBI lineage: Eukaryota > Viridiplantae > Streptophyta > Magnoliopsida > Fabales > Fabaceae > Phaseolus > Phaseolus lunatus. The sequence goes on along the minus strand of CM023867.1, from coordinate 44,632,351 downwards.
AAAAGAACTTCCGTAAATCATGCCTAAATGGTTCAAAGAGACACGTGAACAATGTTTCACTTTTGAGCTCGAAACGTCAAACTAGACGCCCTTTGATAATAGACCATGAAGTTATAATTGATGTGCGATAGACAGTCTGATACCCTCTGGTGCTCTGAAGATAGACTAAGAAAAAGATAAATAGTCTGATCAAGACAAATGATCTTGCACCATCAGACGCTCTTGAACTACCAAACGGTCTTGTACCATCAAACATTATTGAACTATCAGACAATATACTAGCTGAGACAATCTAGGATCTTTAATCAAGATTTTATTGAATCAATCTTCACAATACCTTTGAAAACTTTCTTGGATAAATCAATTTAGAATGTCTGAGTGTAGAAACTAAAGCCAAAAATATATCAGAGACTAAAGAATAAAAGACAAGGATGAGAAGAAAGACACAATAATTTTTATACTAGTTTAATTTTACCAAAAATATTCAACTTGAGTAAAAAATTTTAGTTTGAACGAAATTTGACTAGCTTAAGCGAAAATCTGGTTAAATAAAAATTTGAGTTGCAATGTTATTTTTGATTGAGCGAAAATATCAACAAATCAAATTGTGATAAAACTTTAACTAAATATTACTTTTACTATTCTCACCTTCACACATTTCATCATCGTGAGACTTACAATTTTTTAATTGTTCAATCTATAATCAACTAAAATTTAAGATAAAACTAATTTTGATTAAATGTAATTTAAAATTCTATACAAACTTATAATAATCTATATTATACTAATTATTTAATTAATATGAATTAACAATTAGTTACAAATTTATAAAATAATGAACAATTAATAATGAATAGTTCAACCAATAACAACAACTTCAATTGCTTTGCTTTTACCCACACTTTGGCCATAAGTAACTTATCAATGGCCACTCTATCATTGAATGCAAGTATGTCACCCCTTCATCATGTGGTGTGGATCAACTTACTCACAACTTCATTTATGTCATTGAATTTTCCACCCACTTATTTCTATTGTTGAAATTAATGTTTCAATTTTATTATTTATAACAGTCAAATTAAAATAAATATTCGCTTTTGACAATTAATAATTCAGTTTTTAGTACACAATTTTTTTTATCTGGATACTGAAAGTGTTTCTCTTTCCTAATACACTTAATATTCAATTACTTTTTTTTTCTTTTCATTGTGCAAGACTTTTTTTCTTGTTAAACACAATTCATAATGTCACTAACATTAATGATATTTAAACCATAATATTCTTAATTAAAATAGAAAGATTATATTAACACATAATTAATTTTCATTTTTGAATTGAGTGTAATTTTAATATTTTAAACAATTTCAGCTTCAGCAATATTTTAATTTTTTTTCAATAAATTACAATAATGTATATGTTTGCAACAAATAAAAATGCATTTATTGAGAATGTGAAGTTATTTTAATAAATGAATTTAATAATGACATATTTATTGTTATTTTTAATTCTTGTAAAAAACCTTAAATCCATAAATATTTTGGAATGGAAATGGTAGGAAAGAAAGAGAAATAATAGCCTTGTGATTAAACTTAAATATAACTTAACATATATACACATCATTTTGAATTAATATATTTAATTTACAATTAAAATAAAACATAATAATAATTTTAACTTTAACCCCTGATTTATAAAATCATTATTTTTATGAAATATATTTTGAATTAAGTAGTTTAAAAAAATAAAGTTTTGACTAATTATTAGTATAATACTCAATATTATTATTATTAAAGAATTGAACAATATAAAGTTACATATTAAACTAAAAAGAGTAATAGTTTGAAGAGTAAAGTTAATAAATGATAACATTCGAATAGTAAAGAATGATATTAGGTTAGTTAATTTTTTAATTAATATTTATTATGTATTGTCTTTAATTTGAATTAAAAATTTAGAGTAATTTATATTTTAAGATTCAAAGTCTTGGGTACTTAGAATAGGCATGTGGACCCACATTTGAAACCCATGTCAGAAACAAGAATCTATACCAGAAATACATCTTTGTTCAAAAGATCCAAAGATTCATTTGTTACTCCAAGTTCATGCATTTAATACAATAACATGTCTAGAAAAATAATTTGGGAAACCATAGATATAGCTAAGAAAAACCTCAAATATACCCAAATATTAATCACATGTCTCACCTAATTTGGAAACTTAAGTACCTCTTATTTAAAACACCTATTATTCTTGCCAATGTTGTAACGCATTTTTTTAAAATAATAAAATATAGTAATTTATTTAACTTAATTGAAACTATTTAATTGAGCTTTTAAGAATAAAATAAAAATGTTTTATTTCAATCAAATAAGTTAGATTTATATGGAGAGGAGAAAACAATTAACACTAAGTTTGTACCTGTATAGAGAAGGAGGGACCCAAGTAACACTTTGACAGGTAACACAATTGTTGACGTTTTGGTAGTTTCCAAGTTTCTTCAAGATTCCTTTTTTTTACGGTTGATGCTTGGCCGGTCGGGAGTACCTACAATTGTACTCTGACGCTCAAGTCAGTGCTACTATTTTTGGTATATTCTTGTAAAATGTGAAAAATGTACTTCCCTTCTTCTCAGAAGGCCTTATTTATAATACTTGGTTCATGGGCTTTGACTCTTATGGGTTGGGTCAGTTGTTAACTGACATGCTTAGTGGTTCCTGAATATACAAGCATGTATCTTTCAATTTTAATCAGTTTTATCTATTGCATTAGATATATATTCTGTATATTTCGGGTTATAGGTTGACTCATTCAAAGTCATTATGTTCTTTTTGTTTGACTCATGCGCCAGGTTACCAAGGCCGAGATAGGCTCATCTGATACTGACCAGTACACTTGTCCCCCAAGCTCGAAGAATAAAATTTCTGAAGAGGCAAATATGACCATTGCAGTTATCGAGGTGAGATGTAATGATGAGACGCATTAAATACCTGACTGGGATGTGATGCTTGCTTTTCAATGAGCCTCTGCTTGAGTGGGTACTGTAGAATCAGATGCTTTGAGTGGTTGAGATGTAGTGTCGTTTCAAATGCCGAGTAACAATATTCGTTTGATGGGAAAGGATCAAACGATCCGAATGAAAGATGCGATGTTCTTTTCTTTGCCCTGGCTACCTATAAATAGCAAGAGATTCAAACAGGAAAGGGTTACACTATCTTTTCCTTATCCAGGGATTGACGAGTGCTGACCCTTTTACTCTTTCTTGCTCATCGTATTCTACTCAGGTTAGTATGTCTTTGTCTTCTTCCAATTCTTCCGATAGCGTGGTGCATATCGAATCTTCTATTACTCATACTGCATCTGGCAGTATGAGGGGGGTGAGTGACTTGGACCAATCATCTGAAGGTCCAAGCTATGATTGGGTTGATGCCCACTAAGTTTAAGGATTTCAATAGTTTAGATCAATTCCTATCTAAAATTCCTTTATAGAACTTGATTGTCCTTTTGATGCAGTAATGGCCGACATCTGTGGTCATACTGACTGGGTTTGTCACGGTTGAGAAAATGCACCACAAGATTTCTTTTTTGTATATAACACGTTTTTCCCAGACCTGCACATAACTTTGCCTTTTGACGATTTTACCATGGGGTTCTTCGATCGTCAATGTGGCTCCTACTCAATTACACCCTAACTCGTGGGCAGCCCTTCAGGTGTTCCATGTGCTTTGTGATCTTTTCAAGCTTATTGCCACACCTCAATCCTTTTTGTTTTATCATAGCACCCGTCTGAGTACTCCTATGAGTTGGTTGTTATCAAGCTGATCGAGGAATGTTCGGTTTGCAGCTTTTACAACTTTGTACAAAAATTTTAAAGAAAAATATTTTAAAACTTTCGTGGAGTCGGACGATCGTGATTACTTCTATAATTCAGAGGGACAAATAAAGTTACCCTTTCATTGGACCCAGAATCTGACCCTGCTTGGTACTTGGTCGTGGGCATCGATGTCACCACTGGACAAGTCGGTTCTAGTGGTTTTTTATTAACTTCCATATAAACTGTCTACCCAGGAGGTGATAACTTTATATGGGTTGTCCAAGAAGTGGACAAATTTCAATGGTATATAGATTTCTTGTATACAACTTTGTATTTGTTATGCTGGTACTGTTTAATTTTGTGTGTACCTTGCAGCTATTATTGTTCGAATAGATCCATCGTTGAGTAGTTTCATGAATAACTTAAGGCGCAAGCGACCAACAAGAAGGTGGGAACTTTTGAAGTGATTGGGAAAGGCAATCCAGTCGTTCTCGTCGACGTGATCCGGCCAGTGCTCCCGTTCCTCCAGTGGTGAGTCGAAAGAGGGACCAACCGGCCAAGGTTCAGGCTGGTGTAGTCTTCCTCCACTCAACAGCCTTCCATGCTAAGCCCTTCACTACAAGTGGCACATGCTTTACAATTTGATTTGTCTCCATTGTTCTTATAGTTAGGCAAATAACCAATCAATTTGTAACACTGATTTTTTGTATGAATGATGATTCCACAATGAACACACATGACTTTATCTCCCTTAATATTGAAATTAACATCATTTTTTACCAAAAAGGCATGAAAAGATTAAGTATTGGCTGAACTACCAATCTCCTTATAATTTTCTTCTTGGATTACCAAAGGAAACACCTTAGTAATGGAAGAAAAAGGATCCATTGAAAGAATCTGACCCTTGATTGAAAAATAGGCTTCCTAAGACCCATGACAAAGTGCATGATTGATGACTTTTTAATTTGACAAATGTACCGTGTTAGAAGTAATAAATTTTTCCTAAAGACGGATATCAAATTCAGAAGGAACAATTCTAAAATCTCAAGTACAATATTCACTAAATATAAAAATATGTGCCAAAGTTTATTTGAAAGGTTGCTGGTATCATGAATATTGTATACGAAATTAAATTAAAACAAAATAAATGAATAATGTTATCGTTGTGAAGAAACAGAGAATAGTAAATCTAGTAACAAGTTCTGAAATAAAACCATCTACAAAACTATACCATATTTGTTCTTATCAAATATCATTTTGATCGTTTTCTTTCGATAACTATAATTCTCTTTGCACAAAGAATGAGAAACTAGCATTAAACGAAGATAATAAGAAGAATGCATATAAAGAGGATATAAAGAGGAATAGATTCATCCATGATATTCATGAAAAAAAATAACAAAATTATGAGAATGAATGCAAAAAGATACTGCTAGTGTAATATTAAAAAGAGAAACAAATAAAAAAAATTCATTGAATCAAAATATATAATTTACAATAAAAGAATTCATTGAATCAAAATATATCATAACATTAAACTTTAAACTTGTGGAATTATAAGGACTATTTAAACTGTATTGTCGTCATCACTACTATAAAGAATAATAAGGGTTATACTTACTTTAATCAAATGGTTAGTTCTTAAATAAAACAACACTGTCACATTTAAGTTAAATAATAAGTTTAATATTTTAATTTATAATTTAATCTCAACCACATATTTAGTCCAATAATTTTGATTTTTTTTAAAATTAGAGGTTCATCCATTAAATATTAAGGTAGAGGATATAGCTTAAGTTAGCTATCATTATTTGTATACAAAAATAAATATACATTAATCATAAAAGGATAAGACCGGCAAAAAAAATATGACACAATGAAAGGAAATTACATGTTTAAGCTAAACTCAATCATAAGCAAGTTTTCTTAAAATATTTAGGAAACTAAATGTAAAAATAAACTTAGTCGATTTAGTCCTTTTGATATGTTATAACATAAACGTTAATTTTAATGCAATACTTAATCACTTTTAATGTTCTCACTCTTTATATCTATAGTGACTAATAGTCAAGTGTAATTTCATTAAAATAAAGTGTTTAACAAACTTGCTTGAAAAAATTTATTAAGAAACACCTTTAAAACGGGAAAAATTATAAGGAAAATTAATAAATATTAGTTTACTCAAAAACTATTTTTATAAGTTTTCTCTTATAACTTTCTGAATATGTGTTTAGATAAACTTCTTCATAAGAAGTATCAAGAAAGAAAAATGAGAATAAAAATTGAATACATTTTATTATAATTTAAAACTAATTTATAGACAAATTAAAAAAAACTATTAGAAAGAAATTATACAAATGAGATTATATGTAAGTTAATTTTTATTTATGAATAAGCTTATTTACTAATTTATTTTCTTCTATCATTATTCAAAATGTCTGTGGCGATGGCAAAAGAGCTCGTGAAAATTCAAAGGAATTTTCTATGGGGGTGGGATTTTGATGGAAGAAAGGTCGTTTGGGCCTCTTAGTAAAGGGTGTGTGAAGCTCGCAAGGATGGTGGTTTTGGGATTACAAACTTAAGGACTTTTAACTTGGTGTTACTTAGTAAATGGATATGGCGTTTGGGGTCGGACAATGGTGATTTGTGGAAGGAGATTATTGAGTCCAAGTACGGGGGTGGAGAAGTCTGAGAGAGGGAGGGAAAGGTAGCAAAGACTCTCTTTGGAGGAAAGATTTAAGGGAGGTATGGAGCTTCGAAGGTTGGGGTCGGAATTTCGAATAAGCTATAAATTGGAAGGTGGGTGCTGGGAAGAATGTTTTGTTATGGGAAGATAATGGGGTGGGGAGTGGGGCTTTGAAGAACGTTTTCCCGAGGTTGTTTTCCCTGAGTCTATCAAAAGCTTTTGCGGTGGCAACATTTGGGGGATTGAACAATGGAAAGTGGGATTGAAATTTTGTCTGGAGAAGGAATCTATTTGAATGGGAGAAGCAACTAGCAGACTTACTTTCACAGGAGGAAGTCCAAGGTGTGTGTTTTGATTTGGATAAGGAGGACAGGAGGGTGTGGAAGGAAGGGGAGGAGTTCGAGTACATGGTTAAATATGCTTACCTCCGTCTAAGGGGGCTGGAGTAGGGGAGAATGGGATGGTGTTTAAAAAGTTTTGGAAGAGTAAAGCAGTACTTTCTGCACTAGTTACGGCTTGGAGGGTATTGGAAAACAAGTTAGCCACTAAGGATAACCTGAAAAGGCGCGGGATTACGATTGCAAGTTCTACGTGTAATCTTTTTGGGGTAGAGGTGGAGACTAGTACACATTTATTCTTTGAGTGCATATTTGCTTGGTTATTGTGGAATTACTGTTGTGTATGACTGAGTGTGCAAAGTGCGTTTCACAACGTTCCAATGCTAAATTTTTCCCAATTTAGGATGTGCAATGCCCTTGCTTCGTTGAATGAGCTTTGAGAAGTGATTCGAATTGTAATAGTCAACAAGGTTTGGAAGTATAGAAACACGGTAATCTTTAAAGGGGGAGTAGTAGATGTACTGGAAGTTTTTGCTTTGGTCCAATTAAAGGCTTAGTCTTGGATTACATCCAAGTCACAGTCTGCGTTTTTCTCCTTTTCTGATTGGTGTATGGACCCTATGGTGTGTATGAGTATGATATCATGATGCATTCATCTAAGTCGTATGTTTGTTTGTCTCATGTGACTTTCTTTGAGTTAAGTTAGGAGTGTTCTGTATGAGCATACATGGGAGTATGTTTAGTGGGAGAGGTTAAAGATTGTGATATTGTATAAGGATTGTACCACCTCTAAAGTAGTTTATATATTTTTTTTTATTGTCGATAAAAAAAACTAATTTATTTTCTTACTTTTTTTTCTTCTAGGGTTGTTGTGAAGAAGTTTGCTCAAACATATCTAAAATTTTTAATTTAAATTTGTGAAGAAGTAAATTTTAATTTATAATTTTTTTCTTTTTTCTATTTTTATTTTATTTTTTAGAAGTGTTCACATAAAATGAGTTAGTGTGAAGAAACTACATATTAAGATTTCAATCAACTTATTAATATCTCGATCTCTTTATATGTTGTTATTAAAAACAAGTAATTTGTTTTAGATTGGTTAGATATATGTTTTAGATTGATTAAGTATATGTTGCATTATTTATAAAAAGATATCGTTTTTGTTTGTTGAATTGAGTGTTTGGTGTTAAAAATTATAAAAATTGATTGAAGTGACTTATATTTATTTTATTTTTTATCGATAAAAAAAACATTTACAAACAATAACCCTCATTTATAGAATAAATGCATAGAATAAATGCACATGCATCCGTTGGAGTGTGTAGCAACCACATCTGCAACTGTTGCCATTGCAGAACCATGACCAAAGAAAGTTGTCTGTCATGTTGAAACAAATTTGGAATCTGTTCGGTGCCGAATCAACCTCCATTTCAAGTGTAACACTTGACATCCATGCATACCTTTTTAGGATTTATCTATTATATAGAATTATGATGAAAATGAAAAAAAAAATGACACTGGAGGTTAGTAAAAATTGAAGGAAAAAGTGTCTATTTTCTAGAACTTTGTGATGGTCCTCACCTGAGGAATCTGTTCATAACTGACCCAATGCATGTTGATTCCACACTTCGAGATGCATCAATGGTGTCGTGTTGTTGTGATGCCAACTCTATATGATGATTTCATACTCAATGCATTGGGAACAAGAATGATGATGACAAGGAAGGAGAAATATCAGGGATTCTTTCAAGAATTTCTACATTTTTTGAGATCATTTTTCATTTTTTCTCAAATGATTGAAGTTAGATGACAACAAAAATATATGATAATTTGACTTAATCAGATTCTATTTTTTTAGTAATCTTATTTTCCTTTAGATATTGAGTTATACCAAGTTTATGGTCTTCATGTAAAATATGGGTTAAGTAAATTAATTTTTGTTAATTTTTTTTATGAAAGTTATTATGTTAAGTATTATTATGAAATTTTACATTTTAATTATAATTTTTTTAAATTATTTTTTATCATAAATTTTTTAATATATAATTTTTTTCTAACAGTTTTTTTAACCAACAAAAATAATAAATAAATTAAAAAAATTAGACATATTCCAATCCATATAAAAAATCTCCTAACAAAATTTACTATAGTTTGCATCATCTTTAATGCTAATGATGATAAAATTATAACCCGAACTCAAAATCCCTCACACAAAAAATCATCTTATATTATGATTGGGATTCCCATGACTTAAATATTGTGTTTTTTCCAACATAGTATATTAACTTCTCATTTCTTACTAGAGGAGGAGCTTTAACTTCATGCAAAATTAAAAAACAAAAACCTAACTAATTTGCAAGGGACAATCATAAAAATCATCTCTCTTATTCCCCTATTAAAGATACAAAAACTTTTCTATTATGCCATGGTGGGTTTTTGATAGGATTTTCTTCATATAATAATCAAAATGGAGCATGAGATTAAATAAATTGTGCTTGTAACTTATAAATCTAGAGTGTTTAACAACCTATTAAAATATGGAAAAATTAAGTAATAACATAACAACAATAAGAATTTAAAATAGTTAAAAAATCTTAAGAAAGTGAGTTCACTCTCATGGTATATAATTTTACAGTAGAAAAGATAAGTTCGTTAATATAATTCATTAAAAAAATTATTAAATACAAACTAATTTTAAAAAAATAATAATTAATTTTTATATTGATAAACTTAAATATTATTTTAAATATTAAAAAAATTATTAATATCTAAATTAGTTTTTATTATTGATAAATAATTTTTAAATTAATGTTTAATTAAATATTAAGATTTTAAATATCAATTTAGAAACTATTTATCCAGAAATTAATCTAAATATCAATAAATTTTTTAATATTTCAAATAATATCTAATTTAGTTAATATAAAAATTAATAATTTTTTATCTTTAAAATTATATTTTTTAGTAGTGATTCTTTTTATCATAGAAAAAACTCTACCCACAATTTATGATTATGTTTAATTAAACTCAATTCTTCATTATCTTACCAGACAATGACACACATTTTTATACATAATTCTAGTCAATTGTTCTTTTCTTAGAAGACAAATGACACATACCATTTTATACTTATAAACAAAATATAAATTTTAAAATATAAACTCAGTTGTTATTTTCTTACAATACAACTACACACAGTATTTTATAATTTAAATAAAACATAGTTTAAAAATATTTGAAAGAAAGAATGTAATTAATTCAATTATTTTACTTTATATTGAAAAACATAAAAGTATAATATGTTTTTTTTTTTCTGGATAACTCAAAATTTAATTTCACTGGTATAAGATATTACTTTAGTAGTGATTTACGAATAGTAACAATATTTTATTTTTGGTGAACGAAAGGGGAAAAACACCCACTCATATAACTATTTAAATATTTTAAGAAAAATATCAGATTTTATTCAACATAAAAATGTAAAAAAAAACATTTATTTTGTATACTATAGCTATGAAAAGGAATTTAAATTTATAACCTATAAAAGTACCTAAAATTTTCACCATCAAGTGAATCTTACAAAACTCGATAAAAAAAAAAAACTATAAGAGAATTTAGACTTAAATGAATTTTAAATTTGACTATATGACTATTTTGTTTTAAATATTTAATATATATATATATATATATTTCAAAATTTGGTATTTAATAAATTTTAAATTTTAGTTTAAGTTTATGACGTTATTTTTGTTAATTTTATTATTTATATTTCTGTTAAACTGAAACACATATAGAATGTTAAAAAGTATATGTATCAAATTTCTTATATTATACATCTTGACACAACATGTTAATATATTATAAAAATAATTTGAGAGACCAAAACAACATATTTAAATAATAATAATAATAAAATATAAATAAAGACTATTTTTTTATAAACTTAAAGCAAAGTTAATCATTAGATAAAATTGAAGAAAATATTTAAAACTTATACGTTAGGATTTTAAACTTATTTAAGTAAAAAATAAATAAACTGCATAACATAAAATAAAATTTTATTCATTAGCATACGTTTTATTTATTTTTGTTCAAACTTTTTTTTTTTACTATACTTATTAAGTTAGACATGTTTGGTGAAACTATTGGTTAAAAGTACTTTATATATGTAGATGACTGAAGTAGATATGTTTATATAATATTTTTAATATTTAATTAATAAAATATATCTTGAAGGTATTTCTAATTGTAAATTTTCATAACTATTTACACATGGATAAACTACTTTAATTATTTTCATTTTACTTTAAATTTTTATATATTTTTCGCATTGTGTATTTAATATTAATCTCATACTATTTCTTACAACATTTTTATTCAAATTTAAAATAAAATATTTTTTTAAATATACATAAAATATCTAAATAAGTAAAATAGAGTTAAAATACACATTGTAGTCCCAAAAACCTTAATTCTTATATATATAATAAATACTGTAAATAATATAAAATAAAAAAGAATGATATGATATAAAAATATTTAAATAAGAAATTTTACGTTACCAATATCTATTTAGTTAAAAAGCAAAATAAGAAATTTTTACCATGTGCAAACAAAATAAAACATAATAAAATCATGCCTATGAGGAAATAAAGAAAAAATGTTTTATATAATAAAAGAAGTAAAAGTAAAAGCTAAACAACTATTTTAAGAAAGAAATAGAAGTGAATATAAAAAAAAATTAGAAACTAGAATTAAAAAAAATATATAATATCTTTTTACTAAGCCAAACCCAAATAATAGGGTAAGAAGTTTTTTTAGCTATTAAAAGGTTAATAATTAACTATAATGAGACAAAATTCAAAACTAAACCAAGTTATCACGTAGCGACCTGTAACTCATTCTTAACCGTATTTAAGAAAGAGAAATGAAAAAAAAAAAAAACTTTAAAATATGAGTTTTAACTTCTGGTGAGAAAAAGAAATACTAATTGATATTTAAAAAATAAAAAAAAGAAGTTTTTATTATTTGTATTTAATTAAATTTACTTTTGTGGGTTTTGGTTCCTATATAAGTTGAAAAAGAAGGGGAGGGAGGCTGGTTGTTCACCCGCCGCCTGAAGAAAAACGAGAAGAGTGCCTGCAGAGAGGGAAGAAAAAGGGTTCAACCAATTCACACATCACGCATTCCTTCACATCAAACCCACTCTAAAGCTCCAACCTTCTCTTTCTCTTTCCTCTCTCTTGCATTTCTTCTCAACACTTCTCCATTCCCATCTCTGATTCAGATTCCAACCCTTCAAACTTTCTCACCAATACCCTTTTTTTTTTTGTTATTTTTCTCCCAACAAAGGATAAAAAATAGCCCTTTTCGCTATCACCCTCATTGCCACCTAAGGTTTTCACACACACCCATCTTCTCTTTTGGTGTAAAGTTTCGGTCTTTGTCATTATTTTTCTCGTGTTTGTTTGGTTCTGCATGTGGGTGATGTCTGTGCAATGTCACTGCCGTGTGTGTGTCCTGTCATCTCATATTTGCATTTTCGTGTAATGTTTCTGTTGTTGTTGGTGGCAGTGGTTTCATTGGTTTTGGTAGTTTTGTGGCTAAGTGGTGGATCTTAGAAATGGTTAATTAATTCATTAACACTGTGTTGTGTTTGAGTCTGACGTTGTTTTTGTGTTATGGGTACTGACGTGTGTGTGTGTTTGCATGTGGTGTAGGAGAAACAGCAAAAGAGGGGTTTCGTTTCAGAGAGAAAAATGAAGTACGTGTTGGTGACAGGTGGTGTTGTGAGTGGACTTGGGAAAGGAGTCACTGCAAGCAGTATTGGCGTGCTCCTTCAGGCCTGCGGCTTTCGAGTTACTTCTATCAAGATTGGTAATTTTTTTTTTTGTTTTCTCTTTTTTTTTTGGATTTAATTGTCTCTCATTTCTTGGAATATAAAGAAATATGGAATCGAATGGGGCGGTTTTGCCGGTTGCATTTCTTGTTTGAAACAAGAAGGAATGAAATTGAGCAGAAAAATATGCTTTTTGTACATATGGGATGAAATTAGTTTTTTTTTTTAATTTCTTTTGTATAGTTTTATTTTAAAATATCCTAACAATGTAATGGTGAGTTTATTTCGTTCGAGTCATCGTTCCATCTGATCGTTTGTCACATTTTGCATGCATGATTCTGAACTGATTATTATTGTTTTTGTGAATAATCTTTTTTTACAGTTGTAACCAAGAATTTTATTTGAAATAAGTTGAGCATACCTTAATTAATAATGGTGAAATGGCAATGTAAAGTTCAAGGGGAACTGAGAGAGATAGCATTTTTATGTATCTGTGTTGGCATAGGCTGGCTCGTGTTTTTTAAGTTGGTTATGCTGTAAAAGCCTGGTGTTTCTTTCGTTGTGAAACTGTTTTTGGTATGCAAAATAATGTCTGTTTTTATGCAATTAGAGTTGTGATTAAACTTATCTATCTCTTGCAGATCCCTATCTGAACACTGATGCAGGAACAATGTCTCCTTTTGAACATGGGGAAGTGTTTGTTTTAGATGATGGCGGTGAGGTAATATTACCTGACCCCTTTTATATGCCATGTACTCATTTCTTTGAACCATTGGCCATTATCATACGAATATTCAATCTTGTGGTTGAATTCAGTTATAGTAAAAGGATACCATTTCATTCATGTCTTATTTGCAATTTGTTAAAGGTTGACCTTGATCTTGGAAACTATGAACGTTTCCTGGACCTCAAATTAACTCGAGACAATAATATCACAACCGGAAAAATTTACCAGGTTAGTAAATTCTCTTTTTTTTCCCTTTTAAAATGTCTTCTTAAATTTGTTAGTTTATCTTCCTAAGTGTGCATGAATATTAATGTTTTGTTTCTATTTTGAATGCTTTTTAGTCTGTTATTGCAAAGGAGAGAAGAGGAGATTATCTTGGCAAGACTGTGCAGGTACATCTAGTCTTCTGCGTTTATCTCCAAATATATTTGTGATGGGTTGGATTCGTCTTGGTTATGATTTCATCTTTCTTGTACTGGTAGGTTGTTCCACACATTACTGATGCCATCCAAGAATGGATAGAGCGTGTGGCACAGATACCAGTTGATGGAAAAGAAGGCCCAGCTGATGTCTGTGTCATTGAGTTGGGTGGAACTATTGGTAAATTGATATTTTTTTTCGTATTTTTTATTAAAGTAGAATTTGATTTCCAATAGTATTATAACACTATTCGTATTATTCATATTTTAGTTTTAAAAATCATGGAGGGGGTCAAACCAGAATTTTTTACTTTAAGTAGGACTGTAGCAGTACTATGCAAATGCTTGAACCTTCATATTTTCAATGCTAATCAAATGACTTTTCTTTAATGTAGGGGATATTGAGTCTATGCCTTTTATTGAAGCACTTGGCCAATTTTCATACCGAGTAGGTAATAATTGTCATGCCTGATACCTCATATTCTAGTGAATTACATTGACTAATTTCTGTTGGGTGTACTTCAGCATAGCAGTGTTGCTTATCTGACCGTTTCCTTTTCCTAGGCCCCGGAAACTTCTGTTTGGTTCATGTCAGCCTGGTCCCTGTTCTCAATGTTGTTGGTGAACAGGTATAGTGCAAACTGTTTGCTATCAGTGAAAGATTTTTATTCATCCTGTCAGAACTAAACTAGAAAAAATGTATTTAGATTTGATCTTAGATATATTTTGCACAGTTAATAAATAATAGATTGGGGTCGTTATTGCATTGCAGAAAACAAAGCCAACTCAGCACAGTGTCCGCCAACTTAGAGGGTTAGGGTTGACTCCAAATCTTCTTGCTTGTCGCAGTTCAAAGGTCTGTCTATTGCTGTTTAACTTTTTCTTTTCATGTTGTTGGTTCCACATTTTGATTGTAGTTTTTGCTGTCCTTTACAGGAACTTGATGACAATGTTAAGGAAAAACTTTCTCAATTTTGTCATGTTCCGGTAATGATACAAATGTTGACAATTTTCACCTTGTTATCTTTATTCCCTTGCATACTCAAAGGAAACTTTTCCATGTGCAGTCTTCAAGCATACTTACTCTCTATGATGTTCCAAATATTTGGCACATTCCTTTGCTATTAAGAGTAAGTAATTCTGTGATATTTTATGAAACTGCTTTTTGTGGTTGTCTTTTTTGTATTATTGGAACCCTCTTTGTGAAGTTTTCAATTGTTTAGCTTGTGGTTTACGTATCCTTTTTCCTAGACAGTTGAATTGCATTATTTTTTATTAAGCAATGTAATTCGTATAATAACCAAATTTTCTCCTTTTTGATATCTTTACTAATAGGACCAGAAGGCACATGAGGCAATCCTTAAAACATTAAACCTGCGAGGGTTTGTTTGACAAACTTATTCTTTATTTTAGTGTACATCTTTATCATATGGATATGCTGATGGCAGTTACCTCAAGCAGTTCTGTGATTCCGCTAATCTTTATGGTCCTCCTATTATTTGCAGTGTTGCTACAGAGCCCAATTTTAAGGAGTGGATTGCAACAACAAAAGTATATGACAAATTTCATGAATCTGTAAGTTTCAATATTCTTGATGTAACATCCTCCAAAAACCTTGTATATTCCATCAGTGTGTGAGTTTCAATATTTAGCACTCTGAGTAGTTGCTAGTACTGAGCTCAACTTTTTTTTCTTCACAGGTTAGAATTGCAATGGTGGGAAAATATACAAATCTTTCAGATGCATATCTTTCTGTACTGAAGGTACGAAAAATTTTCCAGTGATCTTTGCAATATCTGCAAAATGTGTTCAGTACATGAATTTGATAATAAAGGCACAAGTAACTCTTAAAAGTATAAATTTTGTCCTGTTCAACCTGTGATGACTGATCTGCAGTAATGTAATCGGCAATGGTGATCTAATCACCCTACGATTTTGATGCATGGAAACCTGGATTTGGTATATACCAAGACAAAGCAACAGAACCTTGACAAAATAAGGAAAAGTTAAAAAAAGGGCTAAAAGGAAGCCCCCCCAGATTTTCAGAATTTATAGGGAGTTGTAACATATGACTAATGACAAATTATGAATTACAAACACAAGAAAGATATTGAATTGCTTTTTCATATGTTATGTTTTCTTGTGCAACTCCATTCTTAATGTCAGGAGCAAAGTGAGTCCACATATTTACAGATTTACTTGAGTAAAAACACCAGGGAAAGTTTTTCATGTTAAATTTGTATTTTCCTGCATGGAATATGCTATCTTTCTTTATGACTATACTTTGTAGAGGAACTCATTTGCTTTTTCTGTCAGTGCTTTTTTTCTTTCCTTGTAAAAGGATGTAATATTTGTGAGGATAAGCCAATGACTTGTTATATCTCAAAATGCATGTATATAACGTAAGATTGATTTTGAATCTTTGGGTATGTATTGAATTTCCCCATTCAAGTGAATTTGATATGAACCATACTCTAAGGAATGTTTGAACTATAATGTTGCAGAGGCTTATGTTCTTTGTCCTTTTGTGCAGGCACTTTTGCATGCTTCTGTTGCCTGCAATCGTAAGCTTGTTGTTGACTGGGTTCCTGCTGAAAATCTTGAAGATGATACCTCTAAGGAGGTGGACAGATCTTTCTATTGTTCTGCAAGTCATCTAACTGTTTTGTTTTACTTTATGCCAAATCTCTGATGATATGTTTACTTCTTGCAGGATCCTGATGCACATAAAGCTGCTTGGGCTCTTTTGAAGGTTTGTTCTGTGCTACCATTTGGACTGTTTTAGACTAAATGCTTAATTGTGTGTCAATGCTTTTATTGATTATTAATGTATTGGAATGTAGATGTAGATTATCTTGAGATGTTCCCTTAATGAACTCTTATTGCAGGGTGCTAATGGGATTCTAGTTCCGGGAGGATTCGGTGATAGAGGAGTGCAAGGAAAAATTCTTGCTGCCAAGTATGCTCGAGAAAATAGTGTTCCATTTCTAGGCATTTGCTTGGGGATGCAAATTGCTGTCATTGAGTTTTCAAGATCTGTTCTGGGTCTTCATGATGCTAATAGCACTGAATTTGATCCCAAGACTAAAAACCCATGTGTCATATTTATGCCAGAAGTATATTTCTTGATACACCCATTTTTGCTCTATTCATATTGTGATAATATTCTTCCTTGGTAAATTTAGTTAAGATGGTTTGTAACTCTGTATTATATATCAATAGGGTTCAAAGACTCATATGGGGGGAACCATGCGTCTCGGTTCAAGGAGAACTTACTTTCACGTTGCTGACTGCAAATCGGCCAAGTTGTAAGGATTAACAAGCATTTCATGTTTTCATTTCCTGAGGGATAACACTGATAAAAGGCTCCAGCCTTAAAGTTTGTTTATAAGTTTGATATTAAGAGTTTTGTTCAGATGGTACCATATTGGTCTCCATCAAAATTGGTATCGAAGCCATATAATATTATGTTTTTATTAGGTATGGCAATGCACACTTTGTTGATGAGCGACATCGGCACCGATACGAGGTAAATTGTGTTACTTGTAGAAGCTTCCTTTATCTGAAAGATATTGAATCATGCATACAATAATCGTCTTGCTGTACAGGTTAATCCTGACTTGATATCACAACTTGAGAGTGCTGGTCTGTCTTTTGTTGGCAAAGATGAAACAGGGAAGCGCATGGAGGTGTGTCTTTGATTGATTAAACCCTAATGGCATTGATCTTGAAATTGCCACAATTATTAAACATATACTCACTCCTTTCATTATTATGTGAATGCGAATTATACAAATGCAGATAGTTGAATTTCCTATCCATCCTTTCTTCATTGGTGCTCAATTTCACCCCGAGTTTAAGTCAAGACCAGGGAAACCTTCTCCATTGTTCCTAGGTATTTTACCAGAGTTACTTCCTGTTTATTTTTCTTCCATTTTGCCATGGTAATTGCTGATATCAATCCTCTTTAGTGCTGAACCATATATTGAATTTATTGCCATTGATTAAGCAGGGAATCTGCATCTTGGTAAGTTCCAAACTAGGGTGGAGAAATCTACGAATTTGCTTCAAAAACATTGTCTTTAGTTTCATCACCTTTAACTGAATTTGTGGTTAGGATAGTTCAGTTAGTATAATTAATAGTTACAATGGAAAGTACTACAACAATAATATACTAATATTACTTCTTTGAATACCTTTCTTGTGCTCCATCTAATTGGTAAATTTTGATATTTGTATTAACTAAGTAAACAACTCCTCATTGTTGTGACAGGGTTAATAACAGCAGCATGTGATAGGACAGTTGTGGCAGCAAGCAAAGGGTATAACACCAAGCTACCAAAAGGGATACTTGGTTCACACTCACCAATGTTGAAAGCACACAATGGAAATGGGTTCAAGTCTCCTAATAGTTCCTTAAATGGTGTATATACAAGTACAACTGCGAATGGGGTGTGTGTGGATGGTAGCTGTTAATCAACTTGGTTGTTTTTGCTTAAAAAATATGTGGGGTTTGATTTTCTCCAGTGACAATTTTGTCCACGGTTAGCTTGTACAGTTTTTAGTGGACTTAGTAGTTGGTTAGGGAATTCTCTCTCCAGCATATCAAGCAAATTTTGAGTCTTAACAGCTTTTATGTTTCCAACCATATAGGCCACAAAGCTTGTTCATCATACTTGTTCACAATGAATATCAAAACATGCTTGTAGCCTATCATTATCAATCTCCATAAGCCACCTTCATTTCCATTCTAGTTTTGTTCTGTAGTTTTTGAATAATCTAGAGGGATGATCTTACGTTCCATGAATTTATCTTGTCACTTTGGATTTTCTTAAGGAGAGAATAACAGAGCAAAATTTGATTTTACACTTTATATTTGTGGTCAAATTTGGTCTTAGTTATTGTATTTTAGAATCAATTATTTGGTCTTCGACATTTTTAAGAAAAAGCTGGAATTGGTTTTTCACCTTAACTCTTTTATTTTAGTCTTGTCATCATTGCCACAAGGCAGAAGACCTCATGTTGCTAAGGTAATGAGAAGATTTCAACAATTAGATCACTGACCAAAATCTCTTTAACTTTAACTTCAACTTTTGCCACTCGAGATTTACACAATCAAGAAAAGAACTCTTTAGGAAACCTACTTGGATATGACTCACCAAGATTAACAAAAAAGAAGACAAATATTACACTACCTACTGGGGTATAACTTATTAAGATTAAACAATTTCATTTCCATAGGTTTCATTGATATTCCTAGTACATGATTTATCAAGATTAAGCAAGATATTCCTATTATATTCCTATTATAGTAGCATGATCATAATTAATTCAATAGAATTTCTATTATTATAGTAGATACTATTACACATACAATCATAATTAATTCAATAGAATTTTTTTTAAGTTTTTCGAAAAACTTGTTAGTAGAGAAAAACCTCCTAAAGATAACAGATATTGGACTCAAAGAAAGATTCATCACTTAAGATACAACTCCATTATAATAAAACTTTTATTATAATAAAAGTTATCAAAATAAGTACATGAACTTTCCTTATTGAGAGACTATGTTTGGAAGGGATTAAGAAAAGACTTCCTTTCCCTAACCCTATATCTAAATAAATCATAAATTAAACTAGTGATAGTTACCTTATTTCTCTTTTCAAACAAATCAAGCTAAGCTAGAATAAGAAAAATGAATACATTTTTAATCTTTTTATAGAATCACATCATTTCCTTATAAATTCGCATGTAAACGTACATCATAACTTGCAAATGCTTATAATTCACTTTATTTTTCAATTGATAAAATATGACTTGAATTTTCACATTGATATAGTAATTTTTAAACTTCTCAACTAATCAAACATAACTTGAATTTTACATTGCTTAGACTTAACTTGCAACACATGCAAACTTTATAAACAGAAATAAGACAAAACACCACTTCTCATAACATCATATCTCATTCATATATATATATATATATAATGAATTTCATACATTCCCCATCACATATCTCATGATAACATTTAATGCATTTGTAGACATAAGTTTTACTCATGGAAAGAATTTGTTACATCTCTAAAATTTTGGATATTATCTCACATTTTTTTATTATACATATATAACTTTTGTTGGTTATAAAAATAATATTTGTTGTTACAATAACCCTATCAAGTAGATTTTTATCCCATTCAAAAGTTAATATAGTTATCTACAACTTTTATGTTGACTTCAGTATCTAGTTTTACCATCTTCTATGTCTAAGATTAGAAATAACAAATTTTTTGTGTAGTTTTACCAACTCGGTCTTTCCTCACTAAAACTATCATAACATAAGTAATAAATATTCTTTGAATGATTCCAAAGTTGTTGGCAAGTTAATATCTAAAAATACATTTCTTATGAGTACATTTAAGTTGTGATAAACACTCACTTGAATACATTCATAATCTCTTAAGTGAGACACACTTTCAAGACACACTCAATTAAAATAATCCAATTTCACATATATTTCAATAATCAATTGAAACCCTAAAATTATAATTTCCTTTACACAAATAAAAGAGTAATTCACATAATAAATCAATAATCATTTTAAACCTCAATTTTAGTTCCTTTACACAAATTAGAGTCTAATTTTATATAATAAATCAATAATAGAATCAAATCACAATAATAAAAAGTAATTCATATTATCACCACCTGTGTTCAAAATCTTTTAATGACATACAATATAATCCTATTGAGTAGATCACTGATTCATTAAAGTAGGATAGGATTTCTATGGTTAGGTAGACAATGTGGGATAAACTAAATTAGAATGACAAGTTCAAAATGTCAATCCACCACACTTCACACTTGGCCTATGTTGCTATTATGGTTGGAGCTTATGAGTCACCTCTTTACCCACAATTCTTATAATTGTCCACACATAACTTTTTTTTTTTTTTTTTAAATGAAGATATTAAATGAAAAAGGTAGTCTCTAGTTCCTGAATAAGCATGACAAATAAATAGTTTTTTTTTATAATTATTTTCTCTCAATTATTTGACGGTTTGATATATACCATACCATCTTCATTCAAATTCCTAAGATATTTCCCTCTTATCACAACCTTAGTTACATATTTTTTTTCTATGTGTGGATTTTCATTCAAATAATGTATAACATTTCACAAGGCGCAAATCTCAATTTTATTAAATTAAATAGTTTATTGGGTATATTTGATCATTTCTACTCCTTTTTAAAGTTTTTTATTTGTTTTTTATATTGTTGTCACATGAGAATGACCAACTTTTAATTTTAAGTATTCAATTGTGTAAACTCTTAATTTATTAGGTAACTTACAAAACTTATCTTTTCTTTTTTCTTTAATTCTTAATTTTGTTTAATTTGAAAAACTCTTTTTTCACTACACAATTTTTCACTCTTTCTCTCAACACTTTAACTCGGTTGATATCCACCAAGTTTATTCAAATCTCTAAACCAAGTTTATTCAAATCTCTAAAGTATTTTCCCTCTTAACATTTTGCAATGTTATAACCATCATAGAATTTCAATAATGTGTAATTACTTACTCTTTTATATAATTACTTGATATCTATGCAATTAGTATTTGATACTTTATTTTAAGATATTTATGAAAATTTCTTCATTAATACTTGACATGAAAAAAATGTGCATTTTTTTTATATTGAATCCTTTCATAATACTATGCTCCTGTGATTTTTATTTTTATTTGTAAAAGAATATTGAATTAAAACACACACACATAAAGAAACAAGTATAAATGTAGGTATAGGTATATAACCACTATCAATGAAAATGAGGATGGTGCACAAATTTTATATAAAAAATAAAAATACATGAGTATAAATTTTTAGTTTGAAATCAAATTCACTACGCCTCACTCTCTTATCATCTCTATCCCCAAATATTGTTCCCGAAGTTCCTTAGAGAAACTTTCCTTTTCTTGCTCAAACTATAGAATAAAACAAGTGTACATGAAAATAAAAAAACCTAAAGCCCATATATTATCATAAGCCTCCTAGGTTTGACTTCTAAAATCCAAACTTAGCTAATTCTTAAACTTTTTTTACTCTCCCTATCAATCCAAGTGCATATTTTTAACTTTATCAATTTTCATTTTATTTTAATATTTATTTAAAAACACTTTCACTCTATCATCTAAGTTGAATGAAGGAGTTTGATTAAGTTAAATAAATCACTTATTACAATTTTGTATTTTAGTAAATGTTGGAGATTTCACGTCAACGAGAGATTAAGACATTTCATAGTATATAAGTGGGTGCAAACCTCACCTTATAAGCCGGTTTTACGAGGTTGAGTTAGACTTAAAATCCACTTTTTAATATGGTATTAGAGTCATTTCAAGCCTATCTTAGCGATTGTTTGTTGGACTTATTAGACCAACTGTTATTAGACCACCTATAATATATAGTCCCACGCACGAGTTGGTAGCCTCGGCGTGAAGGGGTGTATTGGAGATTCTACATCGACTAGAGATTAAGATATTTCATATTATATAGGTGAGTACAAATCACCTTATAAATCGGTTTTATGAGGCTGAGTTGGGCTTAAAGATAAAATGTTATATTATATTAAGTGGATAGTTAAGTTGGACAACCTTATCACATAGAATCAATTATTTTAATTATTTAATGAATTGACTTGTATACATACTCGTTGGTAATAACTATTTATATTTTTTAAATTGATTATTTGCAATCGTATGATATTTCTAGACCGATTCGGTTTACATAAGGCTTGTCATTGCATTACCTTGTTTTTCTCCTTTTTAATGGATTTTTAGTTTTTTAAAAAGGCAATTAGTTGAACTTTTTTTTACTGTTGTTGTGCCTAACTTTTCATGTGCAAGTTGTTAAGTGTTCTGTCTGGAAAACGTAGGAGAAGCAAATTCATGTGTTCTCGTGATTTGATGGCTTCAAAAAGCTTATGAGCATGTTACATGGACGAATCAAACACGACACAACTCATGGTATAGTGTTATTTTGGGAAGTGGTTTTTTCACAAACAAAGGTACAAAATATGATAAAGAAAACGCCTGAATTTGAAATATTTCCTTTTCTGATGCATGCATTCACATGGATTGTACAGTCACAGTTCCTTAATTTTTCTCATTTTGAATTAAAAAAAATTACTAATTAAAGACAAGGTTAGATATTCTTTATAAGTATTCAAATAGAAAAAAAAAAACTAAAATAAGTGAGTTTTTTAAAATTACGTTTAAATTAGTTTATAATTGTTTTTAATAGAAAAGGTGGAATGAGTTTCTTTATAAATTAAAATAATTTCATTTGTAAGTTAAAATTGATTTATATATAAAAAGTAGTTTCTAAAATTGCTTTCCTTTTAAACTTTTTTAGGATTTGATTTTTATGTGTATGATCTCATGGGAGGTGGGAAGACTGTGCTATAATGTTTTCTTGCAATGAATTTACCATAAAATGTATATCATATTTCAAATGTTAATATAAGAGAATTTTTATAAATTACTTTTTACGTAAGTTAAATATTAAGTTTTGTGTCTGTATGAAAAGTTTATTCAAATAAACTTTAGAAAGTGATGATGATCTCAAAAAGGAAGATGAATAAGATCAAGAACTAAAAAAAAATAGAAAAAGATTAGGAGATGTTTGGAAATTTAGAAAAAAACATGAGCAAATACGAGAGTCTAATATCATTTAGAAGTAATTTTCTAAACGTGAAATGATAAAATGTATCTTTTTTAGTTTTTAAACAGGAATACAAATCAAATTTGATATTTCAAAATACATTTTCAAATTTGGATTTTTAAAACACTTCTAAGATTCTGAAATCCTTTTTCCAAAAATTTTTAAATCCCTTTTATAGAATTTTCGAATTTTATTTTCCAAATTTTTTTTAGAACTTTTTTTTTTTGTATTTCATAAATGTTTTTTCTAAAATAGAATTTTGCTTTTTCAATTCTATTGTGAAATCTCATTTTCAGAACGCAATAACTTATTTCAGATTTTTTTAAAGATGTTTCACAAACACCTTGAACACAATACATTATGTCAGTCAAATAGTACCATAAACCTTACAAGTTCTATAGTCTGATATAAAAAGTACTTTGTGTTTAAAGATGAATAAGTTTACCTGTCTTACATAAAATTGAAGCAGGATTAAACACAATGTTTTAATTTTTGGGATATAAATGAGTTAGAATGAAGTGTGGCATGAGTTAAACAGAACTTCGAAGGTCAGCTAACCATTTAACATGGCACTTACACCAGGCAAAACAGAAATTAGTCACTAAAGGAAGCAAAACAGGAGTCACATCGATTCATACCATGGTACGAAATGCAAAGCAAAATTAAAGGGATAATCAAATACAGAGTGAAGTTTCATGCAAGAATATCTCAATTGGTGTTCGGAAGCAGAAGATTTTATCAGTCTTCTGCTTCCCCTCCATCGGCTGATGTTCCTTGTGATTTTGCCATCTCCACAACTTCTCCAGGTGGTGGGTGGTCAAACTTGCAGGTTGCACCAAACTTGCATGTTCCAGTTTTCAAATAATATGGACAAATAACAGCACCCTGTCAAGTGACAAAACATCCATCACACATTGTTTAATATAACCTTGTTTTGATAGGCTAGTTAAGAGAATGCTACTTAAGCTAGAGCTTATGTCCAAATGACAAAAGGCACATGGACGATTTGCTGGGACACAGTGTTTATAAGATCGGTCATAATCAGCATCTACTAAGATTGATTTGGTAACCTCTCATTACATGCAATGTGCGACATTTCAAGTAAATTGAAATAGATTGAAACCAAAAAAGACAAACTAAAACTAGTCATATTATAAATCTTACTTACAATTTTTGAAAATGCAGAGTAATTAATGAAAGAAGCTAACAGAAAAATGCAAATAAAGCAACAATTCGAAGTATGCCTGTGATAAAGATTTAACATACCTCTCTTCTAGGTAATCCTGCAGGAGTGAGCTTGACAGAAGCCTGCTTTGACAGTGATGGTGCTGAGCGATCAATTGGGTGATGATACTTGCATCTTTCCCCAAATTTACACTCGCCAGTTTTCATGTAAAACTACACGGCAAACCATTGAATAGATATGTAAAAGGAAATTAGAATTTAATCAGAGGTTGTGAGACACGAAAGTTCAGCAAATCAATAAGTTTCCATGAAGATTTAATAATTATCTTTCTCTACATGAAATAATATAATTAAAAACCAGACACTTTGTATAATTCTTGATATAACCTATTTCATGGTATTATTATTAAGGCTACCCTACCTTATTTAGTTTTTAAGCAAACAGATAGATCTGAATTGCACCCATTAGCCCCCTGCATTTTTTAAATTTAATACTACACGACACAACAAATAAATGCTGACATGTAAAAATTCCAAATACATACTGGCTCTGGAAATCTAATTATTAGAACATAAGACAAGTCTTTGCTTACATCACATTCAATCTGGCCAGGTCGCTGAGGATAGATACTTTCTGCAATTCCTACCTGAGACTGGAAAACATACCACATGCACAAGACACATTAGGTTTTGAGTAATTCATTAATTTAAGAATGACTACTCTTCTAAGCCAACAACACACTTCTTTCTATTTGTTTTGTTGTTGATAATATTATGAGTTGTTAAGAGCAAATCTCAAACTTGTCCTCCTACATTATTGAGAGACAAAACAGCAAAGAGGCCTTACCACCCAGAACCCCAAACATTTATTTTTCTAGGAGAAACATATCATATGCATATAATGCTTATAGATCAGAAAACTTAAAGATAAGTTTTCAGAGGTAAAAGAGACAACACTGTACATTTCCTTTAATGAACAAACTACAGAAAAAACAACTCTGGCTCTTCGAGGGTCCAGTATCCTCCCACATAAAAATTACTTTTCATGCCCGTTTTCTCTAAACCCCATACGTGTGTGTGTGTATATGCAACCGCTCTTATTCAACAACTAACTCTACTGACATGATAACTGACTCTCAACTACTTGTAATTACATCAAATAACTCTATTTCCCTTTCCCTTATTTCTTCTCTCATAAACCTTTGTAATAGGAGGTTGTGTCCTATCAAACCCATCCCATCAAGATTCACCTTGTCCTCAAGGTGGAATTGAGGAAAATGTTCAGTAATAACAAAAACTTCCTCCCAGCTGCTTTCAAATTGTAGTAATTGCTTCCATTTGACCAAAATCTCTTGTTGACTGCCATCATTGATTCTGTAATCCAACACCGCTTATGGAGACAAATTTCAACTCATGACCTTCTATTAGTCCTTCAAGCAGGGGTTGAGACTTTTGTGTAGGGTGTATAACTTTGTGGATGATAAGTCATGCTCATGCGAAGCTGAATTCTTGTTAGCCTAAACATGTCCTTCCAAAAACTACTCATGAAGAGTTGGTATCGATCCCAAAACGGTGGTAGCTGGAAATCCATACATACGAACCACCTTGACAAACAATTCTGCTATAGTCTTTGCTGAAAAAGGGTGTGAACACGCAAAGAAATGAGCATATTTAGTTAGACAATCCACCACCACTAAAATAAAATCTTAGGAAAGCCACCTATAAAGTCCATCAATATGTCACCCAACTTTTATGTGGAATCGGGAGAGGTTGTAACAACCCGATGAACATTGCGTATTGGACTTCAATATGTTCGCATACCCAACCAATAAACAAATCTTGCTATACTCACCCAATATACATATATTACTATTTGTTTATATGTGCAAAAAAACACTGAGTGCCCACCAACATGAGTCATGAAATTCTTTCGAAAGTAGGGATTCTCAAGAATTTATTGGGAGTTCCAATTTGTCTTTGTAATACAAACTGGACTTTAAGTCTAATGAATCTTATAAATCAACTCAAAAGATGAGATTTGTACCCACTTATATACTATTAAATGTCTTTATCTCTAGATCTTCAATATACACCCTCACGCTGAGACATGTCAACTCATGTGTGGGACTATATATTTATGAAAGGTCCGATAGCGAGTGACCAGATAAGCCCAGTGTTGTCAAGATCGCGAGTTAACTCGCCGATCTTCCGAGTGTACAATCTTTTTAGGCAAAATCGCGTCAGATAGGAGATGGGATCGGACCTTCTTTGGATCGGAGCAGTCCAGCGACCCAAGGGCTGGATCGGACGATCCATGGGCACCCGCGATCCATGACGCGATCCAAAAAGAAAACCCTAAATCCAATAAAACCTTAATTTTGAAAATTGAAACCCTAACTTGTGCCTCTGTTGCGCCATTTTGCCGCACCTTGTGCTTGCCGTTTTGCCGCTGCTGCCTGCGCTACGTATCGCCTCCGCTGGCGCTGCGTTTCGCCGCTGTCGCTCGCGTAATTCGTTGCCTCCACCACTGCGCACCAACGCACACGCTGCTCGCACTGCCTCCACCTTCGCGCAACCTCTACCATTGCGCACGACGATGTAAAATGAAGGGACCGTGCGGCGCATGAAGAAGATGAAGACCCTAAACCTAATTTTGAAAAAACCTAATAAGTTTGGGCCTTTGGTCCATTCTAACTTTTAAGTAATAAAACCCAAAACCTCTAATTATTCAAATAAAATTTGAATGTGTTGTAGCTAAATCAGCAGTTAAAATTAATTAAGAGTTCAAAACCTACTTAAAATTAGATTTTGTTGGCCTATTCTTGGCCCATTTAAAACATTATAGTTATTGTAATTCACAACACATTTTTTTATCTCTGCGACAACACTTTCCACCATAATTATCCAATATCAATAACATTGAGACTATTTCATGAATTATGAATCTATATTTAATTATCTTATTATAGTACTAACTCGAATAGTAACTCTTCCGAGTCGAGTTACGATCCTCGAGTTACGAGTTTTTGGAACCTTCCCGATCCGCCTCCGAGTTACGAGTTTGACAACATTGGATAAGCCTAACAAACTCTCATTACGACAAGCTCTAAATGGCTCTAATACCATATTAAGAAGTGGATTTTAAGCCTAACTCAACCTTATAAAAGCGGCTCATTATATACTATTAAATGTTTCTATCTCTAGTCGATGTGGGATCTCCAACACAAATAACCCTTTTAACCACATAATTTGGATGGACTATCATTCTAGATAGAATCTCTTGAAAGATTTTGTATAAATGAGGATCCTTATGGGCTTCCTCCTCCCAATCGTGCCATTCATTAGGTTTTACCACTAATGAAGCAGCAAAAGAAAAACATCGTGAAAGTGCATCAGCCGCTGAGTTTTCCTTATCTAGTCTATACTGAATTTCAAAATCATAACCTATCAGTTTTGTGGCCCATCAAAATTGATCTTCACTTGAGAAACATTCTAACAAAATTTCTAGACTTATCTGATCTGTTCAAAATGATAAAATGCCCATCTAACAAATAATGTCCCCACTTTTCCACTGCTAAGACAATAGCCATCAACTCCCTTTCATAGACAGATTTTTGTTGTGCTCTAGCTGATATCCCTTGACTCCAAAAAGCTCAAGGACATTCATCCTATAATAAGATGGCCCCAATCCCATGCCAGAAGCGTCTTTGACAAATTGTTTAGTGAAATCTAGAACAACCAATGTAGGTAAAGTTGTGCTAACAACTTTTAATTATTCAAATGCTCTTTGTGTTGCATCATCCCAGAGGATTTGTAATACCAGTAAGACAAAGGAATCCTCTCAAACCTCTTATGTTTTTTGGAGTTGGCCACAACCACATTGCTTTTAGCTCCCTTTTGGTCAGCTGCCACGACTTTAGTAGAGATAATGTGTTCGATATATTCTAATCTTGGTTGCCTAATAACACTTCTTTTGATTTACTCTCAAATCATGTTGTGACAGTACCTCCAAAATTTCTTGTAAATGTTGTATATGTTCTTCATTGATGTTAAAAATGAGAATGTCATAAAATAATAACACAAACTTCCTTAGAAAAGGTTTTAACACCTTATTAGATTGGAAAGTTGAAGGAGCATTTGTCAACCAAGACGGAGTCACCAATAATTCATAATGCCCTTCTTGAGTTCGGAAAGTTGTTTTCTCAATATGTTCCTCCCGCATCCTTATTTGATGATTGCCGATTTAGGATCCAACTTAGAAAAAATGGTGGCTCCTCCAATCTCATCTAATAACTCCTCTATGATTGGAATAAGGTATTGTAAATTTATTCAAAGCTCTATAGTAAACACAAATTGCCATTCCCCATCTTTCTTCTTGACTAAAATAATAGGACTAGCAAAAGGACTTACACTTGGGCAAATGTTGCCTGCTCCCAACATCTCCATCACCTATTTTCAATCTCTATCTTCTAGCACTGGGGATATTTGTATGATCTACTATTTGGTATTTGAGAACCCACCTTCAAAACAATTGCATGATCTTGCCTCTTATAAGAAGAAGAGTACCTAGAGCTTAAAAAACATGTGAATATTCATCAATAACCATGTGCACTCTCACTCAACAACCTTAGTACTCTCTTCTGTTATATCTAATATTTGCTTCCATTCCAAAATGTACCCATCACCTTCATCTTGCAACACCCCACTAGTAGTTTTCAAAAGAATCTAGATTTGATCAATTCAAATTCAACTTTTAACAACTTTTATCCATTAATTTTTAATTAAAGGGTTAAAGTATCAAAGTTTGCCTTGATTTGGGCCAAGCTAGCTAATCATTCCAATCCCAACACAACATCAACTACACCCCAACCAAACAAGAACAAGTTTTGCCATACTGTTAATTCTTTTAGCTCTAGCAGTAATCCTTCACCACATACCTTTACACACAATCTTGAGGCCATCACCAACCTCAATTGAATATGGACTTGTATCAATTACTGGTAACTAGAGTTTGGTCACCAATTCTATAGAAATAAAATTGTGAGTTGCTCCCAAGTCAATTAATACCACCACCTTGCCTCCCAACAAATGACCTCACAACTTAAGATATCTTCTAGATGTGATTCCTGTTACACTGTGCAGTGATAGCTGTTTATCATGCTTCTCCTGCTCAGTAATTACTCCCCTTGTATCCTGCTCTTCCTCTTCTTATTGTCCCCCTAATAACATCATGATATTGAGTTGTTTGTTCTTGCAAACATGATTTAAGCTATATTTTTCATCACAACGAAAACACTCCTTAATATTTTCTTGGAGTCTGATTGCATCAGCCTTTTAAGGTTTTCTCTATTGCAACCCTCAGTGATAGCCTTTATTTCATTAGTACACTTCTTGAAAGCAAATTGAGAATTAAAAGAATTTGCTACTGCAATTGATCTTGAAGGTGTTGATATCCATTCTTTTGTTCTTCTTTGAGTAGGATAATACCTATTCCCTCATATACCACGTATACTATAATCCCATGTTGTCTTTGCTATAGCTATATTTTTCCCTTCTATAGCGTGGGCTTTATTCATCATTTCCAAAAGATTTTCTATTTTATACAACTCTATTTTGCTCTGATCTCCGCAACCCATTCAAAAAAATCCTAATCAAATATTGTTCATCAAACACCATAATAACTCCTGCAGATCTCTCAAATTTAGTGATGAATTGATTCACTGATCTCTTCTGCTTAAGAGCCAACAATGATTCAAAAGGGTTTCCCATCAAAACAAGTTGAAACCTCTAAATGAGTGCATTGTTGAAACCAAACCAATATTGGTTTGGGTTGCACATTTCCCAACACTAAAACCAAGATAAAAACTATTCTTTCCATCGCCACCATAGCAACTTCCATTTTCTCCTCTTCTTGCACGCCTCTCAAATGGAAACATCTTTCCACTTTACCAGTCCACCCGATAGCATCTCCCTCAAAAACTGCAATATCCAATTGCCTCCATTTGTCGCAACTCTTAATTCCCACAAACTCTTCACCTGCTAACTCCTCTTGTGTGATCTCAATTGAAACACTCTGGTTCATAGTAGTTACTACACTTACACTTTTTCCACTTCCCTTTTTCACGAATCTTTCCACAATCTTTTCCAAATGTTCCATGCATGCATCCTGTTGCGCAAGACAGGCTTCCCAATTCACATCAATCTAGGTCAATCTTGCATCTAATCTTTCTTCAAAACCCTCTAGTAATTGAAGCCCATTTGCTAAAGTCCTCTCCAATGCTTCCACCTTGACTTTATCATTCTTCTGTTCACCATGTGTAGCACCCACAAAGTCCGAAATGAGCTCTCATACCAGTTTATAAATGGATCAGAAAACTTAAAGATAAGTTTTCAAAGGTAAAAGAGACAATGTATATTTCCTTTAATGAACGAATAACCAAAAAAAAAAAAAAAACAACTCAGGCTCTTTGAGGGTCCAATATCCTACCACCTAATACTTCTTTTTCATGCCCCTTTTCCCTAAACCCCAAATGTATATAAATATAACCTCTCTTATTTAACAACTAACTCTATTGACAAGGTAATTGACTCTCAACTACTTGTAATAACATCAATTAGCTCTATTTCCCTTTCCCTTATTTCTTCTCTTATAAACCTTTGCAATAATAGGACAAGCCCTATCAAGTGCACTAGATGAGCAACACATCTCAAAAGGCATTATGCTTAAGAATATTAGGACACTAGGAAAGTATGAAGAAAGTGAAGTTAACAAACTATGGAAGACAAACAAAAACGAAACATGAGGCAAAAGCAATGAAAGAAAAAAAAATGAATGGCTATAGTACACACCCACAAATAACCATACCGAACTACTTAATATTTATTTAGAATGGAAGATGTGCAAAACTACACTACTAAAATATTATTCTCCTTTGAGAATATAACTAAAAAATATTATTTTTACCATGTTCACTTATCACCAATACTTGTCCATTCATATCTATCAAGCAATGACTCAATGTTCCATGTTTGACGGAATACTATATACGATATGTCCAACTCATCTTTATTGTATTTTGAAATCTATATGAATCAAAACTATACTCCCATTCATTACATGCCTGGGCCTTAACAGAAATGTGTGTTCATTTGGTGGATAACCAGAAATATACAACACATTCAAGAAACTTAGAAGCATCTACAGCTCCAGCCCCTACCCCAAATAACGAGCATCAGAGATAACATTATTTGCAATTCGCATTAGTCAATCCTCTAACAGAATAAGTACAGTAGCAATTTCTACATTACCATTGGATTCGACAGCCTTGGGTCAAAAGCTTGATAGACAGACACAGCTGGACTAAGAAGTCCAATATTCAGACTAGCAGCTGAGGATGGCAAAATAGAAGCGCCTAATCCAGCAATGGGTGGATTAATTGCTGCATGAAAGTACGATCATGTGAAATAGTTGTTTAGAAAGGAATTGTATGAACAATCAATATGTTAGACATACCGTTCCTGTCAGGATGATTGTAGCGGCAAGTGGCACCATACTTGCAACTGATTCATATGAATGAAAAAAAATTAAGGATATTTAATCCAAAGAACACATGTGCTTTGATTAGCTTATTTTGGAGAAATAATCACCTTTTTTGCATTTTCCTATGAGAGCTATGGTAAAATAAATACTTTCTCTAAAGTTATGAAACCAATTGAAAATAAACCAATACTTACCTGCCAGTTTTCATGTAGAATGGACAATCCACTTCCCCCTGTCAGGAGAGAATTGCACAATAAAAACACAGGCTTTAAATAAAATAAAGGCAACAAATTAGTAGAGGAAAAGGTCCTCATAAGTTAGAAGCCAAGGAGTCTATGAGTATTTTACTGTTAAACTATAGAAAAAGAGAAACATTAAGCTGAAACCGTGTGCACTGTTAAACTATAGAAAAAGAGAAACATTAAGCTGAAACCGTGTGCTTCTGAGACAGTGCAGAGACTTTATTTACATTGAGTAAACAATGAATATAATAAATAATAAATAAAAGATATTTGAAATCCTCTAATATAACAAAGTGATCCGTGAATAAATAAAATGTTTCTAGTGATACATATATAACATAAATTCCTTATTATAAAGGATTTACTCCTTATTTCTATAATTATAGTATTGCCCATCAAGCTTAAACATATAAGTCATATATTCTCAGCTTACTACAAATATGATCAATCATTGGTCCTCCTAGAGACTTGATGAATATGTTAGCCAACTATATACTATAGTTGATAAATTGAAAACTTTTCTCTAATGAAATGACAATCTACCTCGATGTGTAAAGTTGTCTGATTGTCATATATAATGTGCATTTGGGATTTTTCCTCAAATTTAAGCTCTTTGAGAAGTTGGTTTAGACATACAAGCTCGCAAGTGACTAATGTCATTGTCATGTATTTTGCTTATGCACTTGATCTTGCCACAACATTTTGTTTCTTACTTTTCCATGATATTAAATTACCTCCAACAAGAATAGAATACCCTAAAGTGGAGCATATATCACTTGGTAACCTTGCCCAAACAACGTCAAAATATCCAACAATTTGAGTATTTCCCTTATTTTCATAATGAGGCCTTTGCTAGGAGCACTCTTAATATACTCTAAATTTGTAGGATTGCATCCTAATGATATTAAAAAGGAGTATAAAACTTGACTTACTATGCTCACTGCAATGGCAGTGTCAGGATGAGTCAAAGTGAGATAATTTAGCTGACCACTAAGTTGTCTATATCTCACAGGATTAGAATACAATTCTCCTTGGTCAAGTACAAGTTTGACACTCGGATCCATTGGCATGTCACAAGCTTAGCATTTAACATCCCTATTATCTCAAGTGTCTAGGATCTTTTGACTAGAACTATTGAGCATGATATTGTTTAGGTTGGACAATTTCGTCCACATATACAATGAGGTAGATATATTCTCAAGGAAAATGACGATAAAATAGAGAATTATCTCCATCACTTTGTATAATTCTAAACTGTTGGATGAGAGTTCAAAAACACCCAAACCATGCACAGGATCTATAGACGACATACCATATTTGATGACTCCCTCTAATCAACAAATTGAGGAAGTTGCTCCATGTATACTTCCTTATCAAAATCACCATGAAGATGTGCATTCTTGATAAGTTGAAACAGAGTCTAGTGAAAATAGCTAATAAATAAGAGAAGTCGCATAGATGTCATTTTGGCAACAAAAGAGGTGTCATTATAATCTTATCCATAGATTTGTGTGTATCCTTTGGCTACAAGGAACCATCAATTTTACCATTAGGTCTTGTTTCAAGAGGTATACAACTAACAACACCCAAAGATTGATGTGTCGGTCGGAAGAGGAACCAACTTCTAAATACCACTACTTTGAAAGGCACACATCTCATCAATCATCACTTGTTGCTACTACGTTAGATAAAGCCTTGCCTAGTGACATAGGAATAGGTACAAAAGATAATGAGGACAAACAAGTATAATGCACGATGGAAAGCCTATGATAATTGAGGTTAGTATAGTGGAGATAAGGGTTACTGGGGTCCCATACTAGAATATCAATAGGTCGTGGATGGCATTGATATACAATAGGTGTTGGAGAAACATCCCAACTTATGGCAAAGTCATCGTTGGAAAGGCTTAGGATGACCTAATTGTGCATACATCATTGGAGAGACCACACAAGCACATACCAATGGTGATGGAGATAGTAAAAGTCATGTGACTCACATCCAACTTTGTTGGAGATCAAATATCGACTAGAGATAGTTAAATTATAATGTGTAAATCTTACCTAACAAGCCTATTTTGTTACGTAGAGTTAGATTTAAAATTTACATTTTAAGATGGTATTGGAACCTATCCTAGTGAGGTTTATTGGGACTATAATGTCATCCACTATTGAACCATTCATAAATATTTAGTCTCACGCTCAAGATGACAAACCTTCAACATGAGAGGGTGTGTTAGAAATCCTACATCGACTAGAGATATGACAAAGTTGTAATATATAAGTGAGTGCAAATTTTATCTTACAAAGATTTTGTGAGGTTGGAAATCCTACATCTACTAGAGATATGACAAAGTTATAACATATAAGTGAGTCCAAATCTCACCTAACGCCGATTTTGTAAGGTTGAGTTAAATTTAAAGTCCACTTTCTAAAAGTCATCTTGCCCAATATTCGGTCCTGCAAGGTAACATTGTTTTAGTGAAAGTGAAGTTAATGTCATGGGATTGGGTCAATTGGGTGACAAGAAATAAACTAAAAAGGCAATTAGGGGCATAAAGAACAAAATCAATAGTAAAAAATAGAAGGGGTTGGGTAGTGCCAATGTCGCAAACTTGTATTTGTGAACCATTGATATTAGTTATAAAAGGCAAAGTTAGAATAGTAGCAAAGAATGAGAAAAAAGAATGATTACCAAATTAGTTGTACCAAAGTCAATTGCTTAAGCACCAAGAGAAAGAGATTAAAAGAGAAAAACAAATGAATTACCAGTGCCACCAAGGCAATGTTACTAGGAGATTGATGTGTCTCACACCATTTGATGAAGTCTTCATATGTTGTTGAAGTCATACGAGGCAAATTAGCTAGTAGTATAGGAGCAACAAGTGACTCAACAATAGATGCCTAACAATATCAAGAAAACTACAGGGTTTCCCATGCATTTTTAACACTTATCAATGGGATGTCTAGTGGAGATAATGGTCACATATTGGACAATTTTTAGAATTACTGCACAAAAGAGTAGAAAATTATTAACTTGTGATGTAAATGCAGTATTTTACCCAATGGACAAAGTATGTGTCCATGTTTATTTCCTGGGGAATACAAAGGAGCATGGATGCACATAGGTTATAATAGGGTTACTGGTGATCCCAAAATCTAACGAGGATAGTAGCATATTCTTGTGGCAAGTCATACAAGCCCAAGGTCATAAAAATGTTTTGCGGTTAGAGTTCCTTCTTTACATTTGCAGATGGAGGAAGGAGCTCATTAACATCATGTAAGGCAGCATGAAGTTGCCCGAGCATACATAGGACCCTTCAATCATTGTGGAGTAAGAGTGTCAAGAGATAGACATTATGTGTGACTGGTATAAAAGGCATAGACCTTACTCCAAGCTGATACACACATCCCATAAGGACGAAAAATAGAGTGACGTGCGAATAATGGATTTAATAACACTACATAATTAAACATTAATGTATATACATCATTCACATTGTGTTGTAGAAATGGATTTCACAGTTGTAGTGAGATATTTGTAGCCTAACCCAATTTGGAAGCCCAAGTTGAATAGTTAGACTAGTCTATCTTCTCAATATTAACAATATGGTTAAAAAATACGGAAGAATATGTCCTAAATGTTGATTGGGTGCTCGAAGACATTTTCTTTTTCTTAAAATTTGAAAAACAAATAATTTGAGAGAAAAGTAGATCAGACCACTATATAAACTTCGATGAAGCCACCACCACAAGGGTAGGAGTGCATGGAGGAGGCGACCTTGGTGCAAGTTGGTCTGTCTTCAGGTACCACCAAACTTTTGATTGGAGATGTGGAGCTATAGGAGAGAAGACGCGGCACATGGATGGGTGGTTCATGTCAGCATTTGTAATGTTGGATAGATTAGTGCAGCACAATCCCAACCTTGTGCTCATTAGAGCAAATGGAGGTTGCCAGAATAATGCACACAAACTTGAGAGAAATGTTTGCCAAAAGAAAAATCTTCTAAAGATGATGAGTCTACCGAGTCAATACGGTTTTTGAAAAATGCTCTAATTACCATGTTAAGCTATAGGAAAGAGAGAGACATTGAGTTGAAACTAGATGTTTCTGAGACAACACAAATGCTTTATTTATACTGAGATAATCAAATAAATACAAATAAATAGAGAAGATTTGATATCCTTCAATAACAAATATATGATAAAAGAATAAAAATGTTCCGAGTAATACATATATAATTTAGATATTCCTTATTATAAAGGATTTGCTCCTCATTTCTATGATTACAACACTTATAATATAAGTTAGAGGAGTGCAAGGAACATAATCTTTTCAACACACCCTCTTCAACTGGTTAAAATTTACTAACTATAAAATTTATGTTCTCCTAGCATTTCTGTAAGTTATGATGTCATATACCATCAAAGTAAAAGTATGAAGAAAACTTTAGTTATGCAGATGGTAGCCTAGAAAAAGTCTTAGTTACATAGCCAAACAAAACCAATCCAATCCCTCAAATTCAATATCATTATTTCTAATACAATTATTAATTTGGATTAGCAGTTCAAAGCAGCATACACCTAGCAAATAATGGAATGAATTGGAAAAAACAACAAATTTGAAAAGAATATGATACTAGATGAATTGGTCTGTCTTTCCTTTGATCAAAGAATGGACAGCAAAGGATAAAGATTTACCAGTCTTACTGGAAGTCCTTTGCTATTTTGCAATGATGGAGATATAAGAGACTTAATAGGCTGTGTATCTCCAAATGCCCCTGCTGCTATCATAGAACTTGTTTCTGTCTGTGCAGCAGTATGACTCAACTCATCAGACAACTGAATCTGGATATCCTTGGGGTGATGGAATTTGCAAGCAGCACCAAATTTACATTTTCCAGTTTTCATGTAGAACTGCATAAATATTAAAAAAATGGTGTAAGCCATACAGATAAGTAAAATCTCATGTTAGTGGAAAATGTATATTACTAACCGTGCAAGGGGGCTCTGATGGCCTCTCAGGTAAGCCAGAAGATACATCATCATTTTCAGAGGAAACCATAGGATGATTAAATTTGCACTTCGAACCAAACTTGCATCTCTGAGTTTTCAGAAAGTACTGCAAAGTATATTGGATTCAAATGAATTAGAAAATGCCCAAATACATACGAAGAAAGAGAAAAAAAGGAAGGAGAAAAGAAATTGAAAATTCTACTCACTGGACAATCTGGTTCCCCTGGTCTCTCAGGAGGAGTTTCACTTGTAACAACATTTGGAACCTAAATCAGGTATGAATCAACCATGAGCATCATCAACAAATTAGTGCCAACCAAATTTTCTAGATAATAATATTTAACCTTTTAAGATCAAAACCCAATACCAGCAGAGAAAAAATAGAAAAATAAGAATGGTAAGAAACAAAATATTTACTCACAACAAGAGATAACTAGAACAAGAGTGGTCGTAGGATACAAAATAGGCAGCCCATGTAGGTTTTAAACACAATCTTTGCCACACCTATCCTAAACTTCAAAGGGTACTGGATACTTCTAGAGAAAAATTGATTAACATTGTAGTAAAAGATCATTCTGATAAAGTTACACGGGAAGTACATAGACTAATGCATAGACAGATGCATATTACGTTGCCAAATCAGATAAGTGAAACAATATCGCCACAGATCCCAAATTAAAATCTCACATACCAATTAGTACCCAGAAATAAAAATATGGTTTCATTAAATTTAGATGTGGAAAGTGCCCACTACTGATATTACAGGACTATCAGCTCAGAACAAGGATATAGAAAGTAAAATTAAGAAAGACAATGCAGCATTTGAGGGTAATAACCTCCTTCATAAAAATTACACAATTTACGCTTCTTTACCTTCCCCACTAATTTTCTTACACTAATAGCTTAATAGAATATCCCACTCTTTTCCCTTTTGCACACAAACTGCGGGAAACCAAGTTCTCAACCTGTCTGATATTTCCCCTCATGTATCTTGCACAGGGTGCCCAAGAAGAAAGTATATGCAGTAGAGATTTTGGAGGAAAGTCAAGAAACTAGCTTGTACTGAGGTTGCCCATTTCACATTTGTGGAAACTCCCACAGTCCCACTAAATCCCAAATAAGATTGGTCACTATCAAATCCCAGGAAGTATTGAAGACACAAGTCTAAATTATCTTACAGTTAAACAAGATATTATTAGCTCTACCCTTAAAGATAAAGGGTTTTTAATGAGACAACTAAAGATAAAATGTGAGGTTCCTATTTTATTAGAAAGTAGAACATGTCAAGATGTATCTCTTGTCTCCACTAGTTTTGTTAGTTCAAATGACTAAGAAAGAAACATATCTTTACTGAGTATCTCATAAGCCCTCAAGCTGAATTTATAATAAGGTTCATTCATATGATTTGCATGTCCCAGCCTCTAGCAAAAGCATTGAGATATTATAATTAGCCGTTAATCTTTAATATTATTAGAATATATATGGTAATACAAGAACTATTGTACTAGAATATTTTGGTAGTGTTTATTCTGTTATAATTTATAATTTTACTCTATTATAAGTAATAAATATTTCTATACAGTGTTCACACTGAAAAAAATAGAAATTGAGGTTTTTAATACAAATGTAAACAATATAAACATTGAATTGTTTTTTGAAACTGGTATATAATACTCCGCTATACATTCACATATATTTAACTCTATAACTTTCTATAAAATATAGAAAACGTGAGAATACATGTTAACTTTACAATTACCAATAGTAAATGTACTATACAATATGATATAATTTTCATAGGCATAAAAATAATAATAGTGATAATAATAGCAAACAGTCACCTCTTTCCAATCCGGGATTCCACCCTCAGGAACCCAAACAGGATGGTCAAACTTGCAGCTATCTCCAAACTTACAGGTTCTCGTGAGCATATAGTGGGCACAATCTTTCTCTCCTGGCCTCTGTGGATATATAGTCATATTGGAAGCACTTTCATACCTAGGGCGCTTGGCCAGTGAGTTTGTAGAATACCAAGCTTCACTTTGCCCAATTGTACCCAAAATGGTTGGATGGTAGAGAGCTATAGTACATAATAGGCGGGTATATACAAAAAACCAAAGCAAATGTATAATGTTACGTTATAAGTTTGGCTAAGAAAATAATTTTCTACAAAAAGCATACGTTAGTAAATATAACGGATATACTTTATATAAAAAATAAAAAATGAAATGACTAATGTTCACTGAGATTCGACAAAAGCCGTAAGTATACATTTATTGATATTATATCAAAATAACGTAAAAAAATATATCAACCACCTAACATGACATATTCCTGAAAATACGTAAAGTAGTAACTATATGGATGAATTGAAGTACATAATCGTCAGCCTCGCCTTGTCGGTCGTACCGCACAAACAAAAAAAGCAAACCCTAGCACTCTTTTCTCTCTCTTTAGCTACTGTTATCAATGTTGTTCATAACAAGTTGCATGCATTCAATAATAACAGAATCTATCCTAAGCATATCTTCGCTTATTTGCTAGACCAGCCACCAATCTGCATCATCAATTGAGATTCCAAAATCATATCCATAACTAACCCTGTGCTGGCAGCCAGAATCCTTCATAACCAGAGACAATGAAATTTAACCTGGATACTCTGGTGGCCAAAACTCTAATTAATCACTAAAACTTAAAAACAAGGGTAAAATACTAACAACACAACAGCCAATACACACTACACTACACTACTCTGCACAACACGACAGTGCTATGACGTGCATCACATCCTCACCCTCACAACCACCTATCATATAATCTCAAACATAAACACCAATTACTGAGCTTATTTTGCTAGAAAACTGAAACAACAAACATGCGCTTCGAGAACTACACACAATGAGTGAAATCTCGGTTACTTCATTTTAAAGTAAACACTGCATTACAGCATTAAGCTCATTTACTCAGTCCCTGTTTGGTTCAACGTGGAGAAATAAATAAATAAACCCTTTTCTAATACTAAAAGAAAAACTCCTTTTTTTCCTGAAAAAACAACCCACTCAAACATGCACTTACAACCCAAATTCGTAGATTACAACATAACAAGAGAACTCGGTGAAATCTCGGTTACTTCACTTTTAGTTTAACCTAAACTGAATAGCTTAGTCCTGTTAGGTTAAACTTGGAAAAATAACGAATCAGTTAGTTCTAAAAACCAATCTACGGAAACAAGCACTTTTGACCTAGAAAAAAAAAAGAGTAAATAAGGAAAATAAAAGGGGAAAATGTGAGAAGCTAACCGTCGGAGGAGCGTTTGAAGTCGAGGGAGGAGGTGGCGGCGGAGGAGGCCCAGGGGGAGAGGTAGTTGGCGGCGGCGGAGGAGGCTACGCGGGAGGTGACGCCAGGCGGGGCAATGTCGTCGGCGAGGGAGGAGGAGAAGCGGAGGGAGGCGGAGTCGGCGGCGCGATGGTGGTGGTGGGAGAGGAACATGGTTGAGGGGTCGGGGTCGCGGAATCGGTAGTTGGTGGAAGGGCTGTAGGAGGAGTAGATGTGGTTTTCCATTTTGACGGAAACAGAAACGAGAAAACGATGTTACTGTCAGTCACGGAAAAAATGCTTCTGTTGGTGTTATGCTTGCTTTGGCTTTACAATTTGATACTAAAAAGAGAGTGAGTGAGTGAGTGAGATTTCACTTTGCAGAAAGGGGTTGCATTAGTGTTTAGTGGGATTTTTCACTCTCTTTTAACTTTTTGCCTTTTTGCCTTCACTTGCAACCTCTTGATCTATTGACAACAAGGTCTATCCAAGGTTCCATCATTGATTCTTGTTAAAATACTCATTCTTCACACAAAATAGACATATTAATCCTTGATTTTCAATAGATTATGGTCATAAAAAACATAATCTATTA
The DNA here is from genome assembly GCA_013389735.1 of Phaseolus lunatus. NCBI lineage: Eukaryota > Viridiplantae > Streptophyta > Magnoliopsida > Fabales > Fabaceae > Phaseolus > Phaseolus lunatus. The sequence continues at coordinate 44,590,920 of CM023867.1, read as the reverse complement.
TAGGAATTACAACCTATCTCAGTCTGTATAATTTCTTTTAATTAATGAAAAATAAATTTTTAAATATAAATTTTGACTAAATATATTTTTTTTATTAAATTAATTCTTCTTATTTATATAAATGATCTTATATTATTATTCTCACAACATAAATAAGATATGGATAAAAAATTATTACAATATTTTGATATATACTATAATAATACTATATTTAAATTTTATTATAAAAAGGACTAAAACTTAACTACTTCATTAAATAATGAGTATATATTATGTGTTAAGGAATAGGTACTTACCTTGATCCCTAGTCTGTTATATGTATTAAATAATATATCTCTCTATATGTATATAATATAAATTAAATATGTGTTAAGGGTAAAGAATTTTTTTATGGATATATTTCATATGTATTATGTTATTTTTCTAATTATCATTATTATTCTTTTGGTATAATTACCTTATTCGTCCCTAAATTTAGGGTTAATATTCAATTTAGTATAGTGGTTTTTAAAAAAATCAATTTGGTCCCTATGTTTTCTAAAATGTATCCACATTGGTCCTTTATGTTAAATCCCTGCTTACGGCGTCAAGTGTTGCTTACGTGGCAGAGAAAGTTGCTTATGTGGCAAAGAGAGATGAGATTATGGCTGCATGGGTCTCATCTCCATCCTCCAGCACTGCCTTAAGTAGTTGCAGACTGAACTCCACCACGCCAAGAAGGAACTCGCCTCTTACATCGAACTCCACACCATGCTCCCTCCTCCTCCGCTGCAACCTCGCACTTTCTCTCTCTTTCCCTTCAAAACAGCACCTCCTCCTCCTCATCAAGAACTTTTAGCCTTCACGGACGAAAGTGGTTCACTAATAAGTTATATTAGTTTTATAAATAGTAATGGTGTATTGTGATATATTTGTTTGAAGTATAAAATTTCATGTTCGGACATCATATTTCTTATTATCTTTCTATTTTCTATTTTTCTTTTTTTTTCTTGTGAGTGTGTTTAAAGCTATTTTGATTAGGGGCATATGTGTGATGTCACTAGCTTGTGAGGTATTATGTCGTGCGAGAAATCTTGTCCGTTTCAATTTTCTATTTGTTTTACAAATATTTTTATTGTGGAATTCAACAAGGTTTAAAGGGTCATGGTAGGTTTGTAAAAATAAACATGAATAATGAATGCATACATTTATGTTCACATACAGATCTTATCACATCATGATTCTCACATATATTCATACAATTAAGAAGGAATAGGCACTTACCTTGATCCATGAGTGATCCTACTTGAGCAATTATTTTATCTCCTCCTTTGTCCCAATCTATCTCTTAGCAATCTCGTTCTTGTCACACACTTTCTTGATGGTTAATAGTGAGACAACTATTATTTGCAGAGACAGAACCCTTTTGCTCTTAGTTCCCAATCTCCATCAGATGTAAGTTTTCATTAGGTATCATCATATATATATTTCTCACCTTAACCAATAGGCCTTTAATTTTATTATTATTATTAAATCACGTACGGGCCCAAAGCCCAAACTCAATGTCATGTGAGTCACATTATAAAAATTAATTTACATAATTTCTTACAAGGTTTTGATGAGTTTTTTTCTACCAATTTACCAATTATTGATAACAAGAACTTTGATCAATGGAGTGTCAAAATAAGTGTGATCTTTGGTTTTCAAGAAGTGTTGGAAATTATGAAGAATGCTATAGAGGCATGGAAGGCAATTTGTAGGGAATCTAAGGAAAAAGATCGTAAAACTCTCTTCTTATTGGAAAATGAAATTTTCTTTTTTGGAATTTAGAAAAGAGGATCAAGATAGAGGAAATGAAAAATGTGGAAGAAAAAAAATATAGTTTATTTATTAAATGACACTTATAAAAGTCATGTTTTAAATAGAAAATATGTAGTTACAAAGATGTCGTATTATAAAGATAATTATGACAATTTTTTTATAATTTTCATATTAAAACCTCCCCTATTAACACAATTTTTTGTAGGGTATGTTGTCTTAATGGACCTGTGTTAGATTTCATTTTATCTGAAAGTGGACAATGAAAATGTGTGATTTGGTTCATGTAGTCCTAAACTACTTCATAGGCAAACACTTTATTCGATTGCATTTAAATATAAGATCGTTAGTGTATTTGAGACAATAAGTCTAAGAAATATGAGAAAAAATGATTGAGAGATAGAGAGAAAACAAAAGTTAAAGGGGATTATGAATATTCTTGAATTTATTCTAACTCTTTAATTGTTTGTGAAAATTATCTTTTGAAGGAAGTAGGTGAAGAACTTCTAAAAGAACCATGCACCCAAAGAGAGAATAACATAATAGTTACACAATTTCTAAACCTTGTGATATAATTTATGGGTACAAGAAACAATTGAATACTTATTACTTGAAAGTTGTTTTGGTATGAATAACATTATTCCAAGTGGTGATGTCATGTAGACTTGAATGATATAACCATTCATTATTTGTATATGTTGATTATTGGAAACTTGATAGTTGGATTAAATATACTAAGAAATTTAAAGTTTTTTACTTGGATTGTAATTGATATTAATTTTTCTTATTTCATGAAATTTATTTAGTTCTCCAAATAAAAAAGCATATACAAATTTTAAATAAATAAAAATTTCATTATTTTTGAAAATATAAAATTATAATTACATAATAATGGAGTTTTTCCTAGAAAATATAAATTTTATTTATATAATAAAATTATAGTTATTTCATTTTACCTTTACTAATTAGTTTATCGATTAGTTCTACCAAACACTTCTTATATAATAATATAATAAATTGATTTATCATCTCACAACTCATAAGTTCAAAACTAATTAATTACTAACTAGCCCCTAGCTTGAGTTATCAAATAGGTTATAAAATAGTTTTTACTAAACATACCTATAATCACTATAAGAAAATCATTAGATAGAAATCAATTTTAAAACAAATATAATTAATTACTATATTGACTAAATTAGATACTAAAAAATTATTAAACAATTATTTTGAAACATTTTGTACACTAATAATTTGAAAATTTTCTAGAATGAGCTATCAATGCAATGTTAAAACAGTATGAAGAAGAAAGTAAATAAAAGAAGTTGAAAGGAGAAAAATAAATCTTTTACTGAAATTTACATGCTTGTTTACAATATTTAATTTTTATAGATATTTTTCAAAATTTGTTTTGAGATATGTAATGTACATTTTTGTACAAACAAAGCATCATATATTCTTCATAAGTACTCAAATTCTTCTTTGTTTTTCAACAAAACCATAAAACCAAACCAATGACTTGGAAAGAAAATATGTAGGTTTAACAAAACAAAGTTCCATAAATCTAACCTTGTAATTTTTTTTCCACCATTCTTAACCATTTTTGTTGTTCTCAATAAAATAAAATCTCCAGAATGGTAAATGGGTGCAACAAAAAAACTTCTACTCCCATCACAATGAACAAATTTACACTGATTTTGCAAAACTCATCCATTACAGCTACAAGATGATAAAGATTGATATCTAGACATTAATGAGCACTGAAACAAACCCCTCAACCCACCATAAAAGTAGAACACACTCAATGGAGGGGAAGGCGACCTAGGCAACAACATAAAAGGGGCAAATCTCACTCTGTCACTATACAATTGTCCATGTGTACCACTTTGTGTGTCAGGTCATTATACACTAAAAGCTATTGAAGATAACCTAATAGAAGGGACCACATTTGTTTGAAATATTGTATTTTTTTTAGTTATTATATCTTAAAATTTTGAAACTATATACCATCAAACAACGAAAACAAATGTATTAAAATATTAAAAAATATATTAAACAATTATTTTTAAATATTTTGTACACTAATAATTTGGAAAATTTCAAGAATGAGCTATCAATGCAATGCTAAAACACTATAAAGAAGAAAGTAAATAAAAGAAGTTGAAAGGAGAAAAATAAATCTTTTACTGAAATTTACATGTTTGTGTACAACATTTAATTTTTATAGATATCTTTCAAAATTTGTTTTGAGCTATGTAATGTATTGTACAAACAAAGCATCATATATTCTTCTAAAAGTACTCAAAATCTTCATAAGATGGATTTGGACGTGTATGCTTGCTTTTATCACTTGCAACAATATCTGCAATCTTCTTATCCATTGGTGAATATTTTGCTTTTCTACCATACTTGGAAAAATCTAAAGGTTCTGGTATAATAGGAGGTGTAGCACTTCTAACAAGAGCCCAATTCACTCCATGGAAAAAAGGGTGTTGCTTTATTTCTGTGGCACCCCTCTTGTAAGCATATCTTGTTTTAGGCTCTTTCACCAACAACCCTTGTATAAGGTCTTTTGCAACTTTGCTAACAGTGGGTTTTTCAGGAAACCTTAAGGGTTGTCCTACAACATTGAAAAGGGTAGCTTTATTTCCAGCACCCTTAAAGGGTGTTATGCCGTGCAAAAGCTCATATAAGAAGATTCCAAAGGTCCACCAATCCACTGCACTACCATGTCCTTCACCACGAATAATCTCAGGTGCAAGATACTCATGTGTCCCTACAAAGGACATTGATCTCACATTTGTAGGCTCAGCCATTAGCTCAGGGAGGCATCCTCCAACCATGAGGCCAAAATCTGACTTTGACTTGTGATTCCTTTTTGAAGGTAAAATGTGTGGAAAGAAACTTGAGGGTTGTCTGCAACCATGTATTGCTTGCTCATCATTCAAAATGCCCCCAGAAGGACCATTACTACTTTCATGTGCAGATGATGACTTCACTAGTGTAGGATTCACAGAGCATCGAAGAGATAAGTCAAAATCCGATAACATTATGTGACCTTCATCTCGAACTAGAACATTTTCTGGTTTTAAGTCTCTATACACAATGCCTAACATGTGCAAATATTCCAAAGCTAGCAAAATTTCTGAACAATAAAACCTGTCGTATGAAATAAGACATTGAATTCTTAAATTTGTTGCAAAATTTGTCACATATGTTGTTATTAGTGCACAATTTAGGTGGTAAAAGATTTAAAATGTTTCTTTCTCTAGTGTTATATGATTGTAATTACATTACTATCAGAAATAGTACATTAAACATGCAAACAAGATTTACTCTTATGTTTATAGCTTTTCTTTCTTTTGAAGTAGCGTAATGGTTGTGAAGCTACTATATTTTTCAATTTATTAGAAGTATGTGTAGAAATACAAAACGAAAAGGAATGCAGTAAACAAAACTTTGTTAAAAACGGTTAACAAGAAAAGCTTACTAATGTTAATTATAATATTTCATCCTTAACTTAAAGAGGACAATTGGTAGAAAGAAGTAAATTGCATTTGTTTCATTGAAATGGTGACATGTTATTTCATATTAATAAAGCATTAAACTAGTTTGGAATTTTCTTGTTGCATAATCTAATTAACCATTCTTGCAACCACTTTGTAGATTTGAATTCAGGAGTGGTGATCTCAAGCATGAATTTTTTGGATAGATTGTAATGAGCTTTATGTACAAGCTAATATCATGAAATAGTTTGGAAGTAAGATATAATTGAAAACCTTTTTGGAATGTAATATAGTGTAGGACTGAGCAGGACTGAAATTTTTATGGTTAGAGACCTTTGGCCTTTCTTCTTTTGTGTATTGGATAGGAACATCCTTCAAATGTCGATAATTTTTTTTAATGATTTATGTTGAATATATTAGCACATAATCATGACTAATAAGTATTGTAGCATACACATTGGTGGAATCCAAGTGCAATGTATATGTGTGTTTAAGTAACTAACCGTGTAGCTTCTTCAGTGAAATGCTTGTTAGGTTGCTTTAGTCGAAGAGAATGCAAACTGCCACTACTACAAAACTCCATGACCAAACAATAGTACTTATTAGTCTCAAAATAAGAATATAAAGTTGGTAAAAAAGGGTGGTCGAGAAGTTCAAGAATCTCTCTTTCTGTTCGTGCCCTCAAAAGCTTGTTTCTACTAGCAAGTGATTCCTTGTCCATAACTTTCATAGCAAAGAATGCTTTGCTTCCTTTAAGTTCCACAAGGTACACACTTCCAATATCACCATATCCAACACGCTTCAAAAGCCTAAAATGACTGAGATTAAGATCATTACCCTTAGCAACACTATTAATTGCATCCCACCTCACATCACCTCTAGTATGTGGCTTAATATGTGCATTACAAATGCTCTCTAAACTTTCACTACTAAAGCTAGTGCCACTTCTATGACCTTGAATGGTGTTTCTTGCAGGTACAAGAAATTTTCTTGTAGTTTCTGTTGTTGCTCCTAATGATATGGTTGAATGATTGTGATTTGAAAACATTCTTGCACTTGGAGTCAGGTGTTGAGCAGTGGAAAACTCAAAAATATTATTGTTATGATCTGCAAACTTGTGAGGTTTAGATGTTGGTTTACTTGTCACCTTTGCATTATTTTTGTAGTCACTTTATGGAAGCATGATTTGCATATTGATTTTCTTTTTAGATATGACTTTCTAAATTATTTTATGAATTTGCATAAGTGTGATTCATCCCAAGAATCTGCATTTGAAATTCAATTAATTTCCACAGATTATCACCAATAATTTTGTGGTAAAAAATTTATGCTTAAATGAAAGAACAAATAACTCTTACTTTAGGTAAAATTAAGCCTATGGGTAGGCTTTGATCAACAATGCAATGACACCCTTTAAGAAGAATTTCTACAAATACAAATATTAAATATTAAAAGATATCTTGCAGGTGAACTATTGTTTCAATATCATGTCATATTAAATATATTTTTAGGTATATTTGATAACAAATTAAGAAATAATTGTTTTAATTCTTTTACCAAAAGTTCTAATAGAAAAGTTGTAAAAATAAGTAGCTATATGTTCAAAATACATAATTATAAAAAAAATAAATTAAGTAAAATGTGTTGTAATTTCTCGTCCGCATAGAGAAAAAAGGAAGTTATGAAAAATTTAATTGTATATAAGCATCAAATTTATGAAGAAACAATACTCAATTCATAATGAAATGTAAAAAATAAACAAATTATCGTAAAAGTCAAATACATGTATCATATAATGTTTACAATTATTAGAAATCAAAACAATTTCATTATGTATACATAGGGTTGTAGATAAACATGGAGACAAAAAGAAAGAAAGTGGCCTTCAAAGTTGGAAATGCATGTCAAAACTAAAAGTTAAAAGAAATATCAACAACACCTCATAACTTCATAGGCTTTCTGAGATTGAACAAGAGAAACAATTATATGTTTCCCCTCCATGTATATCAATGAAGAGACATCTTTGAATTTAGAAATTTTGAAAAACAAAGAAGAAAAGAGATTTTTTCTTTGGTTAGGAAAGGAATAAGAAATGGATGTTGAAAATAGATTGTTCTTAATAGGATCACCATCCATCATCATAAACACTAGGAGTTCTTGAGAGGAATTTGTGGAACAAAAGAGGGAAGATAGTAATAGACCCATAATATGTGTGTATAATAAATAAATAATTAAAATGATGCACTCAAACTAGTGTGGTTGTAATATGTATTATCTATTTACCATTAAGACGAATGGATTAGCGTCTAATTCTCTTGAGAAGTAATGGTTTAATTATCTTGTGAGAATATACATATTTTTTCATATATATTTGTATATTTAATTTATTTTCTTTCTGTCTTTCTTATATTGTACTGTTATTTTAATAGTTATTTTATTTACAATATTTATGTTATTATTTAATATTATGCTTAAAAGAATTAATAATAATACTTTTATTTTATTTTTCTTTTCTATTTAATTTTTTCTCTTCTTAGTTGTGACAATGTCATTCCTGTGTGAGTAAGGCTGTCAATTCCTAGTTCTATAAATCTTTCCATTTGCATTGGAACTATCTATTTTTATATATGTTATAACCTTTAGTTGGTGATCAACAAATTTTGCTTTTAGTTTCCACTTATTTGTGTTGATCATTTTTTTTATAAAACTTCTCATGTTAGACATCACTATAAAACTTCACATCTTAGTTAGGCTGACACTTCAAGTATTTGTATTGATCCTTTTGAAAATACAAATACTTAATATCTTATATTTCTGACTCATTAGTCATTTCATTACCAATATTTTTGGTAAGAAGGGGTTGATGTAAGTGGGTTTGGTGGTAGTCTTCATACCTTCTTCATCTTTCATCATTTTTTTCTTCAAATAATTGCCTTGTACCAAACATATAATAGAGATACCTTAGTTCACTCATGATTGTTGTATTTTAACTAGTTTATAGTAAAATATAACATTATAAATATATATGTATAGAATCTTTATGATTCAAAATTAGTACCAAAAATCCACTACTTTAAGTAAAAATTGTAATAAGTTAGAGATAAAATTAAGCATACAAGTTGAGTAAATTTCACTTTATTGAACCAACTTTCTTATATAAATGTTATCATAGGTTCACATCGATAACATTGAGAGGAAATCAATAACATCGACAACATTGAATGTATGAATTGAGAGAGACTCCATAACAAATGACCTATTAAATCTAACATACTCAATCTAGGATAAAAACTTAATAACTCTGACATTATATTAGTAAGTTTAAATATAACTTATTCTCACACAATTGATTTGTAATACTTAATTCTGGATTTATGTGAGATCTATAATAAAAACTCATTGTACAATTGAGATAAAGTCAAATTATAATATATAAGTAAATATTAAATTATTTTTTCTTTTAAACATAATTTTTGCTTTCCCGTTACAAACAAGTATACCCAGTTTCCTTAAAAAATACTTTTACCTTATTATGTTTAGTCAATTGCTTACACCTTTATAGTGATCATTATATATTGACGTGCAGATAAAAAAAGCATTAATGATTGACATATTAAGGCTGTAATTACAAATAAAACCTCTGTCTATTACTTTCCATGTAAATGATTTGACAGTTGATTTTGAATTGGAGCTAAAATATGGAACTTTTTGTGATCCTTACCATTTTTTTTTTGTTTCTGGTAGGATGTTGTAATTTTTAACTAATATTTTTGGTTGATTATGTTTCACCTTCAATTTTTTTCTGACTATATGGCTTGCCAAGAGCTACCTATGCCAAGTCACATGGATATTATCACCTTACCACAGAAATTGAAGCTGTGACATGTCTGCATTGCTGTCATAGTATAGAATCTGTTTTGCTCCACATTTTATGTTTTTGGATAACTGGCTCACTCAATTGGTTTTTGTTCCAGGATGATGGGGTGGCCAAATACTTGAAACTAATCATGAATGATTGGAAGCCATTGATGCATCAACTGCAGAAATGTGTGCTGCTAAAATTTTATTTGGTCTTGGTTTTAACAAGAATATGCATCCAAACTGTTCTGCATGAAAGTTGTATCTCTATAACTAATGTTGTTTGAATCACCTAAAAAAGGAGATTTAAAACTTAAGTTATCATTGCTTTTGTGAGCAAAGGATATTCCACTATGATTAACCAAACATGGCACTCTTGAGAATTTATGTCCCCATATAGTGTGTACCAAATTAGGAAATTTCAGTTTGCATAAAAGTTATAACCCTTGATGTTAGAAAATTTATTTCAATAAATAATAATACCAAAAATTCAAGTTATTGTTTAACTAATAAATATTGTTTTCTTCCTTTATATTTTAATAAAATTACTATATCTTGTTTTTTAAGCTCTCTAGTCTTTTTTTAGTCACCCTTTATTTCCTTGAATGCTTTATGCTCTTGTTTGATTATTTCCTTCTATTTTGGATTTTAGTTTTAGTTTTTATAAAAATTCCTCCTTAAATGGCATCTTCCTCATCCATGAATCATATTCATAATCAATCATGAGAAAATACAACAACACACTATATGAATATATTATAGCAATCTATGCATATATTCAAACATTCACGTGACATAGAGAGTCTAAAAGTAACTCCACATTCTTTACAAATTGAGATAGAGAAATATCATACTTTTAAGACATGCATACTAAGTATTGATATTACTAATCTCAATATCTCATAAGTGTTGGGTATGAAGCCGGATCAATTGGGTTGGGTTAAGTAGACACTATGTTTTAGTGATTGGGCTTAATCATTGTGTCCCCTTTATTATCTCTATTTAAAGAGATCATTGTACTTGTAATTGGTGTGCAATAGGACAGAATGAAAACCTAATAGTTGTCCGTGTGGATGTAGGTTGCAGTTGGCGACCGAACCACGTTAAATCCTGTGTCGTTTATTTTCTTGTATTGATTCGTGATTATGTGTGTTGCTTCCGCGTGTGCATTTTTTCCCATCAAGTGACATCAGAGCTTGGTTCATTTTCACATTAGAGATCCGATCAGCAGAAATTATTCGACGAGACGTGAAAATTGCGGCTAAGGTTTCGCAAAGGCGACAGCAGCGTCCCAAAGCTAGGGTTTCGTAGAGGCGGCAGTAGTGTTCCAAAGCTAGGGTTTCGTAGGAGCTGCAGTGGCATCCCAAAGCTAGGGTTTCGTAGAGGCGGTAGCAGCATGCCAAAGCTAAGGTTTTTTTGCAGGGGCTGTAGCGGTGTCCCAAAGCTAGGGTTTTGCAGGGGCTGCAGCGGTGTCCCAAAGTTAGGGTTTTGCAGGGGCTGCAGCGGCGTCCCAAAGCTAGGGTTTTGCAGGGATGACAACGGCATCCCAAAGTTAGGGTTTCGCAGGGGCGGAGGCGGGTTGCGTTTTCACGGTGAATAGGTGCAAGTGCTTGTGGTGAGCGAGACGGCACGGAGGTGCAGTGCGATGGCAGTGACGGAAGACACAGGGTGGCGCGTGCATTTTTCTGCTAGTGCTAGGCGCAGGGTGTGGCTGTTTTTCGCTATGGCACAGAGTATGACAGTTCTGTTACTGAGCACATCAATAAAATGAATTCGATCTTAGCCAGACTTATGTCAGTGGGCATTAAGTTCGATGATGAAGTTCAAGCTTTACTATTGTTATTGTTTTTGCCTGACAATTGGTTCGGAACGGTTACAGCAGTTACCAGTTCAGCAGGACCCGATGGATTCACTTTTGAGAAGATTCGTGATCTCATTCTTGGCGAGGATGTCCGAAGAAGGAGTTCTGGGGAATTATCAAATGAATCGCTATATCTCGTTAAAGGTAAGAAAGATATCAGAGATAGTGGGAGCAAGAACAAAAAGAAGGAGTCAATCAAAGACTCGAGATGGCTCAAGTGTAACATGTTGGAACTGCGAGGAGGTGGGCATTTTAGGAATCAATGCCTAAAAGATAAACAAAGTCCGGTTCACAGAATCTCGTGGGCAGAAGAGGGTTGTCTTTACAAGAGAGAAACCCAGAGCCACAGGTTAGATTCAGGATGAACGAGCATGGAAAGGTTCAGTAAGACCAGTCAAAGGTACTTATAGTAGTGGGAGCACGGGTCGTGTTTCAGCTAAGGTCCCTAGAAGACAGTGGGTTAGGAGAACCGGTATTCCAGCTGTTGAAACACCTTCAGAAAATTTCTTGTTGAGTATGGAGAGTGTTTGTTCTCAGGTTGTTCCTGGATCTGGCAGTTCTCGCAAGTGAGAGCCGGTAGGAACAAAGAATGGGTCAGTGGCAGTTTCAGTCATGACTGATGTGGCCTTCAAAATGATTAAGAAGGCTGGTGGCAACTAGTGGTGGAACATTGAGTTCCGGTGATAGATTACAGAAGTACATGTACACAGTTGAAGCGCAGGTGAACATTGTTCTGTGACTTCAAGTGGGAGATTGTTGGGTATGAAGCCAGGATCAATTGGGTTGGGCTGAGTAGACACTATGTTTTAGTGATTGGACTTAATCATTGTGTCCCCTTTATTATCTCTATTTATCTCCATTTAAAGAGATCATTGTACTTGTAATTGGTGTGCAACAGGACAGAATGAAAACCTAATAGTTGCCCGTGTGGATGTAGGTTGCAGTTGGCGACCGAACCACGTTAAATCCTGTGTCGTTTATTTTCTTGCATTGATTCGTGATTATGTGTGTTGCTTCCGCGTGCATTTTTTCCCATCAATAAGAATGAAACTAGGATGTATATTGTATAACGAGTAACCAAAAACACTTATTTTAAAAATAATCAATCAATTTCATAGAGCCCATGTAGGAAAACATAGAAGACAGGTAACACATAGGTTCAAAAGACCATCTAGGGTGTAACATTACCAAATGTGACATCCCTTAACTAATTTATAAATAAAAACATCACAAGATTAAATGAAGTTGTTTTTTTAACTACTGTTTTTTAAGACTTCCATAGTTGCCTACATTTCAAGTTTAAACAAATAAAGCTTTGCAAATAAAAATATAGTTTGATAGGTTGGTACTTGAACATAATTTTATTTACACTTCGAAACTTTAATCATAAACTCTTGGACAGTAATTATCAATTAATCCACTATTTTAATTAAGTTTTATCTAATTAGATTTATTTTGGTCTTAATTGTTATTTTTGCTAGTTTTGTGTGTTTAGTTAGAGTGGGTAGTCTGACTAGATGATCTAGTGGTTATATGCATAGATGGTCTACTATGAGCATATGAACTAGACGGTCTGAAAGAAGTCTCTATCATTGGGAATGAGCCGAATAAAACAAAAGTTCAAGTTGTTTTTCTTAATCAAAATGAAAAACAAAATCTAAGTTAAAGAGTTCAAGAATAAATATACAATATCTCATAAACAAAGTTGGAAGCAAATCATCTGTGAAGATACTAAGAAATAGAGTTTGCGATTAAATAGGAAGCAAAATTCGAGAATTCTGAAAAGTTTTAGAAACTAAGAAATTATGAACAAAAGTTGAACTAAAATATTTTCCTGAGATCCTTAGATTAGAAAAACCTATAAAAAGATACAAACTCCAAGTAGAAATCATCAAGCTTAAGAGCTTGATACCAACGTTCAAAAAATAGAGCATTAGGATTTTCTTAGTTTTTTTTTCTTTGTAATCCTTTCATTTGCCTCTGCATGAAAGACTAAACTTCTTTGGCTTGATTTTTTTTTATAATTTCACAATGATTAAAAACCTTATGAGTAAACGCATGGAGACAAGTAAGGTACTGAATAAATTAGTGAACATAGTTTCATTAATGAGATTCTATTGTCTTTGACTAATACATGTTTGGTCAATTCAATTCTATTTAGATAATTGAATGAATGAGATATTTATCAACTGATGAAGAATTCATTGTTGAAAATTCTTGAAAGTAAATCTACTTTCTTTATTATTTTTTATTGTCTACTTTACTTTTCTACACAACAATTTAAAATCCCCCTTTTTATTGAAATAAGTAAAATTTGACTGCTAAATGACAACTATCAGTACCCACTAGTGCAAAATATTTATTTTATATTGAGAAATAAAATTTTAAGTACAACCATTGAAAAGTAAAATGTAGTAGAAGTTTTGTAAATAAATGAAGATGATATTGCATCGGTTGTCTCACGAACCAATATAAAAATTACACAACAAGTGATATTACAACACTTGTAGCAAATGTTGATGTAATTTGTTAATAAAAGAATGACTTCATTTAAATCAAGAGAGGGAGGATGGTGAATTAGTTTTAAAAACTTTTTTTGAAAATTTTAGTTTCCTAAAACACTATTTAGACTTCTAAAAAAGAACATGCAATTACAAGTGGAATCAAAATTGGATGTGATGGCAAATGATTGTTGAAACATGAGATGTCAGCCTAACTGAGATGTCAAGTTTCATAGTGATACCTAACATGATAGCTTTTGATTAAAAAAAATTGGATGTAGCACACTAAAACAAGATAAGCAAGAAAGAAAAGCACAAGGAGATTTATATTGGTTTTTGAAAAGCTTTTGAAAGTGCTCTTAAAAGATTTAAACCAGTACAAAAATAAATCTGCTTCATGGAGAAAGAATTGGTTTATCCTATTTTCATTTTCATTATGCAGCACCTTAGCTAGTTTCTTAAAGGCTTTATATGCATCATTTTTAGAAGCAAGAAACAAAGTCCATGTATATCTTGAAAAGTCATCAACAATCACCAAAGCATAGTAATTTCCAGCTAAGCTAGCAGTCCTAGATGGTCCAAACAAGTCCATATGCAAAACATCCAAAGCTTTATTTGTGGAAACAATGTCTTTTGATTTAAAGGTAGTTCTAATCTGTTTTCCCTTTACACAAGCATCACACAATCTGTTATTTTGAAATTTTATGTTTGGTAAACCAGAAACAAGTTCCTTAGACTTTAGCTTATTCAAGTGATTTGTGTGAATGTGTGCTAACCTTCTATGCCATAGCCAAGATTCATCACTTTTAGAAAGCAAACATTCATTTTCAGAACAACTCTTTATAATATCTAAGAGATAGATGTTGTTTACCCTTTTTCCAGTGAACAACACCTTACCAGAAATTTCATTTGAAATTGTACAAGTGTTGGCTTCGAAATTGACCTTGTATCCCTTGTCACACAGCTGGCTAATGCTTAGAAGACTATGTTTTAGCCCTTCAACATACAGTACATTCTCTATAGTGGTTGAGCCTTTAGTACCAACATCTCCTCTTCCAAGAATTTTTCCTCTATTGTTGTCCCCATATGTGACATGCCCTTCAGCTTTGAGTTTCAGATTTATGAACTGAGTTACATCACCAGTTATGTGCTTTGTGTTGAACCAAGTGGTGTTCAAGGTTTTGAAGAATCCTAATCCTTTGAAGGATGATGAAACTTTGCTTGCTTGCTGCTGCTGTGCTGCTTTGTTGTTTTGTTCTGGGTTAGTTTAAAGTGTAATCCAACCTTAGATTAAATCTCAAAGCAATTAGCATCTCAGTTTTTGATAAAACAAAAGTGTTTTTCAAACTAAGTTGAAACAACCGATTGTTCTATCGAAACAACCTATTGTTTATACTTAGATGTTTTGAGAAAGTTTGAAAACTGTTTTTGAATGGAGAAAACTGTTAAGTGACAAAACAACCGATTGATTCGAGGAAACAATCGATTGTTTGTTTTGGAACCATAACAGAAAAACTGTTTTCTTTGACTGAGCTTTAAATGATTTGAAACTAAATACGCTCCAGTCATTAAATGCTTTGACCAATCTTTCTGAAAGCTTTTATGGGTTTGTTAAGATTTGAAAAACAAACTTCCTTTTATATAATTCAGAAAATCTCTTTTTAAAAGTTTAGAATGCTTTTGACAAAGTGCTTCTAAGAGAGTTTTCAAAGTTTTGAGATTGCTTAAGAGCTAAAGAGATTGATCAAGGTGTTGGAATAGGATTCTACTTGTATTGATTTCAGATCTTCATCTGTAACAAGTGTAATCTGTGTAACTGCTGAAACATTTCTTTTCTGTATTGTTGCTGAGATTGGCTGTGTGTTCTTGAGGTGTTCAAGATCAACAATCTTAGTGTTGGCCAAGGAGAGTGTGTGTCTTGAGGTTTTCAAGGTCATTCTCTTGGTTGTTGTGTAAGTGATCAAGGTGTGATTGCTTAGTGGATTTCCTCAGGGTTCTGAGAAGACTGGATGTAGCTCTGGGTTGGAGTGAACCAGTATAAACATCTGTGTACAATCTCTCTATCCCTTACTCTTTAAATTCAGTTTGTTTGTTATTTGCTGATAAAAACAACCGATTGTTTCGAAGAAACAACCGATTGTTTCGAAGAAACAACCGATTGTTTCGAAGAAACAACCGATTGTTTTTCTGACAATGCAGTTTTGCTTACTGTTTTGAGTAACTGAATTGCTTGATCAATTGGTTTCTGAGATAAACTCATTCTAGCTTCAAAAAGATTGCGAAAATCTCTTTAAACAATTCACCCCCCCTCTAGTTTAAAGCCATAATTTCTAACACTTTGAGCAGCCACTATCTAGGTACCACTGGTTTTTCCTGCTGTTTTTCTGCAACAAAACAGATTTAGCATATATGGTACCCCTTTAGTGTAGGGTCCAACATGATTAACACCTTTCCTTAGGAAGCCATTTGGCCAATCCTTTAGGAACAAGGTACCTCCTAGCTTTACATGTTCTAGATACATGACCAGACTTCATACAATAAAAACATGTTGTAGTATGCATTGTTTTTGAATGAGTAAAAGAGGAAAAACCTGTTTTGGAAGGAACAAAGAAACTGGACAGCTTTTTCACATTGCTTTTCATTTCAGATTTATATCCTAGACCATTTTTATTAAAAACAACATTCTGTGAACCTAACAAGGTTTCAAGATTTTCTCTTCCTTTAGTGAAATTTGAAAGTGTTTTTAGCAAATATTCAACTTGTTTTTCCAGCTTCTTACAGTTATCACAGGTTTTAATAGATGCATGCAAACAAGTTAATTCAAGGCTAACCAATTCAGTTTTAGCTTTGTGCAGTTCTTCTTCAAGAGCTTTAACCTTAGGTTCAAGTACCCTATTTACTCTATTCAATTTGTTGCACATTATAGCCAATCTGTTTGCTTCATCATGTGTTTCCTTAAAAGCTATTAACAGTTGATCATAGTTTTCAGAATTAGTGGAAAAATCACTTACTGAATTAGAGTTGGCTCCTTCATCATTCACCATGAAGCACATATTTGCTTCTTCACTTTCAGTTGAGGAATTACTAGATGAGGATACATCATTTTCTTCCCATGAGATGTATGCTCTTCTACCTTTGCCTTTGTCACTCCTCTTGCTTGCTGATTTTTCTTTATTTTGATTGTTTGGACAATCAGCTTTTATATGACCTGGTTTACCACATCCAAAGCAAGTGTAATTGGAAGAATTTGAATCATTAGGTTGTTTGGAATACCTCTTTCTTTGCTGAGTTCTGTCACGGTTTTTCTTTCTAAGAAACCTGTTGAATTTTCTGGTGAGCAGACTCACAGTCTCATCATGTTTAGGATCAACTTCTTCCTCACTTGTATCATGTTCCATGGTTGTTTTCAGAGCAATTCCTTTGGCCTTTTTCTCCACTGTTTCTTGTTCTTTCAATCTTTTCAGCTTTATTTCATGCTCTATCAGCTTTCCAAAAAGTGCAGCAGTGGACATCTTGGATAAATCTCTGGATTCTGAGATTGCTGTTACCTTAGGCTGCCAGCTCCTATCAAGGCATTTTAGTACCTTTATGTTAAGCTCTTCCTTGTCAAAGACTTTACCAAGGCCAGTGAGATGATTTACAATGTGTGTAAATCGTTTCTGCACATCTGCAATACTTTCTTCTGATTGCATTCTGAACAGCTCGTACTCATGAATTAGTGAGTGCTTCCTTGCCCGTTTCACATCAATAGTTTCTTCATGAGTCACCTCTAGTACATCCCACATCTCTTTAGCTGAGTTACATTGAGAGACTCTAAAGAACTCATCCATGTTCAGTGCAGAGGTGATGATATTCTTGGCTAAGGAGTCATATTGGGCCTTCTTCTTCTCGATTTCACTCCATTCAGACCAAGGCTTCTTTATTGTTTCATCTTTGACAACCTGCATAGGTATAAAAGGTCCACTGACCACTACATCCCAGATTCCCATGTCAATAGACTCCATAAAGATCTTCATCCTGATTTTCCAGAAAGCATAGTCAACACCACCAAACATAGGAGGTCTATTACTAGATGCACCTTCAGCAAAAGGCATTTTAAACTCAGACATCATGCATACACTTGAGCAAAATACAAGCCCTAGCTCTTGATACCAATTGTTGGGTCTATTAGTGTCTAAGTTCAAGAGGGGAGGGGTGAATTGAGCTTATAAAATTTTCGCAAGAACACACAATTTTCAGTATTCCAGAGGCAAAAAGAACAGATTGTTTTTACATGAAACAGATTGATTCTTCAGAGCAGTCTTAGCACAATTTGAATTTGTTCAATATAAAATTGTGATCAACAGAGAATTATAACAGAATCAGATCAGCTGAATATTATGAGAATGAAGGATACAACTATGCTTAGAAATCAAACAAAATTACTCAACACAAGGTTTTATGGAGAATTGATTCTTTCTCAGATTTTAATGAATAGACTGTTTGTTCACAGATCACTTAAACCATCATATACAACTACCTTGTTTGTGATTAGAGTGCTTCAACAAATCAGGAAGAACAGTTTTTACTTCACCCAGAATTAACAGATTCAACTTCAAAAAAACAGATTTAGTTCTTGACAGAATTAAGCAAAAATCAGAAATGAGTGCAGGGATGAGAAGAAAAGGCACACAAGTTTTTATACTGGTTCACTCATACAGAGCTACGTCCAGTCTCACCTTACCCCAAGGTGGAATCCACTAAAAATAGTACCAATTACTTACAAACACAGCAGTTCTTAAACACTACAAGAAAAACACAATCAATGCTGAAAAACCCTATTTCAGCACACCTTGCACTCCAAGAAACCCTATCAAGGAGTGACTAACACATACACCTTTACAAACCAGAATAAAGGAAAGATTACACCTGAAAAGAAGATGCAAGAACTCAAAACCAGTAGTTCAATTTGTTGCAGAACTGCACCAGCACCTTCACCAAGATCAAAGGTTTCCTAGAACAAGCACACTTGAAAATCTCTTTGGAAAACCTTTCAAAAATCTTTCAATCTTTCTTCTCACATTGAAAATGTTTGATCTCTGTCAAAAATGTAATTGCTCAACACCTTTTCATGTGAGAGAGGCTTTTCTTTTTATAGAAAACAGTTTCTAACTTCTTTTCAAAAAATAGTTGAAAAGCAGTTATGAAAACAATAGATTCATTTTTTAACTTAACAGATTTATTTTGTGAAAACCGTCAACTTAGCTAACTGAAATAACTGTCTGAGTTGTACCTTTAGTTCCCTAACTAACTTGTGAAAAACCTTTCAGCAGACCAAAGAATAAACATGTTCTTTCACAGTGAAACAGATTAAAATATAGCAAACAGGCCAGCTCAGCATTAACTGAAATAACTAACTAAGCTTTACCTGTGGTGCCCTAACAAAATTTTGGAAAAGCCTTTTAACAGAGAAGAAATAAACCGATTCTTTCTCCATGAAACAGATTTATTTTTGTATTGGTTTAAATCTTTTAAGAGCACTTTCAAAAGCTTTTCAAAAACCATTTAACCACATCATGTGCTTGATCTAGGCTTGGTTAGGCATCTAGGATAGATCATACAGCAAAAGGCAACCTTACACAATTACAAGCCTACATACAAGATCATCTAAACCTATTACAAACTTTACACCAAAACTAGCTATTTTCTACATCAAACACACACAACACAAGGTAGAGAAGAGGCTTCATTACACAAGTATCATTTTCTAAACAATTTCAAAGGAATATACAACACCCTTGATATAAAAAAGACATTACCTCTTATAAACTCTTACCACTTAAAAGGATACATAGCTTTTCAACTCTTGAACCAAGATCAATAACAACACCAATGGAAAAATCCGATTACAATTAATATAAGAGAAAAACTAAGAAAGATTTTACCACTATCATAGCATAAACACTTTCAAGATCAACAATATTCACATAGCCTTGATTTCTTTACAACACAAGAAAGAGTAATTGAAAGCTTAGACTGCACATAAAATATTGCTTTGAATATTTGATAATTCGTGTTTTAAACATAGAGTCAACTACTCTATTTATAGATCTGAAAAACATTGATTAAAAACAACCTATGACGCATTTAATCGATTATGTTAAGTGTTAATCGATTTTTTTATGTAGTTTTGGACCTCATCAAGAATAATTTAATCGATTATATAAAACTGTAAACAATTATTTTGATTCAAAAATCGTTTAAAACACTTTTTCCTTCTTTAAAAAACATATCTTGAGAATAACTTTATGTAGGAGACTCAAAAAACAATTAGATAGAAAACTAAAACACTCTAGATACATCTATAACATCTTCCTTTTCATTCTTGATCACTAAATATCATCTATTTAAACCTTGAGCATCTTCAATTCTTCAAGACTAAATTTACTTAAGATTTTCTTAGAGATTGACTCATGCTTTACATTGTGATTATATTAAAATAATGAACTATGAAGAGAGAAACCATCAACAAGAGGTACATGCATCATCAAAATCAACGTGGTATCAACTCAACATATTTCACCATGTTTTGCTAACAATCTCCCTTTTCTTTATGATGGCCAACCAAAAATAGTCTTTTGTTGTTAATTCATGACATTGGTTGTTGAAACAATTGACACAAGTACCTTTTTTTCCCTTTGGACTTGATAAAAAAAGTAAAGTAAAAAGAAAACAAGTAAAAAGATGTGCTATCCAATGATAAATCTCATCAAAGTTTGGTTTCTTAAAGGAAAGAAATCCCTTGAAAACCCACCATTAAAGATGCTCTAATGAAAAACAAACTTAAATCGACCATCTCTGACAAGTGAACTTCCAAATTGTATGAAACCTATAATCTAAGAATACTTAGTTTTTTGTTTTCAATTTTTGGTTTTTTCATATCTATTGTATCAAAAATTAATCATTTATGTGGTAGTGTTATTAATTCAACAAGTTTTTGTGGATAAGGTGGTTCAAACACTAATTGACTTTGTATCCCAAAATTGGGTATACCTTGCAAAAGACAAAGTCCACTTAATTGGGTATACCTTGCAAAAGACAAAGTGCACTTGAACAAAACCTTGGCAATTTCTTAACTTTCACCAATTCTAGGTGTTGTCAACTACCTTTCAATTTAATATGCATTTATTCTTTCAAACACCCTTGTCCAGAAGTTACTCTCTCTGAGTGTTGAAGTTATTATATCTGCACTGACCTCTTATTCAATTACAAGTTTTACAGCATGTCACAGTTCCTTAATTTTTAACAAAAAGTAGTAGAAGATAATGAAAGTAACAAGGATAGAAAAAGATGGTTTGTTTCCCTAAGAAAGTGTCACATGGGATAACATACTTATCTCGTTAACATTTTTGAAATATATGCATATTAGCAATCAAGTAGTACAGCAGCACATTTCAAAGTGCATTGAAAACCACTCAAGGAAACCCCACACCAACTGCAAAACACATTGTGGGATGACATTCACCAAAGCCAAAAAGTTGGAGAATACAGCAAAGATAACAACCCCATACAAAGAGGAAAAAGAAGAGGAATGTGGTCCTACACTCCCTTATGCAAGTATCCCACACAGGCTGTTAAAGGGAATAATAAATAATGCAAAGCCTGATTGCTCACATGGACTAAAACCAAAAAGCAAACTGACACCACACATGCCCTTGCCTTGCCTTGCCTTACAATACCACATGCACATGGTTCACTGTCCCCTAAGCCTCATTACTTAATAACACCATCCTAAACCTTCTTCTTCTAATAATCATTTTCTTAAACCATCAATTGGAAATTAATTAACCACAACCAAACTGTCATTCAACTCCACACACCTCATGAAATCAGAAAACCCTTTTCTCTCTCTCTCCCTATCTAATCTAGTCTAATATTATACACAAAGTAATATCACAACTATAGTTAGCACATTACACACATATATATATATATATATATATATATATATATATATATATATATATATATATGCTCTTCTGCACACATAATCTTGGTCTTGATCTCCTCTGGGTCAATTCATTTTTCTGAGTTGAAGTTGGAACTATAGGGAGGACTCTCTGGTGCATTGCAAGTGTCTATGGCAAGTGATTAAGTGGTCATTGGTGAGTCCAGCTGCTTGCATAAATGAGTGAAGCACTGTTGGACCTACAAACCTAAAGCCTCTCCTGATCATGTCTTTGCTTATGCTATCTGACTTTGATGTCTTCACTGGGATCTTGTGGCCAAATTTGTGTTGCGTGGAGATGGGTTTGTGATTGACAAAACCCCAAATGTACTTGTCAAATGAACCAAAGTCCTTGTTAATCTGTAATCACTCAATTCAGAAAGAGATTGTTAAAAATCTATATCTTGATACATTCACCACATAACGTGTTATCACATAAATTAGTCCAATATGCATTTATACTACATGTCTCTTTCTATGTCTCCTCTATTAAAATGTAACACTTGAGCAAAAGAAATTAGCAACTAAGAGAGAGAGAGAAAAAAATTTTAGTTACAAATTGTTTTTATGTTAGAGAGACAAGGAAAAGAGACAAATAATTTAAGTCCAAACCCGATACTCCTTTACTACCTGTCAAAAAGAATTTTTGGTGGGTACAGTACACATTTGTTTCAGAATTTAATTAGAATATATCATGGTATACTCTTTTTTCAGTTTTATCCAATTATAAATTGTCATATAATAATAATTACATTAAAAGACATGTCTCACAAGGCTGATACGGTTGGAAAATTTAACATAGGGATCAATCAATTTATATGGGGCCAGACATTAAAATCTATCTCCTACTGGAACTTGTTCATATGCAAACTTTCTTGTCTAGGGGTGAATTGAAGAGAAAGTGGCAAAATGCAGTGGAATGAAAAACTCATTATTGTACTTCTCATCATTGATACTCTTTAACTAATCTGTTTTTTTTGTCAAGAGAATATTCACTGAATTCATGAAAACTAGCGGTCTTGGAGGGCCATTATGTGTGTAAATAAGATAGACCAATTAGAAAAGATAGAGTAAAAGGGTGCCCTTTTTGAGGCTTGATTCTTAGTTACCTCTAAAATTCTGTTAGCATTGTCAACAACACCTCGAACTCTGCTTATATCAATTCCATATTCCAAACTAGTAGATACCATTTGCTTATCAGTCATGTTGGCCAAGGTTGCTGCATCAAATTCTGAAAATGCAGTCCTGCACATAATTTAAAATTCTTCAGTTGTTTTATTTAAGGGGACCCCATCAAAAGAAAGGTACATGATGGTTTGCTGTGCAATGAAGCATTTGTATGTTTCTTTCTGCAGAATCCAACCTGAAATCCTGGCGTTTCTTCAAGATTGAGGTCCAATCTGATCCAACCTGTGCACCACTTAAAACTAGAAGTTCAAACAACATCCTGTACACACAATAATGTTTTTGTTAACCATCACTTGTCTGTACATATCTTTGGTTTGGTCAAAGGTTCTGCTCCTTAGATAAATTTCTCAATAAATATTACAGGAGAAGAAAGTATGATGGTAGAATGAATTGAGTTTCTTACAAGTTGAAATTTTAATTTATAGAAGCTTTCTTATTTAACATTTTCAAAAGTTAATTAGACTTTGTGTATAAACTTTAGTTTATAGAAAAACTTAATTCATTTTGCTTCATTATTTTCTTCTTTTAGAAGTGTTTATTGTAAAAATTATCCAACAAGATGATAACTTACTTGTCATCATGAACTGGAACTCCCCATTCTTCATCATGATAAGCAATATAGACGGGATCTATGTAGCAGAAGAGACATTGAGATTAGCACATTGCAGAAGTACAAAAGGTGGGAATCAAATTGCACTGAAATTTTAATTCAGTTACCTGAACTAGCTGTGATAAAGCTGCATCTCTTCTCCTCCTCACCTGTCTTTGATGTAAGATTGGTTGAAAGATCAAGAGGAACAACTTTTTCAAACTTTGCAGACTTTGATCTTCCATAATGGGCAATCTTCATTTTTCTCTGTGCATGCTGCAGTGCCATCTGTTCCCTCCTCACTGCAGCTATGCTCCCTGGGGATTCAGTGATCAGAGTGGAAGAGTAGCTTAATGATGCCTCTATGGAGGCAGAAGAAACTAAAGTGCCACAGGATCCTTCCTTAAAACTCTTAGACTTTTTCCTCTCTAGAGTTGGAGTTTTGATGGCGTGTCTTG
Source organism: Phaseolus lunatus (assembly GCA_013389735.1). Taxonomy (NCBI): domain Eukaryota; kingdom Viridiplantae; phylum Streptophyta; class Magnoliopsida; order Fabales; family Fabaceae; genus Phaseolus; species Phaseolus lunatus. Next base: position 44,567,175 of record CM023867.1, on the reverse strand, counting down.
GGGTCACAATCTTTTCAGAACTTGAGTTCAGTCCATTACTATCATTACCTCTCTTCATAGGTGGAGGCCTAGGGGACTTAGACTTTGGAGAAACAGGAGGTGTCAATGAGGTCTTCATTGGAAGTGGTGGTGATGGTGGAGAAGGTGATGTTGGTGACACTTTCTTGATTGAATTTCTCCTCTCAAGGTTAGGAACTCGGTTACAAGTAGGTTGAAGAACTGGCCTGCCATTGATTCTGGCCACAGGATATGTGGTTGTGGCTGTGGCTTCTATGCCTACGATCACTTTGGTCTTGGAGCTGCACATTTTGTTGTTTGCTTTGGTCGGAATGTGTATTTTGTGAGGGGAGTGTTGACAAGGAAGAGATTTCAATGGATTAGGAGATGTAATGGAACAATGACAAGAGGAAGAAGGGAAGAAAGGAAGGATGTGTTGAAAGATTGAAGGAGAGTAAAGGGAGCGATGTGGGGTTTTATAAAATTTGAGGATGGTGGGGATAGTTAAAGGGAAGTTGTAACATGGGGAGGTGGGAATCTGCCATACAAACTCTTGTGAGAGGTGTTACTTTAGCCAAACTAAACCACGAGGGGGTGAATATGACATAGACTTCTAAAGTGAGCATTTGACAATGTCTTCAACCTAATAATTGTTATTATTCTTAAATAAATGCTAACCAATTCCATCAAGTGGAGGTTTTTGTATAGAAATGTGTAACAAAGCATTCTTCAATTCATGTGTTTTCATAAGATAACATTATAGTAATCACCATTAAATAAAAGGTATGATAGAATTAGTTAACCTTTATGACAGTTTTTATATATTTAAGTCTAACTGTTAACAAGATTCTTATTGATATGAGGAGTGTTGGAGTTAGAATTATAAGGGTTCTTTTAGGTGGGAATCAAGGAAGCTTAGTGGGGGATTCGTTGGGTGGGATATTTTGCTGTGTTGGAGTCATGAACCCTGTTTTTCTTACATGGAACTTCCCCCATTTCCACTTTGTTGTAATAATATGCTTCTCTTCCCAAGGATTTTTTTAGGTATGAACTGATGGAGAAGGAAGGTAAAAAAATGCAAGAAAGGGACCAATCATTGGTCTAGTCTTTTTAGCTGTATGGAATCTCAATCTCTTTCTCTTTCTAGCTGTATGTGTGAGAGAAAAAGAGTAAACGGTTTGAGCGAAGAAAAAGCAAATGAGACACTTTATGTGCATTACAAAGTTTGCCCTGAACATAAAGTAAGTTTGTTCTGGTATTGGTTTGAATGGTGTTGTAAGTTGTAACCAATAAAATAGGAGAAGTTGAGATCATGTGAGACTTTTGGTGGGGTTTTCTGGTGACATTAACTGAGATCTTTTCTATTTTTTTTGTTCTTATATTTCTGTCCAGCTTCCAATTTATATGTACTTTCCAGGTAAACTGAGTTGCATATGTTATCATCAGTGGTCCTTACTATATTAACTTACCAATTCATGATAATTATGGAAGATATCTCTTGAGCTGAACAGAGTTTGAGTACTCTTAATATCGTTACAGGTTGGAGGAATGACTTGTTCAGTTAAACCATGTTATGCCCCAAAAGTGTAGGACCCTACTCAAATTCTTCAACTTTATTCTCTCTTGGCTAACCCTGCAAGAAATGGCATACAATTTGCTCTCTTTCTTGGCTAACTTGTACTATTACCTCATGAACCTATGATCTCACCTCATCAAATTAAACCAATATCATCATCTTACCTTTGTAGCTCAACCTTAAGACATTGAAAAGGGTCTCAAGGGCGAAAAGTAAACTGAATAAATGAAAAGGAAAATAAAGAAAGGTTAAAACTTTGATTCCCCTCAAAGATATTTTTTGCACTATCCAATTGACATGTTAGATGACCCTTTATTTGGGAAGTATCCTATGGTACCACCTAGACACCCACTATAGTTATTGGATAGCTTAATCTCTCTATTCATTTCATAATTCTTGTGGTTGTCTGTCTACTTCATGCAAGAAACATATAGGTTTAGTGATGAGCTAGCTCCTAGAGGGCTCAAAGTTGTCTATTTTATGCAAAGTGATTTATGGTTGAAGGAAAAATAGAAAAGTATTATTTTGAAAATGTACATTGAAATACACCACTTTACAAAAATGACTTGATGAATATAATTTTAAAATTATTCCATTTTAATAAAATAATATTTTTCTTTTCAATTATAATCTGAAACAGAATTATCAATCTATTAGTAAAAAAAATAATATCACTATCTCCCACCCATTTTAATCTTCTCACATATTTCAAGAAATCTGCTCTGCTATTAGTTTATTACACTTTCAACCTTTCATAAGCATAGTGCTTTCTTATGCTTTAGTAAACTTTATTTTCTTAAGGGTTTTTATGGAAAAGTTTTGCATCTAACACTTGATGATGGGAGGAATTTTAATGCCGGTTGTTTGTTGATGTATTGATTGTGTGACCCAAACCATTGCTCATGAGACACTAATTATTTTTCATGCATTGATTTTCAACCATAATAGAAGGACGTTTTTATTGCAGGTTCATATCAAAATCATAAGTTTAAAATTTAGGTTTTATAAAAAAATTCTATTGAACTGTGTTTACAGAATATAAAATTTAAGACTTAAGTCTTAAATTAAACCATCTATCATAAAAATAAAAAGAATACATTTTTTTAATATAAAATGAGATTTTTATAAAAAATAAAATTAGAAATACTCTCAAAATATATTATGGAAATTAAAAAATTACAATTTATTTAAAATGTCCTATAAACCTATAATTCTGTCATTTAAATTTCTAAGCTACTTTAATTAATAAAAAAATTTCAAACACTTATAATATTAACTTAACTTCAACTATCAACCCTATATTAGTATTTCATAAACAAGCTTTTCATTAGTTTTTTTCTGATTCGATCAACATAGTTCTAAATTGTTTAGGAGTCGAGGTTAAGGGAGTTTAAATATACCTTCCTCTTCCAGTTCGTAAACTTTTTCCCTTAGCTCTCTCGATTGAGAGTTATTATTCAGGTACAACTAATATAGTCTCATATCACTTAGGAGTCGAGGTCAATGACAATTTAAATACACATTCCTTCTCCAATCCGCTGATACACCTTTTAAGGACAAAACCGTGATGGAATACTGACCTCCAAAGTAAACAATACATCGAATGCGGTGATTGATCCTAATGATACTATCTCTCAGACTTGAGGTTGGAATAGCTTTCTTGAAATATTTCTATTTTTTATATTAAACTTCCTTTCTAGTATTTTTTTATATAATGCGTGATTTTATGATCTCGTTTTCATCATTCACTCGTTGGTGATGACTTTTTTATTTTTACTTTTTTACATGAGGTAAAATTTCTTACTTTTACTTTTTTATTGAAATATATATATATATAAAGCAAGTTCTCAAATTTAAATAATATATAAGAAGAAATATTTTACAAAAAATGGTCTAATGGAGTTTCTCCACAAAAATTATTCATGGCAATGGCTATCGATAATATACTTATTAAAAAAAAATTCAAAACAGTTTGGTCACATATTCGTTATTTGACTATTTAGGAGGAAAGTGTGGAGGGAATGCATCAAGTGAGAGTAAAGAAAGATAGGAAAAGTTCACATTGTTAGATAATTTGTATTTTTTCAAATGAGTTCATTGATTATAACAAAAAATAATGTTTTAATCACACGCGAGTTCTATGTATAAATAACTAACTAATCATATCTTTTCTTAAATTTCATTATCGATCATACCCATCACACTCTTTCCCTAAACTTAGACACCTCATTTTCACTTATTTTCTCTTAAATTCATCATTTTTCTCCCCCTAAGACAAAACATAACAAGTTGAAATTAAGATAATACAACTAGCATTTGAAGAATTTACTTAATTACTTTTATTTTTCAAAGCATATATACATATAAAATAATTAAAGAATAAATAATGAATTATGATATACGTTAAATATAACGTAATCGATTATAATTATATAATATACTAAAAACAATAATAATAATAAAATATAATAATATAAATAAAATTTATAATATTAATAAAATAAAAAGAATAATAAAAAAACAAAATTTATAAAATAATAATAATAATAATTTAAAAAAAATAAATTTATAAAATAATATAAAAAAATTAATAAAAAAATTAAAATTATAAAATAGTAATAATAATAATATAAAAAAATTATTTTTATTTTTATTTTATTTTATGATTTTTTTTTATACATAAATATAATGGTAGTGTTAGATAATTATTTGCAAAAAAAAATTCAGTCAAGTTCTCGGATAATACAAAATAATGCTTTAATGAAACGTGAGTAATAAATATAAATAATTTATCATTATTAATTCTAAATTTATTTTAAACATAAGATGAAAATAGTAATCTTACAAATTCTTCAATTAAAAAATAATTTTTATTTATTACATTAACTAAATCACTCACAAATTTTCACAATATTTATTTCATTTTTCTCCATTTCTTATTCTCCTTTCCTTAATTCAAATAATCTTACTTTTCACAACCTTCTTTATATCATTTTCCACTCCCTAATTCATTCCTTCCTCCAAACAAATCATACAATATTAAAATGAATCATTCAATCTTTTTTAATCATTTTAACAATATGATATCTTTGAACCCAGTGAATGTTCGAGACAGAAAAGATATGAAGTATTTATTATTTTGATTGATAGATGATTATTTTTTGTTGAGAATTTTTAGTAGAACATTTTAATTGAATATTCTTTTCATTTTAGAACTCAAAAATAAATGTATGAATTTCGTTTTATTGTGTGTTTGTATAGAGAGAGTTTCAAGAGAATACACCACTTTTTCCATAAGATTTGAAATGTTTTATAATTAAATATTTTATTTGAGTAAAAAAAAATTTAAAATTAAAATTCTAGAATTTGATGAGAGTGATTGGATTACTTAAAATCAGATAATTTTAAATTTTAATTTGAAAGTAAAAATTTAAAATTCCTCATATTTTTAAATTTATATATCTTTTCTTCATATTCTCTCAGATTGATTTTGGTCGAGACGATGTGAGCTTGATGAAAATCCAGACATTATTAACTTGGTTGAGGTTTTGACGTCATAATTTCAACATTATTTTTTGATAAATTTTGACTAAGGTTTATTTATTAATTGATATATATCGTAATATTTTATTGTTGATGTTAAGTAAAAAAACAAGCTTATGCAATCTCATTACAACAACACATTCGCAAATACAATAATAAATCATGCATGGATTTATATAACAAAAGAGTGTTCACTAAAAAATATCTATTGATGCATTCTAAAAGACTCGCATTAAACAAGTTCTATCATATACTAATACCTTTACAATTTAAGCATACTTAAGTTTCACAGAGCTAAAATAAGTATAAACATCAAACTCTCAAACTCATAATATATGTTCATAGACCTAAGATAAGTATAAACATCCAAACTCTCAAACTCATAATATTCCATATATGTGCAATATCAATCAATAATTCTCATATCATCATAGACATATAACCTTAAATTTCATACATAATTTCATTTATGTATATTATTTAAATCATAATTATTATATATTTAAATATCATAAGAAATATACTAAAAAGATTAACAATTCATCATTCATCACACCATAATTTTTTTTTATCCAAAAAAATAAATAGAATAAAAATGAATATTTAAGGGATGCTCTATCTAACCGTAGACAAAAGAAAAGAAAAAAATAAATCTAATACCTAACAGAAACTACCAACAATACAACACAAGACGAAGCTTGTAAAATTTACTATGCTCACACCCTAATAATATTCAAGTATATATCATAGGTTGCTAAAATATAAAAATTTATTGTAATATAAATAAATTTTGCATTTATAGACCTTTAAGAACATTATTTAAAGTCTACAAAATATTGTCTTTCCTCAACTGCCAATGCTTTCTTAATGAATTAAGTATACGTTTGAATAGTTAAAGGTTTGCTCGCAAACACATTTTGGTCGTCCAACTAATAAAACTCTTGAGCTTTCACAAATTGAATTTCATTTAGTAACCAAACCTTCCAACTAGGAATGGTAATGCAGACTGGCTCGTCCTGCATAGGCCCGTCCCACATTTGGTCCACAAAATGCGGATCGGGTTGGTCCTTCATGTGCAAGGAGTGCGAGTTCATTTCACTGGCCCACTTCGCATAAGAGGTAGCCCACGGACTAGTAGGTCAGCCTGCATAAAGAAAATATTTTTTAAGAAAAAATTAAAATTTCATTAATTATAGAAAAAAACTTATTTCTGCTGCTGAAAAGTTTAAATTTTATTGTTTCAATTCATTTAATTATAATAAAAATATGAATTCAAGTATGAGGGTGGTTAGAAGACTTGATTAAAAATAATTAAAGTTTTTTTTTTTTGCATTTATTTTTCCTATATATGTATGTAAATGTCTCAGAGTATCTCATCAAAGTTTTGCTACACAATATTTTAATGAAAATGACTAATATTTTAACGAGTATTTTATTGAAATATCTTCTTTATATTATTTTTTTATTAACAAATTTTAAATATAAAATTTTACTTAAAACTAAATCCATTGCACTCTTAATATTAACTCTTTTAGATGATTAAAATAATTTTTTTAGTACATTAAATTCAGTTCTTTTAAAATAAAAAAAATAAAGATTACACTGCACTAATGAGTGAGTGATGTATGATTTTTTTTTTGCAGAAAAAATAAAATAATTATTTTTTTATTTGTGCTGACTAACGGATCAATCTGCTCTGCCCTGCTATTGGTCTGCGCGGGCTGCAGGTTATACAGGACGGGCCTAAATGGGTCAGTGAGTTAGATTAGTGAGTCTGCACTTTTTGGTAACGAGCTGTGAACCCCTGTATGACCCGTCCCGATTGCCATCCCTACTTCCAAGTTTCAAAATAAATGAATTTTACTTAAAAAAACAAAATAATCGTCCAATGTGACTTTGGAAAGATTCACATGTTATGCCAAAATTTACAATTCTTACTAGTTTCGCTTAATTTAATGTTCAAATTCAACTACCTCAAAATCCATCTTCAAAATCAATCTATCATTTATGACAAATTCCACAATCAAATAATACATAATTAATCATTCTATATTTTTAAACCAATTTCAATAGAGTTCTCTTCCCGGAATTAACTTAACATTTATCTCTAACTTACTTACAAAAATGCAAAAATATAGCCTTCCTACCTAAAAAATTGTTTGAACTGCAAGAAAAACATGTAAGAACTGAAAAACTCTAAAATTCTAGAAATCTAAATTACATAACCAAAAACACAACTAAATTTTTGTACATGACTAAATAAGCTGAAAAGTTCACTTTAGTCAACTATCCAAAATCAAAACAGATGACAATCATGAAAAATAAAGAAAAAAGGATTTAGGGTAATTATATATAAATTAAATGATAATTTTAAAAAATAACATATAATAATATATTGTAAATTATTATATATATAAGTTAATTTTAAGAGTTTAAAAAGTGCATTTTATATTTTAAAAATTCTTATAAGAAAATACAAAAATTTATTATAAAAAAAATTGGTCGGTAAATACTAAAATTATCCTTATCTTATTATCATAAATTTTCATTTTTACCCTTTTTAGTTGTAACCTTTTTGGCAACCATTTTTCTGATTCTTCAGGCGTGAATAATAATTGAATTGTACTCATATTTGAAATTGCTGATTAATATTATTCAGTACAATTATTTTTGTTCGGTTTTAGATTTGAACTCGCGAAGGTATAAGTATATTCGGATAAAAAATAGAAATAAGATATAAATTTTATATAGTAAGATGAGATTTAAACCTATAAATATATATAATTTAATTAGGATAAAATTTTGAATAATTATGATACTATTTCAATAAATTTAAATTTAAACTAGTTTGATAAATTGAGATTTGTAGTTTATTATATATTTAATTTAAGCATTTTTGGGATTAAAGTGGGATTTCTCACATGAGCAAATATGAAGAATAAAAAGCAATTTGAAAATGAGAAGAAATATTTTAGGTATATTTTTATAATGAGAGCTTAGGGCACGATGGAGACATTGCATGTGATGATGAGACACCCTTTGATTCAATAATTGTTTATGGATAACTAAGCAATATAAATATGACAAAATTCAAAATTCAAAAGCTTGTGCTGTTTCTAACACACGCTCTTCTTCTCTTCTTTTTCTCTTTTAGCTTCAAACTCATGCTCATTTCCTTCACTCTTCCCATTCAATAATTACATTGTTCCAAAAACCTACATTTCCAACATTATACTTCTCTTTTAAATTCAATTCTTAAATTATTGTCATGTTATTTAAATTCTCAACTCACTTTAGTGTTTGCAAAGAAGGAGTTGACTGTATATTTTTGGTGGATTTTAAATGGATTAACTATAACAAAAATAAATGTAGTTTGTACCTATAATTTCTGTGTTAAAAAAATCATTAAATATAAACTAATTTAAAAAAATAATTACTACATTAAATAAATTAGATGTTATTTTATAAACTAAAAATATTATTGATATTTAAATTAGTTTTTATTGTTAATATCTATTTATAAACTAGTTTTTAAATTAGTATCTAATTAACTATCTAGGTTTTAACGACTAATTTTAGAATTCAAAAGTACGTAATTAGATACTAATTTATAAATTTTTATTAATAATAAAAATTAATTTAGATACCAATAATTTTTTAGTTTATAAAATAATATTTAATTTAATTAATATACTAATTAATTATTTTTTATTTTTAAAATTAATTTTTATTTAATAATTCTCGTAGTGTTGTAAAAAAACTGAATGGTATGTAAACTCATTTTTTTACATGTGTTAAAACATTTCAAGTTCAAAGAATTTTGTAAATGAAAATTTTACTTTACTTTAGTTATTCAAAAATGTGATTTTTTTTATTTTTTTCAAAAATCAAATATTTTTCTTCTATTTTGTGTGATTTTATTTATTATTTTTAAAATAATGTGCAATGAAATATCCTATTTCATATATTGTCTTAATCTATAACAACAAGGTTTATATAGTATTTTTTTGTTAAATATGATCGTTTTTCTTTTATTATAAATGAATGTTGTGTTGTGATTTAAAATATTATTAAAAGTAAAATAAAAATAATTTCTATATATTATAAAAATTCTTTATACATAGTATTATAGATTAGAGATAACAGTTATAAACGTAAATCAATTTTAATCTATCTTTTATTTATTTTACGTTTGTTTTTGTCTTTAGAAATTTTTTTCCTTATCTTCCAAATTTTTTTATTCTATATTTTTCTTGTGGTTATATGGACTGTTATTAACTTGATACACCATTATTTAAAAGGAAAAAAAAGTAAAAAAATCTTTTAGAACCACAATTTCCAAGAGTGGAATAAAAAATAAATAGAAACGTTTAGAATCAAAATTCAAGAAATAAATGTATTTCCAAAAAAACACATTTGAGTCTTTATTTTACCTTTCCTATGTTTCTCTCTAGTCTCTAAATTATTATACTTATTTTCATTATATATATATATATATATATATATTGTGTTTGAATATTCTTCCACTCCTAAATGGGTTGAATATTAATTTTTCCTTTTTCTTAATTTTTTTTATTTTAACATGTGTCTTTTTGTTGGAGGGAGAGAAAGGGCATAAATGCAGGAAAAAATGTTGGACCTACAATATGAGGAGCTGTATTATGTGTGTCCATGAGAATGGAATATTTAGTTGTGAGGCACAAAAACAAAAAGGATGTTACTTTACTTTACTATATATTAATTTTCTTTATGAAATGAATGCACATGATCATGGAAAAGTCCTACACAAAGTACAATCTCTTCTCAAGCTTCTATTATTTGTTCTTTTGTAAGAACAAAATATCCTAGAGACTTTCTAGGAAGCTACCCCAAGCACAATCCTTTTGAAATATGCCCTAATTAATTTTTTTTTATTAAAACACATCAAAACTACTTTTTACCTTACACTTTCAAGAGGGTGTTTAGAACAACAACTATTTTATTTCCATGATTTATATTGCTTTCTCAAGAAATGAGATTCTTTGGAAAAAGATTCCTGAAAAAAAAAATCTAAAATTTGTTGTGTTACTATTTTGTTTTACTCAAAATATATATTTAGGGTTTATGAGAAAGTTTAGTAATTTTGCACTCAATTATCATTACTTTTTGTATTCCTATTTCTTCATAAAGTACATTATTTTTTGTGACTTTTTTTATCATCTATTCTTTAAAACAAACTTTATTCTCATACCATTTATTTAGATATATTAATTGATACAACCCAATGAGGATTACTCTCACATCCTTCAATCCCAAAAATATTTCTTTAATAAATAATAAAATATAAAAAAAAATCAAAAGATATTGTATCAAAAAATAAATAAACTATTAATTATATACACCATAATAAAATTTCAAAGAAATTATTTAAAACAAAAATAAATAAATAAATAAATAATATCTCTATTCCAATGTTGCATATTTAATCACAGTATCCACAAAAGTAAAAATGATAACATGGTCAACACAATCTTGTTAAATAAAAAACAGTGCATATCTAAGTTTTCAAGACTACTTTCTCTTATGAATATATAATTTAATTACTCGGACTTTTTCTTTCAAAATAATTTTTATTTTTTTTCTTTAAAAAACTTTTCTCTTGGCTTTATAGAAAAAAAAATATAATAAATATAATGAACTTGAGAAAAAAAAAAGTTTGTGTCTAATTGTTGTAATTTCTCTTTACTTTTACTCTCATGGAAAAAAAATAGAACTCTTATTTTAAAATCTTAGCATGCATGGATAATTTATTTTACTAGGATTGTGTTATAACTTCTAACAAGAATCCTAATCATCATTATGGGTTTTTTTCCTCACTCAATCAATTAGATTCATTCATTGATATTAATGCCTTCTAGAAACATATATAAGAGCTCTTAATATGGTGTTGATCATTGAGTTTTTTTTTTATCAACAGAACAAAATTAAATGGAATATTTGAAGAATGCTCTAACTCTTATAAAAAAAAAGTGACTAAAAAATAAAGAATCAAATCCAAAAACAGACGACCAATATAATAACACAAGATTACAACTATAAATATGCTATGCTCTTTTATATATAGTTTGGCTAGTACAACAACTTACCTTATACCCACAAACATAACATACCACCTAACCCACACAAGGAAATCCAGAACAATAACAGATAAATAAAAGCTCACTGCTGTCATGTATTGTGTAATCGCAAAACTTAGGTTTAATATTGCACAACATAACCATGCAGTAGCTAACCACTTACCAAATAGACCTGACACTACTATTAGAACTTTCTATGACCAATTGTTCCATAAGCACTCGCTCTTGTGTTGCTCTTGTATGATTTCATGATTTCAATTGATCATTGATATAGTATGATTCCATAATCCCATCGCATCTCACAATAGTCGAGGATTTAGGAATCAATCCTATATGATCAAAATTTCAAATAGAGTAAAGTCCTATTTATTCTAAAGATTTTTTTTTTTTTTGATTGGCAAGAAAAGAATGAATATTAACAGAGGTATTCTAAGGATACCTCAGTCCTTATACAAAGTTAACAACATCCTTTAGTCTACCACATTAATAGCTTTAAAGCAGACAACACGAGACATGCAAGCTCGACGTCTACCCATACCCAACTACAAAAAAAAAAAAAAAATCACTTCTAACCAAACAATCCTACTTACCCCAACCTCCTTCTTCTATCTATTTTTTCTTATGATTTTGTTATCAATCTTGGTCGAGCTAGTACAAAAAAGTGATCATCTGAACTTGTTATATCGTATCATTATGTTGACCAAGTTAGATAATATCTTATAAACTAAAAAATTATTAGTATCTAAAGTAATTTCGATATTAAATATTAACTACAAAGGTTTTAGCTACTAACTATTTTAATTATAAATTAGTTTTTAATATAAAGTAGTTGGTAGTCTTAGTAATTAATTATATATCGATTTAGAAATTAGTTTATAAATTTTATTAATAGTAGAATTTACTTTAAATACCAATAATTTTTTTAGTTTCTAAAACAATATCTAATTTAGTCAATATAGTAACTGATTATTTTTTTTATCTCTAAAATTAATTTTTATTTAATGATTTTCTTGTAGTGACTAGGAATCCACAAATAATTTGTTTTAATTAAAACTACAATATTTTCATTTGTATGGTAATTTATTTATTTATTTTTTCCTTTGATTGACTATATAAAAAAATCTACTATAAATATATCATTTAAGCTATTAAGTAATTACATATTCATAAAAGAAATATTTTCATTGCATCTAAATATCCTATAAACTCAATATCTTCTATACCAATCCATAAGTAGATACCTTGAATATAATATTAATAGTTGGATGTGGGTGGATAGATAAGACGATATCAATTTCCCAATCAAGAAAAATAGAAGCACATGCAAACCAATTATTTTGCAACTAACTTTGCATGTACACTTGTTTGGGAGGGGACACTTCCTTTATACATACAAATCACCCATTCCTATTCACCACAATTGTAGACCACACTACTACATGCACGAAAAGACATGCATATATTGTCTCATAAACTAAATTTCTTAAAAAATCTCACTAGCTACCAAAATAATATATATATATATATATATATATATATATATAATCTGGTTTTAGTTTTTTTTATTTTACTTTAGCTTATTTTAACTTTTTAAATATATTTTGTTAAATAATCATTATCATTATGTACTAAAAAAATCATTAAATAGAAACTAAATTTTAAAAAAACAATTATTATATTGACTAAATTAGATACTAATAATTTATAAAAAAAAATTATTAATATATAAAGTAGTTTTTATTATTAATAAAACTTTATAAACTAGGTTTTAAATTAGTATCTGATTAGTTACCAAGATTTTAACTATCAATTTTGAAATTTAAAGCAGTTGGTAACTAATTAGATATCAATTTAAAAAATAGTTTATAATTTTTTATTAATTTTTTTTTATCAACCATAAAAATGAATAAATGTGGAGCAAGTATTCCAATCTTTATACCTTCCAATATAATGTTCTCCTAAACCCTAATAACCAAATGATGGCATGAACTCTAAGAATGTTGATAACATAAACTCAAGAATTCAAAGGCTCCAAGAATGAAACCAAGCGAGGCACTATGCCAAGGTCAAATTGAACCTGTCATGTAGCACAATTCTGTTATCAGGCTTAGGCATATGCAGAAAACACTAAAACCAGATTATGTAGCACAAATGATCACACCAGGTGCTGTTATTTCAAGCATGAATAATGCAGCAAGCATCATTTCTAACATACATTCATTGTTACTTTTTTTTTTTGAGAATGTAAGCAAATTATATATAACAAAAACATTTGAGGTACCAAGTTAACTTTGAGCCTAACTTCAATTCTTCTAATATCAAACAAGAAACAAATAAGAAATCTAAGAGCAACTTATAACTTTCATACCACAATATAAATTAGCATATCATGAAAATACATAATACATATGAATGTTCATGGAGTAATCCTTCTTGTCATCGATTATTTTTGCAATAGTAGGAAGGAAAATAAATTATTTTAAAATACCCCTAAAAATTAGAGGACCTTATTTGCTATTATAATATTACATTCTTGAAATAGATACTTTCTTGATAGAATGCTTCATTAGGCCAGGAAAATGAATATTCATCATGTAGTCTTTCCAATTAATGCTCTTCGGATCAAAGTCAAATCTACCATCCATACTACCTGTAAGGATCTAGAAATTTAGTTGGAATAGAAGTAGTATGTTTTAAATGATTTTTGAATATGTTATTATTTAAAATGAAAAGAGCTTGTAATAGAGATTTCATAGTGGTCAGACCTCGGATGTCGTCCAAGGTCTGAGGGCGGCATGGTAGAGGTCAGTCGGTTGGGTCATAGTGGGTTCCAGGAAATCACATGCACCAAGGTGTGATTTGAACCTTAGATACGCTATGCACGCGAAACTCTATGCTGGGGCATAAGAGATTGTCCTTAGTATTGCATGCATTGGCGCGCGAGGAGTTGGTACCGACCTTTCCTCGGTCAGGAGAACTACCGACGTCACCGAGGCATGTAGGGGTGATGCCACAGGGGTGGAGTAGATAGTCGATGAACCCTCAGCAGGATGTGACGATGTGACATCGGTCGTCTGCCAGGGTGAGGCATCGGTCGACCGCCAGGATGAGGCATCGGTCGTCTGTCAGGATGAGGCATCAGTCGTCTGCCAGGGTGAGGCATCGGTCGTCTGCCAGGAAAAGGCATCGGTCGTCTGTCAGGATGAGGCATCGGTCGTCTGCCAGGATGAGGCATCGGTCGTCTGCCAGGGTGACGCATCGGTCGTCTGCCAGGAAGAGGCATCGGTCGTCTGCTAGGGTAAGAGACACATCATTCATCGGTGGATAGTCATCGCGCGGTTAGTCATCAGTGGATGGTCATCGCGCGAGGTCGTGTTTCACACAGATAAGGTGGGGCCCAGGCTCCCAGCATGAGCGTTCTGCATGCGCGACACGTAGTCAGTAAGAGTGCTTCAGAACAGTTGGCACCAGAGAGTTGGTATGGAATGTGACCCAGAGTTAGTGTGTGCAGAGACCCATGTGGCCATCCTGTTAGAGGAAACCCACACGCAAGGTTGCTCAGAGAGTGGGTGATGGCCGTGAAGGCTACAGAGCCGTTCGACCATAATAGCTGAGGCAATAAGCTCATTTCGTTCCCCTTCTCCTTTCTCCTCCTTCTCCCAACGTCACAGACGCCTCCCTCACCAGTTTGACGACGGCGACTGCCACTGGACTGTGGTGTTTTCTCTGCAAGTTTTCCGATCAGGACGCTAAAACAGGATAAGTTGTTTTGCTCTGTTTTTCGAGTCAATTCTGAACTTGAGAGGGTTGCCTCTGCATAGGCGTTGCATGCGACTCTCTTAGCTTCAGAAATCGTCTCTGTTAACGTAGAAAATGAGTAGTATAGTCAGTTTTGTGATTAAGGCTCCATGGTGCAGGTTAGGACATCTTTAAGTTTCGGTGGGTTTGGAGCTCTTAGTGAGTTTTTATGCAAGTCCAGGTAAGGGAAGCTAGATTTATTTTCAATAAGCCTTAAGCTAGAAGATTCTGATGTTGGGGTGACGTGGTCGTCGGTTTCAAACTTTCTTGCACGATGCTCTGTTTTATGTGTGGATCGGAATTTGTTTGAGCTTGAAAATGTGATACTTTAAACATGGTAGATGCTGTGAAATGCATATGATCTTCTAAATCTTGAACTTTAGTATGATTTGGATTGTTTAGAAACGGTGTAAAAATATGTATGATTGACTGGTTCAAATTGTGTGTTGTATGATATATGGAGTAATGTGAAAAGTGGGATCAAGGCATAGTATTTTCAAGAAAGAAAATATCGTGTAAGATCGTGTAGAGTGTGCATTGACCGGTGATTTGTCTAGAAGGAGATATCCTGACTCTCCTGATATAATGGAATCATATAGATGAAGTTATTAAGGGTTGAGAGTCGAAGGAGGTTCATATGTATGGGTGAGTTGTTTGAAAGATAACTAACTTGACCTGTTGTATGGATTAACCCTGTCATACTAGGAGAGTGATGATATTGAGATTGAGATTATTTTTATGCGCATAGCTGTGTGGATTTCACAGCGACCCTGTGTGGATTTCATAGTGGTGTAGTATGACAGGTGCAGATCTCTGAGTCTAGTCAATGCACGAGTCTTCCGGAAGTAGAGTCAAGTGTCTACGTGTTGTGAGTCAGTGGAAATTCTGACGTGAGAAAGATGAATATTGAAATTATTGGTAGACACTTGATGAAATTGTGAAATGTGTGAAAAATGATGGTTTATGATGATATCAAGTTTCATATTTAAAGTTTTTAAAATAGTTAGCTTACCCTGTGTTTTGTTTTGTGGTTGTTTCCTTTAAAACTGTGATGATCGTGTATAATTTACACGGGAGCAAATGATGTTGCAGGTAGTAGAGCTCCTCAGTGAGCATTTTGGAGGAAGGGATCGTCTGTCTTGAATGCTGTATTTTGTTTTATGTTGAAAACTCCTGATGGAGATGTATTAAAATTCCCTAGAAAAGGGATGTTATTTTGAGATACAATGTATGGAATAGATGAATTTTATTGTATATATATATATCTGTTCTTGCCGGTTGACTCGCCTGTCAGTTGATTCCACGACACTCACACGCCTCCTTCCTCACGTTGATACGTGCTTGATTCTTGCGAAACAATCTGCACCTGCAAAAGAGAAAGGGGGCACCCTAGAGGCCGTTTGTACTCCGACGCTCAAGTCAATAGTGGGCAAGTAACACCAAGTGTATTGAGTCTCTCTGTGTTTAGGTCTAGAAACTGCGTACCTTTGTGAAGTATTTTACTGTCCCTTATATAGTCTAGGGTTTACTGCGCCGCTAGCCCTAATTAGGGTTCACTGCGCTGCTAGCCATATTCAGGGTTTACTGGAATACCCTTGTGCCGCTATCACCCAATCTTAGGGTAATCTAGCACATAAGGTTTCCTTCTTTGGAGTGCAAACTCTAATAGGGTGACCACCTGGGTGCCTCCTTGTGCACCTAGTCTCTGGGGCCACCTGTTCTAGGAGTGCCTTCACTGTTCACGTGCCATGCATGTAGCTTCACTGGGAAACCCTAGGTCTGATGAGTACTCGACCCCTTAGGACTCTGCACCTAACTGTGGTTTCCCTGCTACCCGCATAGGCTCTTCGTGATTCAGGCCTCTCCCTACCTCTGGGTATTTAACTAGTCATTGGCCCATTCTGGGAACCAATCTTAGTTGTTCTGGTTACGCTGTTCAAATCACCCAAGACCGATGTCACCTCGTCACACTCTGTTGCCGAGGACTCCTCGACCTGCGGAGTGACGAAGACACATCAGCCATTTCTGGTGATCGTCACGTTGATGACTAATCACCCTTCTCTGTGGGAACACGCTGACGACTAATCACCCTTCTCTAAGGGGACACATCGATGACTGATCACCCTTCTCTGAGGGAACACACTGATGACTGATCACCCTTCTCTGATTGGGCACACCAATGACTGATCACCCTTCTCTGAGGAAACATACCAATGACTGATCACCCTGCTCTGAGGGGATACACCGATGACTGATCACCCTTCTCTGTGGGGACAGGCCGATGACTCATCACCCCTCTCTATCTGTTCTCGGTGTCCGAGGACTGGTCGGTACAATATCTATATAAATTTGGATATTATTGTTTTACTTTTATTTTATTATATAAAAATGAATAAGTTTTTGAGGGACGTTACACTACCAACCCTCTTTGTTACCATTCTTAAACTTTCTGCATTCTTGTCATCAAAGCTGTTTAAAATGCATTCAAAGAAAATATTAGGGTGTGCTCCAAAAAATGTTATCAAATTCACCAAAACAAAATATATATATATATATATATATATATATATATATATATATATATATATATATATATATATATATATATGAGTAAATATATATGGTATATGGTACATACATGCCCTTAAACGTGGAAAAAGGTTTCAATAAATCTTCAGCTTTAATCGCCACCTTTGATTCCTTAAGAGAGAATTAATGAAAGAAAAAAAATAAAGGATTAGTAAAAAAAAGAGCACAAAAACTAAATTTTACTTATGGATCTTGTAGGAATTTGTTATTACTTACATATATATGACGTGGAAAGCTTTAGTTGGTGGCTTGTGTTATTAGGGTTTACATAGGTGGGAACAACTGATTAGTCCTATGAAGCATAACTTCTAATATTCCTAGTGTAGGATTTTATTTTTCAATTTTTGGTTCGTTATTGTGGAGCTATTTTTCAAATAAATTTCTTTAAATTAATAACGAAAATCTCAAATTATGAGTATGATAAATAGTGTTTAATCTAAGTAGGATGAGGCTTTTGGAAGATCCAATTCCAATGCTTGTACCATTTTTTAAAAGTACTAATGATTAATATAAAGTTAGTTGATATTGTAAATATTTTGATTGATCAGTTTCTTGTTGTTAATTTTTTGAAAAACAATTATGAATTAGTATCCGATATAGTTTTTTTTATAGAGGTTGTGGGAAAGGTGCATGATGTTATAAATTATGTTTTGGGACTCTCATATAACATTTATTTGTTTTGAAAAATTATATGAAATTTTTTTTTACAAAAATTAGAATATCCTTTAAATATCTTTATTTATTTATTTTATTATTTGTTAATAAAAAAAATGTTTAACCTAAGTAATTTTTTTTTATTTAAAAAATAAAATAAAAGTATTTTAGAGATATCTCAATCCTTATAAAAAAAAATAATCTAAAACATCTTTCACTTAAAAGCTTAAGTAACCTAAAACATTTTTCACTTAAAAACCTAAGTAACATAAGATTTATGAAAGAAGAATACCTTATTTTGGCCGAGTTCATTCACATGAGAGAATAAGGTTAATTTCTTGCTGACAACTATTCTCTTTCCATATTTATCAATAAATGGATATTTTGTAAAGTAGTAATACATAATTATTGACTGTGAAAGGATTTCTCAGTGAAGATCCAATATGGTACACCAAATTTTGGGATAGACCTTTGGAAAGAGCCATTGATGCTGCTATCATGAAATTCACCACCATGTCCACTGGTATCTGCATTGCTTTATTAATTAATTAACTTCTAAATGCTACAATAAATATTTGGGTAGAGAGAGAGAAACTTTTATAGATTAATTGAATAAAAGTTCATAATAATTCATGTGTAAAACTCACCACATCTAAAATTGTTTCTCCATTTCCTACAAAGCTTTTTGTTGTTCCATTTCCATAACCAAACACAACAATGTCAATAGTTCTGTAGTAAAAAAGAATTACAAAAATTTTGTAACTCACCCAAATGATTATATTTTAATTTTTTACAAAAATAGATATATGTCACTACAAAAAAATCATTAAATAGAAACTAATTTTAGAGATAAAAAAATAATTAGTTGCTATATTGACTAAATTAGAAACCATTTTAGAGACTAAAATAATTTTTTTTTTCTAAACTAGTTTCTATTACTGTTAAATAGTTTCTAAATTAGTATCTAATTAGTTACCAAAGTTTTAACTACCAATTTAGAAACTATTTAACAATAATAAAAATTAATTTAGAAACCAAAAATTTGTTTACTTTCTAAACTGGTCTTTAATTTAGTCAATATAACAATTAATTGTTTTTTTTCTTTAAAATTGATTTCTATATAATGATTTTCTTGTAGTGTGTATTTGATGAACAAGTACCTGATACCTTCAATCCAACCTGGAAAAGGTTCATATTGTGTGCTTATTATCAAAGTAGGACGTACGATCATTGTAACGTCCCTCAATATCTTATTCATTTTTATATAATAAAATAAAGGTAAAACAATAATATAAAAAATTAACATAGGTATATATAATATAATTCATCCATTCCATACATTGTATCTCAAAATAACATCCCTTTTCTAGGGAATTTTAATACATCTCCATCAGGAGTTTTCAAAATAAAACAAAATACAACATTCAAGACAGACGATCCCTTCCTCCAAAATGCTCACTGAGGAGCTCTATTACCTGCAACATCATCTACTCCTGTGTAAATTATACACGATCATCACAGTTTTAAAGAAAACAACCACAAAACAAAACACAGGGTAAGCTAACTATTTTAAAAACTTTAAATATGAAACTTGATATCATCATAAACCATCATTTTTCATTTTACACACTTCACAATTTCACATCCACGTAATCAGCAATATTCACAATTTCATAACTTCATCACGTGTCTATCATATCACATAACCCTCAAGTGTCTACCAATAATTTCAATATTCATCTTTCTCACGTCAGAATTTCCACTGACTCACAACACGTAGACACTTGACTCTACTTCCGGAAGACTCGTGCGTTGAACTTAGCATCCAGAGACCTGCACTGTCATACTACACCACTGTGAATCCACACAGGGTCGCTGTGAATCCACACAGCTATGCGCATAAATAATCTCAATATCATCGCTCTCCTAGTATGACAGGGTTAATCCATATAACAGGTCAAGTCAGTTATCTTTCAAACGACTTACCTATACATATGAACCTCCTTCGACTCTCACCACTTGAATAACTTCATCTATGTGATTCCATTATATCAGTAGAGTCAGGATCGTCTCATTCACAGGATACTCACAGATCAATACACCCCCATAACAATCTCAACACGGTATTTCCTTTCCTGAAAATACTATGTCTTGACCACATTTTCACATCATTCCATATTCATACAACACATCCATGAACGATTAAATCATATCATATTTTCAACCGTTTCTAAACAATCCAAATCATACCAAAGTTCAAGATTTCGAAAATCATATGCATTTCACAGCATCTACTATATTTAAAATTTCACATTTCAAGCTCAAACTAATTTCGATCCACACATAAAAACAGAGCATCGTGCAAGAAAGTTTGAAACCGGCGACCACGTCGCCCCAACTTCAGAATCTTCTAGCCTACGGTTGTTATTGAAAATAAAGCTAGCTTCCCTTACCTGGACTTGCGTAAAAACTCACTAAGAGCTCCAAACCCACCGAAACTTAAAGATGTCCTAACCTGCACCATGGAGCCTTAATCACAAAACTGACTATACTACTCATTTTCTACGTTAACAGAGACGATTTCTAAAGCTAAGAGAGTCGCATGCAACGCCTATGCAGAGGCAACCCTCTCAAGTTCATAATCAACTTGAAAAACAGAGTAAAACGACTTACTCTGTTTTAGCGTCCTGATCGGAAAACTTGCAGAGAAAAACGTCACAGTCCAGTGGTAGTCGCCGTCGTCAAACTGGTGAGGGAGGCGTCCGTGACGTTGAGAGAAGGAGGAGAAAGGAGAAGGGGAACGAAATGAGCTTATTCCCTCAGCTATTATGGTCGAACGGCTCTGTAGCCTTCACGACCATCACCCACTCTCTGAGCAACCTTGCGTGTGGGTTTCCTCTAACAGGATGGCCACGTGGGTCTCTGCGCACACTAACTCTGGGTCACTTTCCATACCAACTCTCTGGTGCCAACTGTTCTGAAGCACTCTTACTGACTACGTGTCGCGCATGCAGAACGCTCATGCTGGGAGCCTGGGCCCCACCTTATCTGCGTATAACAGGACCCCCCGATGACTGATCTCGCGATGACTATCCACCGATGTCTCACCTTGGAAGACGACCGATGTCTCTCCCTGGAAGACGACCGATGTGTCCCTCATCATGGCAGATGACCGATGTGTAAATTTCTAGATCCTTACAATCATCAATGGTAAATTGCCTTTCATTTTCATTAAAATCATTTTCCCCATTGCTTTGGTGAAGACATAAGTGTTTGGCCATCCATGTACATTTGCCCTATGTTATCAAATAAGTAAAATGTTATTTTGACAACAACATATTGAAAGACATCAGCTCACAATTGTGATCTAATCAATACAACTTTAAAATTATTCCATTTCAATATAAAATTATTTATCTTTTCAATTATAATCTAGTGTATGATTGTCCAAAGTCTATCAATGAATAAGACAATATCAAAAGAAAACAAATAAAACTATATAATTTAATGAAATATATTAAATTTTTTAGAACCACAATTTTCAAGAGTGGAATAAAAAATAAAAAATGTTTAGAATCAAGATTCAAGAAATAAATGTATTTCAAAAAAACACATTTGAGTCTTTATTTTACCTTTCCTATGTTTCTCTCTGTCTCTAAATTATTATACTTATTTTCATTTTATATATATATATATATATATTGTTTTTAATATTCTTCACTCCTAAATGTGTTGAATATTATATTTTAAAAGGTGGTAGATGATTGTTGTTATTTGAAATGTCAGTCTAGTTGAGATGTCAAATTTCATAATGATACCTAACCCTGAGAGCTTTTATAAAAATAAAAAGTTAAATTTCGGGTGACAGAAAGAGGGGATTGAATAGTTGGTGGGGTTTGAAATTTTTAAAATGATGGATGAGAGTTTGGGTTCACCGGAGGTTGAGGGTTTTGTCAACTGTTCCTACGACATTGATAATGTTTTTGTTTGGTTTGACGTTGTGTTTCATTTATGACTCTTCGATTTTCAGAAATCTTAAATTTGGACAATCAACCAAAAAGAGGGAGAAAGATGTTTCAAGATTTCAGGGGTGAAGAGGGATATTAGTAAAACTAAATCATAATAGTTAAAACTGGATGAAATCTTGACCTATTTTTTCATATTTTAAATTTGGATCCATTTTTGTCAAGTATTTACTCCATTAAATACTTTCCTGAATGCTATTGAAAATATAAAATATTATAATTGATTGCATTTTGTTTTGTTTTGCAAATTTTGTTTTCTCCATTTTTAAAGACATCCTCTAAATCTATATCTTTAAAATTCTTTTCGAGTTAAAAAAATTATTTTTAGGTTAAAAAAATGTGTGATGTGATTACTCATACATATATTAGTTATAATACTTATTATAATTATAAAGAAAATATTTTAATATAAATAAAAATATTAATTATAATATATATTTTTAAAAATTTTAAAATTTTTTATATAAAAAAATTATTTTATATAACAAAATAAAGTTAAAATTGATTTTAGTTGTTGAACTTCTATGTTAACATGGATAATTACTCGTTACTGACATAGATGTTATAATATAATTAATATTGAAATTCCGTTTGCCTTGTCAAAAAAAGAGTTAACATTGTTTACTAATAAAGATTTATTTTAATAATTTCTTTAGTATAAGTACTCTCATGATTTAAAATTTTGACTATGAACGAAAATCAATTTCGTATTATAGTACAAGAACGAAAAACATTTAATTCTAAATAGATTTTTCTTTGTAAGTTACATATTAATTATTTTCACTCAGTTCCATCAAGCTAACAATTGTAGCTGCAAACATGTATCACACTATAGAAAAGAAATATATGCAGGGATTTCATCTTTGCTACCTTATCAACACAGCAGACATGGTCAAAGGTAACACAAACTGGTGGGAGTAATTTGTGTGCACTTTGTGAAGACGATTTGGAATAGGCAGGAACATGATAACATAAATGTTGCAGCAGCAAAAAAGCAACAGATCTGGTTTTCAGACTCTATGCATTACCAAACACCAGATTTAAAAACTTATATCTCAGTTAGCTTGAAATGGTGTGAGTCTCACATATATGTAATATTATATTGTATACAAGATATTCTGAAGGATATATTTTGTAGTTGGAACATTCATACAAATTACCTTGCAAGTCCAAAACTTTGCATGACCGATTTGATTGCTTCTTTATTTGTCTCATGCATTCTGAGTTCTATTAATTTATCTTCAATCAATTGCTTTTCTAACTTGATATCTAATTTTGCAGATCCTTTTTTCATCTGATCACCATGTAAGGGTTCCTCAAGTATAAGTCCTTCAGCCTCCCCACACACATAGGCTAATAAAAACAAAGTTTACTCCAATTAGCAAGATATAGGTAAACCTATCATGTTTTTAAATCACTTCATTCTAATGGGTTTAACCCTTTTAAAATGAGAAGTGCTACTTTCTTTTATCAGTAATATTAGAAGTACCCTTTATTAGAAAGTAATGCATGAACATAAGATAGATAATATAACAAATAAATTCACATATAAGACAATTTATAAAGTTTGACAAAAATATAATTTATTTATTTTTCATAACTTCTTATTTGACCTTATTTTATGGGAATTAAATTTCCAATTGATATTTACACATATTTATGGGAACATATAAAGTGTGATTGTGGAAGGCAAATAATATATAGTTATTATTAACTTATCATATAATTATAAATTGATAATCAAGGTGAAATTAAAAATAAATAATAAACCTTGATTATGTATGATTTGTATATTTTATAAGTGCCTATATTTTTAATATAATCATATATTTTTATTCAGGCAATAATTAGTAATGTATGGTTATAATTATAATATTTGTTTTATTTTAGTAAAGTACAAAAAAATATGTTTATAATTCCAATTTATAAAATTGGAATATTATGTTCAATCAATTTTCATGAATATTTTTAACCAATATGAATTTAGCAGTTAAGTACTCACACCAAAAGTTAATTACTTGAGTTGTTCATTGCGTACCAGTAGATAAGTGAAGAACAATCTCTATTTTATGGCAATTCTTAGCAAAACTCACAATATGAAAAGCTCCCATTGTGTTAGTGCTCATTGCAACATCATATCTGCAAAAGATAATACATATAACAATTTATTTTAGCATGAGAAATAAAGTATATTAAAACATAAATAGTTAATTAATTTCTCAATAAAAATGACTTCTTTTTTTATATAAAAACTTTCATATAACTTGACATCTTCAGTTAGACTAACTTCTCAAATAACAACAGTTATCTGTCAATAAAAATTTCAGTTAGACTAACACTTCAAATAACAACAATTATCTGTCAATAAAAATGAAATTTTATTATTTACCTCTCATTAAAGTTGGTAGTTGCAGGAGTGTGTACTATAATGTCCAAGTCTTTCAATATTTGATTGAACATGTTGTCTTTAATCCCTAAGTTTTGAAGAGAAACATCACCAGCAACTGCTACAACTTTCTCTGATATAAAAGATCTAAAATCTGCACCCCACTTTTCTTTTAAAACCTTGAATAACTCCTTCCCAATCACCTCAACATATACAAATATATTGAATTACAATAATAGTTAGAAACATATTTAAACAAACTTCTTGATAAAAAATAAATCAAATAAATTTATTCATAAATTAAAGTTATTTTATTTATAAGTTAAAAGGAAAAATTTTACAAAATTATATTAGAGAGCTTTTTCAAATTAACTTATATATAAAAATTAATTTTAAATTTTATATATATATATATATATATATATATATATATATATATGTTGTAATGAGTCACAAAAGTTGCATGGCTACCTCTTTGTGCAAGCGTTGGGTAGCTAAATCTGAATTTGGTGCCCTTATAAGAAGGTATAACCTTTTTATTTCTGGTTCAACTCTTAATATCTTCTCTACAAACACTGTACAAATAATAACAATAACAAGTAGAGTCAAATTTAAATATCAGAACTTTTTATTAACATTTTTTACTCAATAAATGATTATGGTTAAATCGAGAAACATCACATTCCACTAATGTAATTTTCACCAATTATTAAATAACCAATAACATTTATGTTTTCAATCCACCAGTTGAATTAAAATTTATATTGTGTTGCTTTTTTATTTCATTTTTTTTTCAAAATTGTACAATAAAAAATAATATTAAACTATTTCTATTTTACTATATTTTGAAAATATAGACAACAATAATTTTGATTTATATAAAGAAATATCAAATAAATATAAAATTATACATGTGTGTATATGTAACGCCCCTTGTAAGGACCTAGAAACTTTAATTGGAATAGAAGTGTTATATTTAAATAATTTCAGAAGATGTTATTATTTAAAACACAAAGAGCTGGTAATAGAAGTTTCGTAATAGTCGGACCTCGGACATCGCCCAAGGTCTGGGGTCAGCTGGTAGAGGTCGGTCGGCTGACCATTGTATTAACCAAGTAGTCAGGTGCGATGACTTTATCGTGAGGTAATCACGTGGGTGTGCTCGAGGAAGACATGTGGATCAAGAAGAGTAAAGGAAGAAAAGTGTAGCTTAGAAGTCTACGAGATCGCCGTTGTTGAAGACGGAGGCGATCTCCGACTTCTCTGGCACATAATCGCCTGTCGCCTAGAGTACACATGATCGCCAATCGCCTATGGTGTACGTGATCGACGGGAGTGCACTTAGTATGTGGTCAAGATGCTGGATCAACCATAGTGGGTTCCAAAAACCACACGTATCAAGGTGTGGGTTAAGCCTTAGATACGCTGTGCATGCGAAGCTCTATGCTTGAGCATAAGAAATCGTCCTTAGTGTTGCATGCATGGGCGCACGAGGAGTAGTGCTGATCTATTCTTGGAAATGTGAAGCTACCGACGTCACCAAGCCATGTGGAGGTGATACCTTGGACGTAACATAGTGGGATGAAGAACCCTCAACAGGGTGTGACGATGTGGCATCAGTCGACAGAAGCAAGGCGATGTGTCCTCGCCACATCAAGGACGATGAGAGACCGCCAGGGCGAGAGACACGCGGGGATCGCCAGGGCGAGAGACACGCGGGGATCGCCAGGGCGAGAGACACACGGGCACCGCCAGGATGAGAGACACGCGGGCACCGCCAGGGCGAGAGACACGTGGGCATCGCCAGGGCGAGAGACAGACGGTCATCGCCAGGACGAGGACGCATCGGTCGTCTTCCAGGGAGAGACATCGGTCGTCTTCCAGGGAGAGACATCGGTCGTCTTCCAGGGAGAGACATCGGTCGTCCGCCAGGATGAGACGTCGATGGATAGTCATCGCGCGAGCAGTCATCGGTTGAAGGTTATCGCGCGATGTCGTGTTTCACATAGATAAGGTGGGACCCAGGCTCCCAGCATGAGACGTCTTGCATGCGCGACACGTAGACAGAAAGGGTGTTTCATAATAGTTAGCGTTAGAGAGTTGGTATGCGCAGAAACCCACGTGGTCATACTGTTCAAGGAAGTGTGCACGCAAGCTTTCCTGCAGAGTGGGCGGGGGGCAGCGGCATTTCTGGGCAAGTTGGCTTAGATTCAAAACTCACCCCTGAGAGGCAGTGGACGTTACTGTGGTTCGAGAGTGATTGAGTGAGTTAACTTTGGTTCCCTGTTTCTTTCCTCTCCTTCTCCCTGCATTCAGACGTCCTAGCGAACCAGTTGGAGATCGGCGACTACCCTGGATTCCTGATGTTGTGCTCTGCAAGTTCTCCCGTCAGGACGCTAGAACAGAGTAAGTCGTTTTACTCTGTTTTTCGAGTCGAATCTGAGCTAGAGAGGGTTGCCTCTGCATAGGCGTTGTCGGCGACTCCCTTAGCTCCAGAAATCGTCTCTGTTAGCGTAGAAATTGAGTAGTATAGTCAGTTTTGTGATAAAGGCTCCATGGTGCAGGTTAAGGCATCTTTAAGCTTCGGTGGGTTTTGGAGCTCTTAGTGATTTTGTGCAAGTTCAGGTAAGGGAAGCTAGCTTTATTTTCAAGAAAACCTTAAGCTAGAAGATTTTGATGTTGGGGCGACGTGGTCGCCGGTTTCAAATGTTATTGCATAATCCCCTGTTATTGGGCGTGATCGCCGGTTTTAAATGTTGTTTTCGAAATCCCTTGTTTTAGTGTCGCTTTGAACTTGTTTGAGATTGATATGTGAAATGCATGTGATATTGGAAGATCTGAACCTTGGTACGATTGTCGCTGTGTTTGGAATCGTTCATTTAAGTGTTGTATGGTGCATTGGGTGAATTAATGATATCTAGCTGTCCTGTGTGGACTTCACTAGCTGTCCTGTGTGGACTTTATAGTGGTGTGGTATGTGTCTATGTGTGGTGAGTCAGTGGAAATCTGACGTGAGAAAGAGAAATATTGAAATTTGATAGACACTTGATGTTTTATGTGAAACAAATAACACTTGATGAAATTGTGAAGTGTGTGAAAGGAATGGGAAAATTGATGGATTTTACGTGGGTGTTTTAAATCTGTTTTATATTGATTTTAAAGTTTCGTACTTCAAGTTTTAGAATAGCTAGCTTACCCTATGTTTTGTTCTGTGGCTGTTTTTCTTAAAACTGTGATGATCGTGTATTTTACACGGGAGCAGATGATGTTGCAGGTAGTCGAGCTCCTCAGTGAGCAGTTGGAGGAAGAGATCGCCTGTTTTCTTTTTATGCTGTATTTTGGTTTTATTTTGAAAGAGTTGATGGAATGTATTAAAACCCCTATAAGAGGGACGTTTCTTTTTGAGATACAATGTATGGGATGATGTACTTTCAATATATATACATATATTGATTTTATAAATTAATGTCTACGCTTATTGTATTATATAAATATGAAAAGACTTTGAAGGGCGTAACAAGGGGCGTTACACCCCTCAATTCCTTTTCATATTGATATACTAGAATAAGCGTAAAACATTAATTTATAAAATTAACATATGTATATATAATGAAAATACATCATCCCATACATTGTATCTTCAAAGAGAAACATTCCTCTTATAGGGGCTTTAATACATCTCCATCAAGTGTTTCAAAATAAATCCTAAGTACAGCATAAAAAGAAAAATAGGCGATCTCTTTTTGGCGGCCACTCACTGAAGAGCTCTACTTCCTGCAACATCATCTGCTCCCGTGTAAATTATACACGATCATCACAGGTTTAAGAAAACAGCCACAGAACAAAGACACAGGGTAAGCTAGATATTTTAAACCTAAAAAAAACTTTAAGTGTGAAATTTTAAACCAATATAAAACAGATTTAAAACACCCACATAAAATCCCTCAAGAAATCACACATTTTACAATCTCCTCAAGTGTCTATCAAATTTCAATATTTCTCATTTCTCACGTCAGACTTCCACTGACTCATCACACATAGACACTTGACACTACTTCCGGAAGACTCGTGCATTGATTAGACTCAGAGATCTGCACCTGTCATACTACATTGCTGTAAAGTTCCCACAGCTATGCGCATAAACATAATCTCAATCTCAATCTCATCACTCTCCTAGTATGACAGGGTTAATCCATACAACAGGTCAAGTAGTTATCTTTCAAACCACTTACCCATACATATGAACCTCCATCGACTCTCAACGCCTGAATAACTTCATCTATATGATTCCATTATATCAGGAGAGTCAGGATATCTCATTATAGAAATCACCGATCAATGCACATTCTACACAATCTTACACGGTATTTTCTTTCCTGAAAATACTATGCCTTGATCCCACATTCACAACATTCAACACATCATATAACACTTAAATGAACGATTCCAATCACAGCAACAATCATTCCAAGGTTCAGATTTTCGAATATCACATGCATTTCACATTTCAATCTCAAACAGTTTCAAACGACACTAAAACAGGGGAGTTCGAAATCAACATTAAAACCGGCGATCACGTCCAAAAACAGGGGATTATGCAATAACATTTGAAACCGGCGACCACATCGCCCCAACATCAAAATCTTCTAGCTTAAGGTTTTCTTGAAAATAAAGCTAGCTTCCCTTACCTGGACTAGCGTAAACTTCACTAAGAGCTCCAACCCAACGAGATTCAAGGATGCCTTAACGTGCACCATGGAGCCTTAGTCACAAAACTAGCTATACCACTCATTTCTACGTTAACAGAGACGATTCCTGAAGCCAAGAGAGCTGCATGCAACGCCTATGCAGAGGCAACCCTCTCAAGTGCAGGCTCGACTCGAAGAACAGAGCGAAACGACTTACTCTGTTTTAGTGTCCGGTTTGGAGAACTTGCAGAGAACCTCCCAGGTGCTCTATGGTAGTCGCCGATAGCCAACTGGTGCGCTAGGACGTCTGAACGTATGGAGAAGGAGAGGGAAGAAACAGGGAGCTAAAGCCAACTCACTCAATTTCTCTCTACTCAAGCAGCGTTCCAACCTTGCCTATCCAGACTGAAGTTTGAACTTAAGCCACCCTTCCCAGGAATGTCGCTGCCACCACCCACTCTGCAGGGAAGCTTGCGTGTACATTTCCTCTAACAGTAATGCCACATGGGTCTCTGCGTACACCAACTCTGGGTCACTTTCCATACCAACTCTCTGGAGCCACTGTTCTGAAGCACTCTTCCTGACTACGTGTCGTGCATGCAAGACGCTCATGCTGGGAGCCTGGGTCCTACCTTATCTGTGTGAAACAAGATCCACTGATGCCTGGTCGCGCGATGACCATCCACCATCCACCGATGCCTAGTCGCGCGATGACCATCCACCATCCACCGATACCTCTCATATCGGCGATGACTGATGTGCCTCTCATCCCGGCGATGACTGATGACACATCGCCACGCCTTGCTGAAGGTTCTTCATCCCACTATGTTACGTCCAAGGTATCACCTCCACATGGCTTGGTGACGTCGGTAGCTTCACATTTCCAAGAATAGATCAGCACTACTCCTCGTGCGCCCATGCATGCAACACTAAGGACGATTTCTTATGCTCAAGCATAGAGCTTCGCATGCACAGCGTATCTAAGGTTCAACCCACACCTTGATACACGTGGTTTTTGGAACCCACTATGGTTGATCCAGCATCTTGACCACATACTAAGTGCACTTTCGGCGATCATGTACACCATAGGCGATTGGCGATCATGTGTACTCTAGGCGACAGACGATTATGTACCAGAGAAGTCGGAGATCGCCTCCGTCTTCAACAACGGCGATCTCGTAGACTTCTAAGCTACACTTTCCTTCCTTTATATTTTAAATAAAAACATACTTAGAATTCACTTAAAATATATCACTTTCATTCCAATAAAATTTTCTAGGTCCTTACAGTATATGTAGTCTATATATTAAGGAGAAAACATAATTCCATTGAAAGTTCATGAATGATATACAAAATAGTTGATAAAAATTATATTACTTTGATCCATCCCTTATATAAATATACAAGGAGAGATTAAGTTACAAATATCTACAAACTATTTTACCATTAATAATTTTATTTAAAAGCTTTTTTTTCTATTCAACCAATAAATTATAAGTAGAGGTGACAATATGAGACGGGTCATGCAAGCGAACCTAAAAAACACGTTAGACAAATTCATTATTTTGATCTGTCCAAGGATGGGCCGGGACGGACCAGCCCATATAATAATAAAATGATGTTTCTTTCTACACCCCTCAAATTTCTTCTTGCACCCCATCAATTCAAAAAATCGAATTCTAAAAACTAAAATACTTGTTCTAGATTCCTAAAGGTAAAATAGTTATTCTAGAAAGGTTATTTAAGAAAAAAGAATTCTCTTCTAAAATAGCATGTTGACTTTAATATTATGAAAATTAAATTTCGAAATTGATGAGTGCAGGAAAAAATTTAAGGGGGTGCAAAAAGAAACACATTAATAAAAAATAAAAAATTATCTGCTCCAACTTTTGTTTTCTATATATATTACAAGTGAATTAACATTTTTTTTAATAAAACTTTAATTTTTATGCGGGTAGGTCCACTAGCATGAGGTCATCCCTTATACAAGACGATCTAATAGATTAAGCCCGTATTACTTAAGTGAGATACCCGACCTACGTTTTGCAGATCAATGTGAAACGGGCCAATGTGGAACGACCAACCCCACATTGTCACTCTTAATTATAGGTTTACATTATCGTGATTATTAAGGTCTTTTATTAAAGTTGAAGAAGGATAAAAATAGACAAGTAATTTATAATTGATTTTTGTTCTTAAATTTTGTTACTATATTAATTTTTTTTAAATAGATAATATATACAAAAATTTAAATTAATCCCGAATTATTTATATTCTATCTATATACAACAAAATCAACATGATTCATACTTATCAAAATATACAAAACTAATCATTTAATCAAAATCTTAATATTATTTATTTTCTTATAAAATTTAACCTATACCATCAAATTAATATATAATTATAATTCAATGGTTGAATTATTAACATTGTATTTTTTTAAAATTATTAACATGCAAGTTATGTATCTAACTTCTACCAATTATTACACTGTTAACAACTTTCTGTTCTCTAAAATGAAAATCTATCACTCTTAACTCCTCTTCTCAATTAAAATTTGTTTAAGTTTTGATATAAACCTAATTCGATAATATGGATAAAAACAATTCACATTGAGAAAGAGAAAATCACAAACCTTTTCCTACAAATCCTGTTGCACCTGTGCCAAAAATGGTCTTTCCTCTGATGAAGTCAGTGAAACTTTCAACCTCAGCCATAGGTAGATGTCTTTCTTCACAAAAATTTAAAATAATTAGTGTCCAAGAAAATGTAATATGAGGTTAATTTTTTTCATAATTTTTGAAGTACAAAATGGTTAAGCCCTAGTTCTTCAATATACCTTAATTCCTAACCTCATTTATTTTGACCAATTTATACCCATATCAACAATTTCTCTATGGTTTTAAGTTTCTCAAGGGAATAAGAAGTATTGGGTTGCATCCTATGAAATAACTAGTTATTCAAATAATAAGCTAAATTTAGGGTTCCAACATCCATATATATTATTTTGTATCCAATTCTATTATTTGATGATAAAAAAAGGTAATTTGCACTAAAAAAAATCACTAGAGTCTAAGTAACTATTAGAAATTTTTAAAAAAATGAAAGATTAAATATAAATAAGAAAATAAACGAAAGAATATTTTTTAATGTGTAACTCCAAAAAAAAACAATAAAGAGAAACTATTGAATCCTAAAAATTCAATTAAATTATTTCTTGTATGAACGACATTATTAATGTTTTTTTCTTCAGCTAACTTATTTCGAAAATTATCTTATTGACTAAAATAGAATTTTAAAAAAAGTAATTAAAGAAAGTAAAACCATACTTTACATTAATTTAAATTATTAAAATATAAAAAAATGACATACCAAGATAAAGACGAAGGAGAAGTATGAGAAAGTTTAGGAAGATTAAAAGAACTAAGAGGAGATGAAGTTGCAATTTGAGAATCTTTCTCATATTTATAGAATAAGAGACTGACTAATCCTTCATCATCTTCTCATGCATATGCATAGTTTAGTGCAGGACTGCAGAACATTAATAATCCATAGGTTTAATAGGTGTTTGAATTTTTTTTACTAGGGTTTCAATTAAAATTTTGAATTTGGGTCCAGAAAGTTAATAAAATTGTAAAGTTGATTATGTCAAACAATTTCAAAAGCTATATTTTATAAATAATTGATTATATTTAACGATAATTTATTATATTAATTGAAAATTATTCCTAAATTATATGAAGAAAATAATAATTAATTATACTTAATAATAATAAATTATTTTATTTAGTAACTCCAAAACTCTTTAAAAAGAGAATTCTTTCCATTTCTCTATGTAACGTATATTAATTAGTATTCCATAAAAAGAACTTTGCAACCTAGGGGAGTTTCATAAAATATTATTCACCATAAATAATTGAAGAAATTTGATCATGTTATAGATTCTATGCTTCCTTTTGGAAAATATTTTTCATCAGATTATATCTTTCCTTTTCTTTCTGAATTATGATAAATTATGACATATTAATTTTATTTTTTTTATCAACAATAAATAAATTAAATTAAATTAAATTGAAATGGAACACTTTAAAAGTATTCCAACCTTTATATATCATTACAAAACAGTCCAATCCCAACCTCCACTACATGACTATTTTTAGGAAACCAAAACTGCTTAAAACCATCTAAGAAATTTTAAAAAATTTTAAGTACTAAATGTATAAATAAAGATCTTTCAGTAATTTAATTATTTCATTGTTATAAAAATATTTTTAATTTATTTAATTATTTAACTTTTATTTGGTAAATATAAATATTAGTATTTTTAAAATATTATTTTATAAATAATATATTTTATTTCATTTTTTAGAAAAAATATATTTTAAATATTATTAAGAATTATTATTTTGATTTTAAATAATGATCATTTTAAATTAATAATAGAAAGTTGTAATGAACGTGTTAACAATGGTAAAACATGTGTTGATTTTACGATTGTTTGCTCTTGTTATTGATGGTTTCTTTATCTATTGTTCGTTATTTTAGTATGATCGAAATATAAATCATGAATCAAAACCTTGAGTAAATTTATATTGAAAAACTAGTTTTCTATTTTTTCTAAACATAATAATCGATTATATTAAGATATAAACGATTATATAATCAACATTATCAATTTTTGTCAAAAGTGGTTGTCCAACTGAATCGTGTAAATAATATTGGTTAAGCGATGATGAATATCGTTTTGCCCACATACATATCCTCTTCAATTGTAATGAGTTCACACTTATACTTGAGTAAGTTAAATACATCAATTGCAATGAGATCAAACTCATACTTGAGTAAGTTAAATACATCATTAGTTTTTACTCATTATGTTTAAATTACCCTTGTGTGACTGATCACGTATATTTTTGAATATTGTTCTTACAAGTTCACTCCAACAATGATAAAGAAGCATTGATTTGTATACATAAGTATTTTCCATAGTGGTTTAAGAACTATGTAAGTCTTATCTTATTATAGGTTGATTGCAAACCACTACTATAATGAATTTACATGTAAATTATGTCTATGACTAATTCATAGGTTGCTGATGAGAGAAATGGAGTGATTGACCCAAACACAAAGGCATTAGCTTGGGAACCTAATTCATTTGCAACATCATGGAATATGTACTTTGTTAATGGGTACAAGTTCCACACAAAGACATGGAGCGAAGGTAAGAAAATCACAAACTATGAGGTTCATGTAAAAGGTGTGACAAAAGGAGGACAAGATGACTTATTTGGCGTCATCGAACATATTTATGAATTACAATATCGTGGAATGAGAAAGAATATTCCCTTTTTTTACTGTCAATGGTTTAATCCAACACAAGATAGAGGGACCAAAGTTCATTCAGAATATAACATTGTAGAAATCAAGATGTCTGGAAGATATATTTTGTATGGTCCCTTCATCCTTCCACAAAAAGCAAGACAAATTTACTATGTTCCCTATCCAAACATCTGTAGAAACTTGTGTGGTTGGTGTGTGGCAATCACAAAAAAACTCCGAGGTCATGTTGAAGTTGAGAACATAGAAGATGATTTTCCTTACCAACTAGATGAAATGCCTAAAGTCTTACTAGTCATAACAATTGAACAATTACAAGGCTTAGGTGACACATCAGTTCTTCAATTGGTTAGTGATGATCTTATTGAACCAATAAGTGACGATGATGATGAAAATGATGAAATCATTGAATCAAGTCAAGATGATGAAAAAGATGATGGCAAGAAGGTCGTCGATGGGGACTTTCATCATACTAATGACTATTGTATAATATTCTTGTATATTATTTGACAACCCATATGGCAATGTGCCTAACTTAATTGATCATGTAATTTTATTTTTGCAGGGAAAATGCCTAGGACTAGAGGTAGGGATGGTTTTATCATCAAGCCTAACCATGCTAGATGTGGAGTTTCCACAGGTATGCATGGTCGTCTTGTCATAAAACTAGGATCCATACCTTAATCTAGATCGCCACCCCTACCCAACTTTTCTTATTCCTCCATCCCTCTTCGTCCAAACAATCTGTAGCTTCTCAATATATTCATAAATTCCACTCATATAGTTCCTAAGATTGGAGTTGGGGAACAAGTTGTTCACCGTTGCAACTTTATTCCTTTAATATCTTCATTATCACACTACCATGTGTCTACCTCATCTCCTTATATTGTCCCTAGTATACGAGTACAGTCTCCCATTGCTCCAGCAATTCAATCTTTGTCTGATCCCACAACACATTTGCTCTCAGTCCAATTTTGCATTGCTCCATTAGTCTAGGTTCCTCCTCAACCAATGCAGATGCCAATGTAGATGCTAGTGCAGTCCTCCCCTACTATGGCAATGCAGCCTACCCCACCTCCTATGCACCACAAGATCCTTGATGAAAAGGTCCACCGTGATGATAGTGGGAATGCCATCATACAACTAGTGGGTAATTAATAAGTTTACTTCCATATTCAAATTTATTTTTCTTCTTTTTATTTTACACCTAACCATTATGTTGTTGATGCAATTGCCCATGCAATTAGATCACAATTTAGGGGTTCTTACCATCACTGCAACGAAGTACCTTAGGAAATCCAACTTAAATGGTGGATTGAATTTTAGGTAACCTAAACTTTGCATTTTAATTCTTTCCCATCTAATTATTTATGAATATCATAAAATATGCGTAATTATGTTGTTGTTTTTTATAGACTCGAGTCATTGGGCCCCCACATGATGAGTAGAAAAAAAAAATCTACGAGTCAAAGGTTAAGAAGCACCTTTATGATATGCTTGCAAAAGCTCGGGTTAATGGGACTAGACCTACTTGGACTGGTGAGTAGGCATAGATTGGTCTTTTCACCTATTGGGATTCTGAAAAGTTCAAACAAAAATCAATCCAAAATAAATTAAATTGGTTATCGACTTCAGTGGTCGTAATCACATGTGGACATTGCATTGGGTTTGATAAGTACACCAAATACATATATTTTGTTACATCTCTAATTATTTTTAACTATTTCCATTTATTTTGGAAGCGTAAATATGGTTGACCTATTCAACAAGATGATTTATTAATGGCAACACAGTAAGAAGGATGGTGCTTGGGTAGATACTCATACCAAACAAACTTATGTAAGTTGTTGGTTTAATTTTGCTTACATATATTATATTTATAACTTATTATTGTAACACTAAAAACTCCTAAAAATGCACTAGCAAAACTACCATGAGCTGTTGGAAGCCATCCAAACCAACAACTTTGAAGGATCTACCTCCAACATCCAATCAGAAACAAAGCTTTTATGTTGGAAAGATGTTGTTGGAGGCAACAATAAAGGTCGATGTTATGGTACTGTAGACTTGGCTACCAACGTTCAACATAGTGTGTCATCGATCACTTAGCCTAACATATTACCTCCTTCCATTGACTACTTAGTTGAGAATGAACAACTCTATCAAAAGGTCGTGGAGGAAAATGAAAATGCTCAAAAAATGAAAATGCTTAAGCAACAAATCAAAGAAATGATCAAACAAATCAAAATGTAGCCTTGTTGATGGATAGAATATATTTGTTGGAGCAAAAATTAGCCATGATGGAACGACATCAACCTGACACATCAACTAGCATGAGTCAGGTCCACCTACACTATGCTAAAGAATTTGATGATCAACCAGTGCCTAGAGTTCATCATCCATGCAAGTCAAATTAACTATAGTATCCTTTTAAATGTGCATGTCTTCAAATTTATTCACTAATTCAAAATTTGAACTTAATTAAATTTTGGTTTATGTAATATTTCATTCATTAGTTCCATAACATGAAGAATGAATTTACTTTATTTTTTCTAATTCTTTTCACGGGTTCTTGGAATTCAAATTCCAATTGATGTTTCCAGTTGTTGTATCTATGTTCCAAAACTTCAACTTTTCCTTCATAGGTCATGTTATATTTATGTGCATTTATACATTACATTATATGTTACTTTGAATTGTAATGATAAACATCAGATGCTATGCAACTTTCAAATCTTATTTCTCGTTCGTATTAGACTATCTTTGAGTGATAACCATCAGGTGTTATACAACTTTCAAATTTGATTTCTTGTTCATATTAGACTGTTTTGAATTTTAATGATAAACATCAGGAGTTATGCAACTTTCAAATCTGATTTCTTGTTCATATTAGACTGTCTTTGAATTTTACTGATAAACATCGGGTGCTATGCAACTTCAAATCTAATTTCTTGTTCATATTAAATTGTCTACTTTGGAATTGTTGTAACTAAAATTAAATTTCAATTAGACTTTGCTTTGGATTACAATTCCAAGACATACATGCTTTGGATTTCTATTACGAGACAATTGTGTTATCATGCTTAATTCAATTTTGATTTGGATTTCAATTACTGGACCACATGTTATAATTCAACTTCAATATTCATTTCAAATGGTGTTGTTTGTAAATTTGATGTTGTTTGTAAATTTATTTATTTATTACAATTAATTAGAGGTATTACATTCACTTAAATTGGACTTTGATTCATTAAAAATTGATTCAAATTTAATTTGGTATTAATTTAGAAAAATAGGTTCAAATTCCATTTTTAAATACATTCACATATACAAATATTGTCTATTGTATCTGCTTCATTGGGCAATAACATCCTACCATCTTCTCTTTTTTTCACAACATGTGTATGTTAAAACAATGCTAAGAGTATGCACACTTCATTTGCGTGGACCTAACCCACACTAAAATTTTAAATTATTCCTTTATAGCATCAACCAGACTCATGTTTGCCTTTAATTTATTTTAATTAACATCTAAAAAACGTAGGCTACACACACTAACATAAAATAATAATTTTTTCACTAGGACAACCTAGCCTACGCTAGTGTGTCTACCTTGCACCCATATTACATAG
This sequence comes from Phaseolus lunatus, assembly GCA_013389735.1. NCBI lineage: Eukaryota > Viridiplantae > Streptophyta > Magnoliopsida > Fabales > Fabaceae > Phaseolus > Phaseolus lunatus. The sequence continues at coordinate 44,528,831 of CM023867.1, read as the reverse complement.
GTTTAGCCCACTCAAATTTCATTCACTATTGAGGTTCACCCTAAAGAGTTAGCATTAAATATTAACTTCTTTCTTGCAATGATTCTAATTCACTGTCTAAAATTGTTTCTTGCAGTGATTCTAATTCACTATAATTATTTATTATTTTACCTAATTTTATTTATTTAACATTAGCCGTTAACATGACTCAAAATTCAATGGTTCATCAAAATTTAGTTTGAATTTATGTGAGTAGGGTGGGTGTTTTATTTGCTCTAGCCTAATAAATATCATATCTCTATTTAAAAGTTAAAATTTCTATGAATAACTTCTATAATATTTTTACTTCATTTAGAAACAATTAATGCAGAATGGAATTGCATGGTCTCCTTAATTATGTTAGGTGTGTAGAAGGAGATGGGGATGGGAAATATTTTCTTCATGGATCAATTTTGGAAGCAATTAAACGTGTTGGAGAAGGTTATTACAAAATTGTTAATGCCAAATTGGACATGTGTGTTATAATGAGAGACATAAGAAAACATTTCACCTGTCAAAAGTTTTAATCATAAGAAATATTCAAGTACTAAAGAAAATACTAAATGGATAAATTTAATTATTTAATTTTTATTAATAAATATAGATATTCTGGCATTTTTAATTATTTTTTAAAATATTAGTTTATAAATAATATATTTTATTTCGTTTTTTAAAATTTTTTTTAAAATATTATTAAGAATTATTACTTTTAACTTTAAATAATGATAATTTTAAATTAATAATACAAAAATAATTAATGTGTTCACAATGGTAAAACATAATGTCTTGATTTGACAATTGTTTACACTTGTTATTATTGGTTCCTCTATCTATTGTTCATTATTTTAGTATGATCAAAATATAAAGCAAGAATCAATGTCTAAGATAATGTTGAGTAAATTTGAATTGAAAAACTATTTTTCTATTTTTTCTAAACATACTAATCAATTATATAATTGTTTATCTTACAAATAATTGATCAACTACGACATCTCTTTCTTTCATGAGTTTTCTCTTTCTCTAAGCACTATTTTTGCATGAGAAAGAATAACAAGTTTGTGAGAAGTCTTTTCTAATATTGACATGTCTGTTAGGCTCTAGGCATATAGGTCAGCATTACATATAAGACCTTGTTTGACCTCTATTGTTTTACCTACCCTTGTGAATTAAGTTTGCTAGGAACCAAGTTGTACCTTTATCATGGCCTCATGAAAGTAGGTTAGTTTTCTTCAAACTTTGCTTTGGGATCTAAGTTTGTTTCACTTCTATGGAAGAAGTCAGAAGTAACAAAATGCAAGAAAGCTTGGTAGAGTATTTGAAAGACTTTTAGAAATACTCAACGATTTGGGTGAAGTTGTCCAGGATTTATGTTCGTGACAATAAGCATTCAGTTTTCAAAAGCAAGTAAAGGAAACAAAACATTGAGTTCTTTGTAGAATAACTCATACACAAAGGTGAAGTCCTTGTGGTTAGGCAAAAGTTCTATATAAACTCAATCTGAGTCATCACAACCTTCTACCGGGATGAACTTGGTCATGTAGTCACAATAAACATTGAAAGAGGATACAAACTCTTCAACAAAATTCCTCGAGGTAAACTCGAGGGGATAAGCGTAAACATCCATGAGTACCTAAAATTACTCATGATTAGTGATTTGAAGAAACCTATCTTTCCTTTTCCTCTTCGTAAAATTTGCTCCTAATGTTTCCAGTGCCTCTTGGGAAAAAGCTTTATGTTTTCCTGGTGGGATAGCGATAGACCTTTTTTAAAGAAACTGCTGTAACGATGGTTTTATGGGGTGGAAAAGAAATTTCTTCCACTAAATCCCCTTCAACAAAGAACGAATCAATACGACTCAGTAAAGGTTCATCTCCAATGGGAACAACCCCCTACTCACCAAAGGTCTATTGGAGGAATAAAAAAAAGAAGAAGTCATTAGAAGCATACCTAGATTAAATAAGTGAACACAAAGCGCAAAATAAAATAGATGAAATACTCGCACTAACCGAAAACACCTATGAAAAAAGCGTAAGTACAGTAAAGGATTTTTTATATTTATAAAAGGGTAGACAAAGCGTTTAAAAACGAACTATTTAAAAATGCTTTGCTCTTTTAACACGCGAAACATCATAATTATGAAATGTTGCATCCTAGGAAAATGTGGTAGGTTAAGTGAAATACCAATCGCCTAAATAACGTAACGACTCAAAACCATTGAAACTCATCATTAAGTATCAAAATCTCTCTATAAGCAGGATTTGTATCGCTTCAAAATAAGTCATAATTAGACTAGGCTCAACCGATTTCTAAAACACATTTTTGAATTCTATAAATTCTTTTTCGAAATGTATTTTCTGATTTTATGTTTTGGATTTTGTTTTTTATAATGTCTTTTTTGCATTTTGAATTTTCTTTTCCAAAACAAGATTTTGATTTTTAAATTGTATTTTTTGAATTTCGATTTTCAAATCTAAAATAGAGAGTAATTTTAGAAAATTTGAAAGTTGATAGAGTGCAAGTTGAAATTGATATAGTAGAGGAAGAATTTGCCTTTGTTGTTACTTTAGTCCCATTCATTCTTGTTGGCCTTTTTTTTGTTTGTTAATATTAAAGTGTGTCATCATCCTTAATGGGTGAAAATAATGAGATTAAAAGCTGGCAATTGCTTCCTGCACCCAACGAAAATTTTAAAACTCCATTTTATCCTTTTTCACATATTTGTTTACGGATTTCAATATCCGAAAGTCATTTTATACATTCTGGATTTTGAAATCCAGAAGCTTATTTTCATATTTTATTTAAACTTCCAGATGGTCATATCTGGAAGTGAACTATAAGTTCTGGATTTTCATATCTATAATGGTATGCTGTAAATGGTGCTAAAGATTGAGATCCGGAACTCATTTATGTTTGCTTACGGATTTTGACATCCGAAAGGTCATTTATACTGTCCAAATAAGCTTCCGGATGGTGAAATCCGGAAGTGACATATTAGTTATGGATATAAGGATTTGTATATCCAGAACTTTGTAATTTAACTTATGGATATAAATATCCGGAAGCCAAAAATTTAAAATCACTAAGGACAAAATTGATATTTCACATGAGTGTGTTGGGTGCAGGAAGCAAATGATTGGGTGCAGGAAGCAATTGCCTTAAAAGCTAGGCCACTGGCCTGTCACCTTTTTTTCAATATTTTGGGCTCGTTTCTTTGGGCCATTTCTGCCTTTATTTTGCTATTTCTTTTCAATGATTTTGTGGTTGTTTCTTCCTACACCTCCATGACTTTTTTTTACACCACCATACTTTTTAAAATACTAAAAATATCCTTTATTTTATTGATATTTTTTATTTTAGAAATTGTTAAAAAAACTCTCGATTATAGAATCTAGAAGGTTTTCCGGATCTATAAATACCTTTTAAATTTTATAATCCAAAATATATTCTTAAAGAAAAAAATTCCAAATTGTGAAATCCGAAAAGTATTTTCAGATCTAGAAATACATTTTGGATTCCACAATTCAGAAGGTCTAAGTAGAAAAAAATGATTTTAAAATTTTAGTATCAAATAACAATTGAATAAAAATCAAACAGCTATAAAAAAAGAGTAAATTTGATCAATATGATCAAATAAGTTATAAAATTAAAAATCAAAGAAAAATTAATATAAATTTTTAGATTATCTAATAAATTAAATTTATTTTAGTAATTTAAAATAGAGATATTTATGAAAACATAAATGATATTGAAATGGGAATAAGTATGAAAACCAAGATGAGCCACATATCTACTTACTCATATTCATTCTCATATTCAATTTAAAAAATTGAATATTATTTATATTCATACTTTTATCCAATCGATGTGAAGATTTTTTTTTCAAAATAAAGACAAATTCTAATAATACTCAAAACATTCATTTGTCATCCTCCCTAGGAGGAAATCTACATTTTGATTATATTATCTTATTTATTTTGTTGAGTTATGAATTTAATGTTTATATTAATTTTAACTTCATATTGTTAATATATTATTAATAATTGTTTGTGTTGAAGAATGATCTGTTTGTTGGATAATCATTAAAATATTAGAAAAATTAAATAAAAGTTTAATGAAGACAAATTATAAACAATAGAAAGTTAACAAATATAATTTGATGAAGACAAGTAGGTAGGTAGCGGAGTCTTTTTATAAAAAGAAATAAATAAATGTATCTTAATGGGGGTGTTATAGTAATTGAACTCAATATTTAAAAGTAGGACGTGTTTGTTTTTTGAATTTAAAATGTAAAAATTGGCGACACCGCATAGCAGCCAATAACGCACGAAGAAAATATCAACATTCACCAATCAAACACTCCCACACAACAAAATGCGAAAGCCACGCACTCCAATTATTATATAAATTCAATTTATTAAATTTTCTTAATTTAAAACCTAAATCTCATTAACAAGATATAGAATTTATGACTTTATGTTCTAAAATTCAATCAACTTAAATTATTGTAACTTTATTTAACATATAGATCCATTTGGATATCATCATATATTAATCCCTGAAAAATATTAGTAAAACATACTATAAGAAAAATTAAAACTACTTAATTTATTCCATAAAAATATCTATAATTAATTGAATTCAACAAAAAAATTAAAATATTTGTTTCATCCAAAAGTTTCATATTACTTGTCTAAGTTATATTATTGATATATAACACTTTTTAGGATCGAAATATTCGATTTCAAAAAAATAATATATTAGATGAATAACTGAATTTAGATAAATGGTCAAAATAATAACAAAATCATTAATTTCAAAATAGACCATGTATATGGTATCTAATGATTAACTTTAAAGAGATAGAATTTTTTCTTTTATATATATATATATATATATATATATATATATATATATATATATATATATATATATATATAAAATTAATAATCAGTTTTTGATTCTTTTATAATTAAAATAATTATATTAATAGATATTCCGTGTCTAAAATTAATAGTTAAATATAAAATATTAAGGAAATTAATTTTGATATTAACTTTAAATATTAAGGGATGCAATAATAAGAGAGTTAAGTTTAATATAAACGAGGAATTATTTTGAATATTTTTAAAACGATACAATATTTTTCAGTATTATCGATTTTCAATACAATAATAGAAAAATGTTGACTTTTGTACAATAATTAAAATTATGTTAGATTTTAGTCATAAATATAATATTGTACAACTTAAATTCACACATATATACGCGTTTAATGTTAGATGTAGGAAATGTTCATTATCTTTGTCGATCAAGTAATCACTTAAAAATATAAGTCAAAGTCAAGATCAAATGATCTCTTGGAAGAAGAACTAAATTTGTTTTATTTTTAGTCTCTTAACATAAAGAGTAGTTTATTTCTGACCTAGTTATCTCTCATGTATTTTGTGCACTTTTACCATGAATTGGTGCAAAATGTTATGTTGCCTAAGAGGTGAGCATTGCTAGTTATCAAGGACATTGCATAGAGAAGGACCACAAATCAAAGCTGCATGAAATGAAATCAAGCTTAGACAAAAATGACATATATAAAAGCTAAAGTTGTTCAACAACTATAAACAGCTTCTCAACGGTTATCTTCTTTCAGTGCCTATATAAAACTTATCATCGAGAAAAAGAATGTTCAAGCTAAGATTACACTATGTCAAAATGCCGCTAAATACCAGAGAACTTGTCAAAGCTTTCAAGAAAAAGAAGAGAGAATTATGCTTATAGTAGACATTTTGCCACTCTTCCAGATCTAGAAAAACTTAATGCAAGACACTAAGAGATTCATCCAACTACCTAGGAGAGAGAGCTTATCCATTGTATACGTATAAAGATATAATCTCTCCCTAAAGAGTAAAGATGATTTGTACCAAGAGATGAAACTTAAACCATTGTATTCATTAGGAGACACAAACACTCTCTAGGAGACAAAAGTGACTATTTGGCAAAGAATACTCAAGTAAGCTAAAAGTGACATGTGTCAATAATACTCATGGTGTTAGCCAAGAGTAACTACGAGCCCAAATAATACTCAGTTAAGCCAAAAGTGACTTGTGTGAAGAACACTTAAGGGGTTATAAAGGAGTGTTTACAAGCCCAAAGAATAATTTAAGAAAGGAGTGACTTGTGTCAAGAATACTCAAGGGGTTAGCCAAGAGTCACCACGAGCCTAAAAAATATTCAGGTAAGTTAGAAGTGACTTGTGTTAAGAATACTCAAGAGATTAGCTAGAAGTGGCTAAGAGTCAAAAGAGTACTCGATTAAGTCAGAAGTTGGAGTCAATAATACTCAAGGGAACAATCAGTATTAACCACAAGCCCAAAAAATACTTGAAATGAAACATTAATATGCTTAGTGAAACTCAATATATTGATTGAGAACTAAATATAGTTTGTTGCGACACATGAACCAATATAAATTATTGTACATATTTCTCTTTTTTCTAATATATCTATATTATATGTTATTATTATTTGTACTAACTTGTATCTTCCTTGATCTATCACATGTAAGAAATAAAATATGATGATTTGTTTTAATTAATTAGAAGACTACCTTAGTAAATGACTCACTACAATTGTAATTGCATCTTATATGATTTACAAAAAAGTTTTTAAACTTGATGAAAATATAATTCAACCATTCTTTCTTTTATTTTATCCTATTTTTATCGGATGAATCATTTAAATAATAATTTAAAAGTAAAATTATATATATTACTAAAACTCAAACGAAATTATAACTACTCCATGAAGACTAGATAAGTATTTTTAGTGTTTAAAACAAAAATTGAAAAGCATATTTTATCCTTCGAAAAATATAAAAGATAAATAATCAAAATCTAACCTAAAAAATAAAGTCCCATTCACAGATATTTTCATTGCAGCATAACCTTGTTAACTCAAATATTTTGTAAAAAAACTAATTTTTAACTTTTTATGCAAAAGAAATTTTATGAGAAACTAAGTATGAAAAAAAAATGGCATTCTCGACTATTATCGTATTAAAACGTACATTAATTTTATTTTTAAAAACAAAATAAATATGAAAGATAACACTCTCAATTTTAATCGTAATTATAATTTTGTTTACGTTGTTAAACTCTTACTAAACAATGTAATTAAGGCGAAAATAGTAGATTACGTTATCGTATGCCAGAAACACCCTTTGTCTTCGTTATCGTTCAGGCAGAAAAAACGCGCAAGATAAAGGCTAACTCACACTGGTGGATCAGAGAGAGAGAGAGAGAGTTGCAATGGCGAAAAAGGCAGTGTTGATCGGAATCAACTACCCGGGCACCAAGGCGGAGCTGAAAGGTTGCATCAACGACGTGTGGCGGATGCACCGGTGCCTCGTCGAGCGTTTCGGCTTCTCCAAAGATAACATCACAGTTTTGATCGACACGGACAAATCGTACACGGAGCCGACGGGGAAGAACATCCGGTCGGCGTTGACCTCACTAGTCCGATCGGCGGAGCCCGGAGACGTGCTGTTCGTGCACTACAGCGGACACGGCACGCGCCTTCCAGCGGAAACGGGAGAGGATGATGACACTGGATATGATGAATGCATTGTTCCTTCTGATATGAATCTCATCACTGGTTGGTTACTACTGGATCCGTTTTTTTGTTTTGTTCTTTTTTGTTTTTGCTGCGTGGTTATGATCGCTTTTTTTCTTCTTTTGTTTTGGACATGTTTGGGGAAGATTACTTTACTCAGTTTCAACTGCTTTTGATGTGAAAAAAAAAAAAAAACTGTTCTGAAAAAGTAAGCTGTTTTTTTAATCTGAAAAATTGTAATTTATAAGTGCTCTTTTGTCTATGTAGAAGCAGAATTTATGTGACTTTCAAACAAAATTAATTATTTTAGAAATAAATCTTACCAAATTGATCGAAACAAAAATTATTATGATTACAATTGCTTATAGACGTGTATAATTGATCTTTGAAATAATTTGGTTTTTGTAGTTGACTCAAAAAAAATGTTGGAATTGATGAGTTGTTTGTTTTCTTTTGGTTTTCTGGGTTTTGAGATGAAGGAAAAGTTGAACTAGATCTGATTGTATGCGCGTGGAAACAGTGTAGATTTGTGACAGCGTCTTGGGGGATGTTTATGTTTGACTTTATAAAGGGTTGATGAAGTGAAATACACCAGATTAGTGCCTTCAATTTATAGAGTTGTTCTATCCCTTTGCGCTATGAACGAATCAGAAATCATCCCCTTATATTAATTTTAAAAAAGATTAAAACACTCTTTCAGATATAGATTACAATTGTTTGAGATTTTATTCATGTTAGCAATTACTATCTATCATGTACCATATTTTATTGGTTATGAAAATTAAATTCTTTCAGTGATGTTACCCATAAATAGACAATGTGAAGTTTTTTCTATAATATCATCCAGTTAGAGAATATTTTATAATTCAATTACTAACATTTTGTAATAATTACTCTGCAAGCATATCAAAGATTATTTCTAAATTCTAACCTATTGACGATATAATTTTATAGATTGTATTGATAGTATTACCGATGCTTGTAATTTCACAGATTAAATTAATTTATTAATCCTTTTACTTTAATGGATGCTGATTACGTTTGTCGAGTTTCCCGCAGAGTTGAGAGCAAATTTGGTCTACCTTGGTCAAAAATGGAAAACGGATGGATCTGTTTAATTAGTAAAATGAGCTGATCCGTGATTTTTCTTTAGCCCTATGTTGATGCTGTGTTTGCGTGAGTAATTCCAAGTTCCCAACTTAATTGGAAAATAATGGCAGTATTTTGTGTTTTTTGGTAGAACACTTTTGCATTGCCTTTATTTATTTGGGAATAATAAACTATATGCGTAGGTCTGTGCGAACAGATGATGATTCAGGGAATTCTTCCAGGCCAAAATCATTCTTGATTCTTATGTTAATAGCTACTTTATTCAAACATAGTAGAAGTAAATTGTTATGTTTGTGTAAAGGGATAATGTATCTCTTCTTTTTAGACTTTTACTTTGTAACCACCAACCGGTTATAACTTCTTTATATACTCTTGGATGTCATTGGTGGTTACAGTTTGAGATGGAACATTGTTGCATCGACATGATTTTTTTGTGGGAAGTAACAGACTATGTGTATGTCTGTGCAAACAGATGATGATTTCAGGGAGTTTGTGGATGGGATCCCTAGAGGTTGCAGGATCACAATTGTGTCTGATTCTTGCCACAGTGGTGGCCTACTTGAAGAAGCTAAGGAGCAGATCGGAGAGAGTACAAAGGGAGAGGAAGAACAGTCTGGCTCTGGCTTTGGATTTTCAAACTTTCTGCATCGGAAGGTGGAAGATGCCATTGAGTCTCGCGGATTCCATATCCCTTCAGGTTTGCGCCACCACAGAGGCAGGGATGATGGTGATGAGGTTGAAGATAGGGATATTGATCTTCCACATGGGAACTATGGCTATGTGAAGAATAGATCTTTGCCCCTTTCAACCCTCATTGACATACTCAAGCAGAAAACTGGGAAAGATGATATTGATGTTGGAAAACTCAGACCTACCCTTTTCGATGTCTTTGGGGAAGATTCTAGTCCTAAAGTGAAGAAGTTCATGAATGTTATTTTGAATAAACTCCAACAAGGAAGTGGTGAAGGTGGGGGTGGAATATTGGGGTTGGTGGGTGGTCTTGCCCAAGAGTTTCTCAAGCATAAGCTTGATGAGAATGATGAGGGATATGCAAAGCCTGCACTGGAGACACGCGTGGAAAGTAAGCAGGAGGCATATGCTGGATCATCCAAACACAGCCTTCCGGCTGGTGGGATTCTGATGAGTGGATGTCAGAGTGACCAAACTTCTGCTGATGCAAGTCCTCCAGGAAACGCTGCCAGTGCTTATGGAGCTTTTAGCAATGCAATACAGGCAATAATTGAGGAGAGTAATGGTGCAATCACAAACCACGAACTTGTTCAGAAAGCACGAGAGAAGCTCAAGAAGGAGGGTTTCACTCAGAAACCTGGACTCTACTGCAGTGATCACCATGTTGATGCTCCTTTTGTGTGTTGATCTGTGCTTATCTGATGCAGAGAAAGAGAGAATAATGTGTGTTGTTTAGTTGTTTATAGTATATTCTTATGTATTGCCGTGTATGTTTGGACCATGAAAATGAAGTTATTGCTTTCATACATGCTCTGCTATCAGGTATGTACAAATAAAATAATAGTGTCCTTCTTGTTATATTCATTGTTCTGGGAGACTGAACTATCAGAACAAGGTCCATGCTCCAGACCTCAGATTTCGAAATCTGAATAGATTGGTGTAAGTGAAATTATTATAAAATATAGTGTTAAATTTTGTGTCGTTCGAATTATTCTTGAGCTTTGTGAAGATTTGAATTTGTTGAACAAGGTTGTATACTATATTATGTTTAGTTGTATCTCTTTTTTCAGGCGTTCAGAAAATAGGAGAAATGGAGGAAATCTCTTCATTGTTGTCTTCAAACTCACTCTACAAAAAAACAAGATTAATTTGAGACTTGTTAAATCTCCTTTAGAACTTTTGAGTATGATATGCAACGTGTTTTCATGAATAGGTTCTCTATATTAGTGTATTATTGTTCTTTGTCTTCTCCCTTTTATACTAAGAGGCTTCAACTAGTCATTGTCTCACTGACTTCAACTTCTTCATTGGTCATCATCTATTGAGATTAATATTGGAGTACTTGATAACTTCGCATTCAAAACATTGAAAGGTGTATTAATAAGAGCATATTAAATGTGTTTAACTAAGCAGTCTCCTTTTATGATAACTCAATTTGCTTGTTTTTACTGAGCAGCACCTTTAGCTTCTTTTTCAGGAGTTGTCACTTTATTTTGACACAAAAAGTGGATGATTCAGATTTTACAAGTGATTCAAAGAGGCTTCAACTATAAAGTATGTCTTTTGATGCAACTTGACTTTTGTGTATTTGAAACTTTAGTATTAGCTATGAAATAATGTAAAGTTGATTTCCTTTACCAAGAATATTCTTTGCAAAACAAATAAACAAACATAATGCATTAGTTGTGCCTTTAGAGAGAATAACCATATGTGTTTAATGCTCTTGTTGCAACTACGAGAGATGATCACATTGATAAGTTAGCATACTTATCAGATGCAATGTGCTTTCAAATAGGCACACATACTTGTATATGCAAAATTGACATCATAAACAATATAATAGTATTAAAATGAATTCTTATTAATTTTTTTCATGTGATAAATAAATTTTTAATATAAATTAAAATGTTAAAATATTTTGTGTTATCATTAATGTCAATAATTTTTTTATTATAAGTATTTAAAAACTCTAAAGTTTAGAGTAAAGAGAGAAGCAAATTTCGTTTTATACTAAAAAAGAAAAAAAAAGCATTTGCAACCCTTAACTTAATCAGCAAATGAGCAAATAATAGTCCAATGAATTAATGGTTTGTTGAAGATGGGGAGGTATACATTGAACCTGTGAATTATTTGGAAATATATTATTTTTAAAATATCAAAATAATAACGATGCCAGCAGACAGTATGACAACACCAGCCAGAGTAAAATAACAATGTGTTTGTGAATGTAGGTTTTAAAATTAGAAAAAAATAAATCAAATAAATCTTTGACATCAAAATTATTAACGTTTCAACTTTTAATATATGCAATAATAGTCTCTCCAATTTATAATTTATTATTGAATTTAAGTGCACATTTTACAACTCAATTATCATCATTAAAGTCGCTGTTTAGGAACATGACAATATTCCATTCCCATTTAAGGTATCAGTCAAGTATATAAATTTATATATGTGTGTGTGTATAATGAGAAAATAGGTGAATTAAGTAGTAAAATATGTGAAGTAATAAAAGTTGAATGATACGATATACAATGTACCTCATGAATACAGGTACATGAATACATTCCTCAGCAACGTTGACATTATTAACGAATTTCAATTTCAAAAAAAAAAAATAAACATTTTTTAGAAATTTAGAAACTACTATAAAAAAATTCTCAAATTTAAAACCAAAATTAAGTTTATTAAGAGAATAAAATAACAGAAGAAAAACAATTAAATCTTAATTAACACAATTAATAGAATTAAATGTATTAATAATTTCAATTACTGTTTTACATTATTCTCAAGTACCTTTTTAACTAATTAACTTTTTACATTTTTAAGGTATGAAAAAAAATATGATAATAATTAGAGTTTGGTATTTAGTAAGCAAAAATTCATAAACCCGTGTTGGTGAATTTAAATTTTTTGGGAAATTTTTAATGCAAACTTTTTTATACCAACCAACAAAATTTTTAATTGTTTGTTTGTTGTTTACACGCATTATTTAATGTTTTAGTAAATTATTGTTATGCAAATTAATAATATAAACTTAATTAAATTTTAAGTTCCTCATAAGTTTAACAATGGAGGTCATGGGTTGATATAAGCACAGATCTAATTCTGAAGAACTTATAAAAATTATTGAAGATTATAATCACATTCATATACAATATGTTTTCAATTAAAATAATAAAAATTACTTCTTATTTAAAAGGTGGCTTTGAAAAAATAAATTAATGAAAAGTTGTTTTTGTTACAAAAGAACAAACACTATTTCTTTATTTCTTTCGTCAATTCTGAGGTAAAAGAAAGTAAGAGAAAGAGAGAGAGATTGACACACCTGCTCTCGATTTCGGCTGAGAAAGAGAGAGAGAGAGAATTGCAATGGTGAAAAAGGCAGTGTTGATCGGAATCAACTACCCGGGCACCAAGGCGGAGCTGAAAGGTTGCATCAACGACGTGTGGCAGATGCACCGGTGCCTCGTCGACCGTTACGGCTTCTCAGAAGACGACATCACCGTTATGATCGACACGGACAAATCGTACAGGGAGCCGACGGGGAAGAACATCCGGTCGGCGTTGACCTCACTGATTCGATCGGCGGAGGCCGGAGACGTGCTGTTCGTGCACTACAGCGGGCACGGAACGCGCATTCCTGCGGAAACGGGAGAGGATGATGACACTGGATATGATGAATGCATTGTTCCTTCTGATATGAACCTCATCACTGGTTCGTTACCATCTCCACTTTTGCATGTTTATAATCTAGTCCATTTTGTAAGTTATTAAAAAAAAAAAAAAATGTAGTTAACTCTGATGGAAGATAATTTCTCATTTTCTTAGTTTTCACGTTGTTTGATCTCTCTGACTTGACGTTTGGTAGCACGTAAATACGAGAGAAGAAGAAATGATCAAATAAACGGTTTAGTTAAATAGAAAAAAAGTGAAAACAATTGTTTTTTGCTATTATTTCTATTCATCTTACTATTTTTCATTTGTTTTTAATTAAGTATTTTAAATTTTATGTTATTTTTCAGAGATTTTCATAGTTGTTTCGTTTTCAGCATTTCTATTTCCTTTTTATTTACCAAAATTATCCTTAATTTTCTTTTCCTCTTGGGTCAACCGTCCTTAGGTAGTTGAGGCCAGGAGCCATAGGTGAAATAAAAATTCTTTGTTAAAATGTTGAGGCTAAATTTAGTATCGGTATTTGAATTTTAGTTCTTGAAAATGCAGAAAATTCCACCTATCTTATCAAATCCCTAAAAGAGATTAGTTTCCGTATTCATAAAGAGATACTTGGTAATGAAAAAAGAACTGTTAATTTATCTAAAGCATGCTTTGCAACTTGGACATTTTTACGGTTTTTTGTTTAATTAAATGATCCATTAAATTTTTATTTATGATGTCTGTGTTTTTATATGAGATGAAGAGATCCGAAAGGAATACGCGTGAAAAACACTTAACATTTATTTAGGGAACGATTATTGTAGGAGATAGTGCATATTACTTCGTAACGAACGGGATTGGAGTTTTCCAGAAAGAGTCCAAAATTTAAACTGTGTTATCGGCTTCCTTTAAAAATGAATAAGTTGATGCATTTTATTGGCAGAGAATGGGTTGAAACCCCGACTAATGACTTTTGCTCCCGCACCAAATTCATTATCAATTGCGGTTTTCAGGATGCTTTTTAGTAGAGTAAACTTCATCAAAAGTCTGTTTTTTGGGTAACAATATTGTTTGAATTGGAACAGGTTTTGGGGAAGTAATAAACTATTTGCGTGCATTTAACAGATGATGATTTCAGGGAATTTGTTGACGGGGTCCCAAGTGATTGTAAGCTCACAATAGTATCAGATTCTTGCCACAGTGGTGGCCTAATTGACGGAGCTAAGGAGCAGATAGGAAATAGTACAAAGGGAGAAGGGCAACACTCTGGTTCGGGCTTTGGTTTGTCCAGTTTTCTACGTCGTACTGTGGAGGATGCCATTGAGTCTCGCGGAATTCATATTCCTTCATCATTGCGCCATCATAGACACAAGCATGACGACAAAGCTGATGATGATAGGGACATTGAACTTCCACATGAGCAGTATGGCCATGTAAAGAATAGGTCATTGCCACTTTCTACTGTCATAGAGATACTCAAGCAGAAAACTGGAAAAAGTGATATCGATGTTGGCAAATTGAGACTCTCACTTTACGATATTTTTGGGGAAGATGCTAGCCCTAAAGTAAAGAAGTTCATGAAGGTTATCTTGAACAAACTCCAACACGGGGATGGTGGAAGTGACAAACACGGTGGAATCTTGGGGTTGGTGGGTAGTCTCGCCCAAGAGTTTCTCAAGCAAAAGCTGGATGCAAACGATAATGGATATGCAAAACCTGCCATGGAAACAAAGGTAGACAGTAAATATGAAGCATATGCTGGATCAACAAAGCCTCGTTTTCCAGACGGTGCAATTCTGTTGAGCGGTTGTCAGACTGATCAGACCTCTGCAGATGCAAGCCCTTCTGGTAATACCGCCAATGCTTATGGAGCTTTCAGCAATGCAATACAGGCTATAATTGAGGAGAGTCGTGGTGCAGTCACAAATCAAGAACTTGTATTGAAGGCAAGAGATAAGCTGAAGAGAGGAGGTTTCACCCAACGACCAGGACTCTATTGCAGTGATCACCATGTTGATGGTTCTTTTGTGTGCTGATAAGTACTTCTCTAGTGCAGAAAAAGGGAATAATTTGTTTGGTATGGCATGCTTTTGTATTACTATGTTTGGGACAGTCAATGTTGCTCAAAAGGAATATTTACTTCAACTATGATTTCGGTAATCATTCGTGATATCTGATACAAACTAGTTCAGATTGACTGGACTATATGTGATACAACCTAGCTATCTACTGTTTCACTTTTTCAGTGAATCATCTTTACAAATATACAAAATCGAATTACATCCCAAAATGGGTGACAAAATAATACTAAAAATGGGACTGCACAATTGTGTTGCGGGGCGAAGAGATGGAGTCCTTCCCCTCAAAAAAATTCTGCGTCAATGTAGAGCCGTTTCGGAAAAAAAAAATTGCTTGTCGACATTCGAAGACACCAAATGTCAGTGGTAGCGCAAGCAACTGCCAAAAGGAGTACCTAAATTCAAACTTCGTTAAAAAAAGAGTTGAGCAAATCCTATTGTCACATGTCAATCATCAATTTCTTGAACCCATGCTAAACCTGTAAATTATGTTCAGAAAACAATTAGGTTAGTTTCTACATCAAATTAACAAAAAAATGAAATAGATCAAAATAGAGAGAAAATTCATCTATTATTCAATCTTCGCTACACATTATTTATACTTCTCAACGATCAGTACCATAGAGCTTGCTAACCGAATGCCTATATGTTGAAATTTTCCTTTTAAGCAGCAGCTTCCATCACAAATGACATCTATATCAGTCCATTAAATCTAAACTTAGATCCTATGATTTAGGTCTCTATGTATGACTTTTCACGTTAAATCGTAAATACCTAAATAGTATGCCTTGCCATAGAGAATGATCTCTCATTTCACCAATCCACTGTCAACACATCTTTTCTTAACTTATTCATTGTGCTTGATCATACATAATTGAAAAATAGTTAATTCCAAAGATTCTCTCCACAAAACTATCCCATCTACACGAAGCACACGTTGGGATACTAATACTCGCATACTATTATTAGCAAGTAAATCCAAAACCAAGGTAAATGCCCTAGGTTGACCCTTGATGCAAAATTCCGTTTGCACAATACCATGCTATGTGCATATAAAGGAGGTTAACTTTTTTCAAACAACTATATAAATGAGTCCGGGCAAGAAATAAAATCATGAAAAATCTTCAATCCTAAACTAGTTCAATATTATACCTAAGTCAAGAAAATCACTTAGAAACAATTATATCCATTTCTAGGTTCTATGCAGGGAAATCATGAGTGCATATTAAGAAATATGAACGTGTTTTAGAGAGAGAACCTTGAAGCACATTTTCCACTGCTGCATTAGGAACAAGAAGCCCAACAATACGTTGGGTGTCCACAGTAGTTTCAATGCGTACAACGCGTAACCTCCTATGGCTTAGACGGGCCTGTACAGATTTTGTTTTGCACGTTTAGCTTTCTCCAGAGACAAATATATTTTAAGCAATTTCTGAAAGTACTATCAATCAAAATATATCTTATAATCAGTCACAATTTTTTAATAAATGATCCAACTATTCCACAAGGAAAGTCCCCCACAGAAAACATTAGTGGAAGAAATAAATTCTTATGAAACCTCAAAAGGGTTAATGTACACTCAAGACAGGATTTGTGCGAATAATACTATAATAAATCATATCAACTGACATCATAATCCAACAAAGTCTGCTAGATATTTCACACTGCAAACCTCATCATTTCAAAATTCAGCTCCAATCACCAGTTTAATTAATAAGCCTTTTTCAATAAAATGTTTTAGTTCTAGGCAACTTTTATGCTTCAGAAGTACCTGTTTTGAAAGGGCCTTTTCTACGGCTCCCCACACAGGAAGGATGAGACCACCCAAGACATTTACTTCCTGTAGTCTTCTACCAACTGTACAAAAGTTGCCAATCTTACAATTGGGACCATGCATGCACTGCCAGTAAAGGTAAGAAGCTGCGTGAGTCAACAAGAGTATATATATATTTTCTCCCTTCCTTCTATATGTTTTAGTAGGTTGTACATGATAAATTTAACCAATCGAGTGCAACACCAGTTCAGAATACATGACAAGTTGATCTAAAGAGGGCAGTACAAAGAGCAAAGTTCTTGGAGCATTTGTTCATGAATGTTTACTTTGTGCCCTTGCTAATAAAGAAATAGACAGTTAAAGGGGAATGATATCTTATAAACTTTTACCATAAATTTTTACCATCATTGTCTGTAACAAATAAATAAACTGCTGTTTATTTTTGTTCAAATAAAACTGGCATCTGCTTAAACAGTCACAAGCTGTCCTCGACTAAATTTTGTCAAGCCTCAAGATTTCAATCACATCGACTTTCTTGCAAATTTACAAATAGGGAAAAGTAACTTAGAGAATTATACCTGTTTGGATGAAACTTCATATTCCTCTTCCCAACCAGACTGAGCCTTCTCTAAAGACGAAATCTTTCTATATTTACTTTTTAATTCAGACAGAGGCATCTCCCTATATATTTGAGAGAAATGGAGGTTAAAAATACAATTAAACTGAACAGATCAACAAGGCCTGATTACTGGGAAATACATACCTGTTTGATTCTCCAACAGGGGGTCGAACTATTTTATATGTACCCGAAGCAGAACTGTAACAAAATGAAAGGAAATACTGACAAAATCAGATAATTAAGAACAATGACCACAAAAACATTAATACTTGATGCCTTGCTTTATAAATGTATATCTTCTATTACTAGTTTCCTACTCTCTTGTTTTCTTTTTAAATGAAAAAAGATTTTAAGCCACAACCAAGCTACACAAATAAATAGTAAAACACAACTTTTATCAGAGATCAACTATTTTTGTATTACCATTATTAAAGGAAAAGAAAGAATAGGATAAATCCCTTATGTATATTGAACACATAGGGTTATGTTTATATAAGAAAAATAAACATATGGACTAAGCCCATTACATAAATATGAAATATAAAACAATAACTATAATATCTCATAATATCTAATAATATTTAACACTCCCCCTCAAGCTGGTGCATATAGATCATATGTACCCAGCTTGTTACAAATGTAATCAATCCTAAGCCCTCGTAAGGATTTAGTAAAAATATCTGCTAATTGATTATTTGAATTAACAAACTCAGTCTTGATATCTCCCGATATAATCTTTTCTCGAATGAAATGACAATCAATCTCAATATGTTTGGTCCTTTCATGAAAAACTGGATTTGAGCTAATATGAAGAGCAGCCTGATTATCACATATAAGTGTCATTTGAGGGACCTCTCCAAATTGCAATTCTTTAAGTAACTGTTTAAGCCAAATAAGCTCACAAGTAGCTGAGGCCATAGCTCTATATTCTGCCTCTGCACTAGATCTGGCCACAACACTTTGTTTCTTGCTTTTCCAAGAGATCAAGTTATCACCAATGGAGACACAATAACCAGAAGTTGATCTTCTATCAGATGGAGATCCTGCCCAATCAGCATCTGAATAACAAACGACTTTAGTATGATTATTATGACCATATAACAAACCTTTTCCAGGAGAACCTTTAATGTACTTCAGTATACGAATGACTGCATTCCAATGATCTTCACATGGAGAATTAAGAAATTGACTCACCACACTGACTGCAAAAGAAATATCAGGACGAGTAACAGTGAGATAGTTCAATTTTCCAACTAATCGCCTGTACTTCTCAGGATCTGAAAGAGGCCCCCCCTGATTGGGTAGAAGCTTGACATTGGGATCCATGGGAATATCAACAGATTTCGAATTCATCAACCCAATTTCCTCCAAAATATCTAATGCATATTTCCTTTGAGAGATAACAATACCATTATCGGATTGTGCTACCTCAATCCCCAAGAAATATTTGAGTTTGCCAAGATCTTTGGTTTGAAAGTGTTGACAAAGGTGTTGTTTTACTTGTGAGATGCCATGGTGATCACTGCCTATAAGAACAATGTCATCAACATATACTACAAGATAAATACACCCAGCACTCGAGTGACGATAAAAAACTGAATGATCTACTTCACTGCGAGTCATACCAAACTGTTGAACATTACTTAATTTTCCAAACCATGCCCTAGGAGACTGCTTGAGGCCATATAAGGATTTGCGAAGACGACATACCAATCCAGAAGACTCCCCCTGAGCAACAAAACCGGGAGGTTGCTCCATATAAATTTCTTCCCGCAAATCCCCATTAAAAAAGGCATTTTTGACATCCAGTTGATAAAGAGGCCATTGTTGAAGAGCAGCCATAGCTATGAATAAGCGAACAGAAGCCATCTTTGCCACTGGAGAAAAAGTATCACCATAGTCTAAACCAAAAATTTGGGTATAACCCTTAGCCACAAGACGAGCTTTGAGACGATCAATAGTACCATCAGAACCAACTTTGATAGCAAAAATCCACCTGCAACCAACAACAGATTTCCTAGATGGTAAAGGAACAAGTTCCCAAGTTCCATTATTCTGAAGCGCATTCATTTCATCAAGCATGGCCTGACACCAACCAGGATGAGCTAAGGCATCACCTACAGATTTTGGAATAGATACAGAAGAAATAGACGAAAGACAAGTATAAAAGGGTTGAGATAGTCTATGATAACTCAAAGCAGTATAATGTGGAGAGGGATTACGGGTAGCACGTATACCTTTTCGGATAGCAATAGGAAGATCAGGTTCAACTGTCGGAGCCGAAGGGGGATGAGGTGTTGGCACTAGAAGAGAGTCATCTGATGGACGATGAGACGTTTGACGACGACTATACACCTGAAGAGTTGGTGGCGGTGGTGAATCTTGAGGTGCACTAGGTACAACAAGAGGGATATTAACTTGATTAGATGAAGACATAGAAGGAGAAAGACAAGACTTAAAGTAAAGGGAAGATTCACTGAAAGTGACATCTGCTGAAATAAAATAACGATTTAGAGAAGGTGAGAAACATTTATATCCTTTCTGTGATCTAGTGAACCCTAAAAAGACACATTTGTGTGATTTAGGAGATAATTTATCAAGACCAGGACTAAAATTATGAACAAAGCATGTGGACCCAAAAACTTTGGGAGGTAAAGAGTGGAGAGGGTCATGTGGAAATAAAATAGAATGAGGAATTTTGTTATTTAAAACTGAAGATGACATTCGATTAATGAGATAACATGCACTAAGAACAGCATCACCCCAAAAACGCTGAGGAACATCACCATGGATTAAAATAGTACGAGTTGTGTCAACAAGATGTCTATTCTTGCGCTCAGCTACCCCATTTTGTTGAGGTGTATAAGCACATGAAGTTTGATGAAGAATACCATGAGAAGCCATAAAATTTTTAAAAGAATGAGAAAGATACTCACGTCCATTATCACTACGCAAAACGCGAATGGAAATTCCAAATTGATTTTTAATTTAATTGTAAAATAGTTGAAATATAGAAAACAACTCAGAACGATTTTTCATTAAAAACACCCAAGTACATCTTGAATAATCATCAATAAAAGTAACAAAATACTGAAATCCTAAATTAGACTTAATACGACTTGGTCCCCAAATGTCAGAGTGAACTAAGGCAAAAGGAGATGAAGCACGTTGTGAGACACTACTAGGAAAAGAACTACGAATGTGTTTCCCTAACTGACACGACTCACATGATAAACTAGACACATTAGACAAACTTGGAACAAGCTGCTGCATCTTGGCAAGACTAGGATGACCCAATCGAGCATGAATGAGAGATGGAGAATCCATAATCGCGCCAACATGGGCAGAGATCTGTAGGTGATAAAGTCCATGAGACTCACATCCGGTGCCAATCATCCGTCCCGAGCTCCGGTCCTGTACAGAAACAAAATCTTTGGTAAAAGAAATAACACAATCAAGGGAACGAGTGAGACGACTAATGGATAATAAGTTAAATGGAGACCCAGGGACATAAAGAACATTATCAATAGATAAAGAAGGAAAAAGGTTAATAGTACCAACACCATGTGATGGTACCTTATATCCGTTGGCCATGGTAACTGAAGGTAAATAACCCGTAGTAGATAGGGAAGAGAAAAAAGATTTATTACCAGTAATGTGATCTGTGGCACCTGAATCTAGAACCCAAGGGCCAACGAAAGTAGAGTGAGTGAGGCCAACAAAAGATGTACCTGAATGTGCAACAGAAGCTGTGGAACTAGAGTTCTGATGATCCTCATACCATTTAAGAAATTCATTGAAAATAGCAGGCTGGCCTGGGGTATCAATTGAAGTATGGTCCACAGTAGAAGGTTGCACAGTAGCACATTGAGCAACCGCAATAGATTTAGGAGGACAACCATGTAAGGCATAACATCTGTCAATTTTGTGTCCAAGTTTGCCGCAATGGTCACACTTGTGACGCCCTTTGCCCGGCTTATGAGAACGAGTACGATCATTATGCTGAGAGACTAAAGCAGAAGAGTCATCTACATGAGATGTTAATTCAGTGGTGTGTTTACTTGGCACACGCAAAAGTGTAGAACAAGTGGAAGTAAAATTGGGTACGATAGGAGATCCCAAAATTTGATCACGAACATGAGAATAATCATCAGGAAGACCATGTAAACCCAATAACATGAAGAACTTGGATCTTTGTTCTAGTTCTTGAGAAGGAGTGGAGGCAGGAGGTAATAACTCATTAAAATCATGAAGAAGAGCATGAAGTTTACCTAGATATTCTGCCATTGTACCATCAAGACGTTTGGGAGCAACAATTGTGAGGAGATTTTGACACACACCATAAAGACGTTGAGTATCATTGGTGTATAATAATTTTGCTTGTTCCCAAACTTCTGAACAAGTCTCATAGGTACGAAAAATTTGTTTTAAAGATGAATGAATGGTAGATTTGATAACAATGCATAATTGAGCATCAATTTTCAACCAACGGAAAACCTCATTTTCAGCAACATTAGGACGGGTAAGATGATCAACATAACCTTGACTCTTAAGCCATAATTTAATATCTGAGGCCCACGTATCATAATTGGTTCCATCCAATTTGTCAATGGAGAGATGAACATTGACATAATTAGTATAAATAGACGGATCCGGCATTATGACAGCAGAAGGAGTCACAGTGGCAGTGGCAGCGGAAGAAGTCGTAGTGGCAGCGGAAGCGGAAGAAGCCATATAGGACAAAAATTAAATCCAGTCACCAGTCAATTGGCGGT
Organism: Phaseolus lunatus; assembly: GCA_013389735.1. NCBI lineage: Eukaryota > Viridiplantae > Streptophyta > Magnoliopsida > Fabales > Fabaceae > Phaseolus > Phaseolus lunatus. The sequence goes on along the minus strand of CM023867.1, from coordinate 44,506,506 downwards.
AGCAGCTATTTCGACGGCGGTTCCGGCAGGATTCCGGCGGCGGCTCCGGTGAGATTCCGACGGCAGCTCCGGCGAGATTCCGACGACGGCTCCGGCGAGATTCCGGCGGCGGCAGCGGTGGCAGTTCTGGCAAGGCGGTGGGGCGGTGGCTGGAAAATTCCAGTGAACAGTGGGTTCACCAATAAAATTTGAACCCTAACCTTATGCTCTAGATACCATATTAAAGGAAAAGAAAGAATAGGGTAAATCCCTTGTGTATATTGAACACATAGGGTTATGTTTATATAAGAAAAATAAACATATGGGCTAAGCCCATTACATAAATATGAAATATAAAACAATAACTATAATATCTCATAATATCTAATAATATCTAATAATATCTAACAACCATGAATGATTTGACTTTTCTCCAGAGTTTATCTTTCATTTCTTCAGAAGACCATTAGCACATAAAACCATGCTGGGATTTTCGAGGGAGACTAAAAAAATGGTGGTGGAATCAAAGATCTTCATTAGACAACAGGATCCAATAACCCAAGTGTTTCTTAGCAAACCTAACCTCATTTCTTGTTCCAATGTTGTCCTGTGTGGTCAATCTCTCATGCAAGACCCAAGCCTCTGTTTTTCATTGCTCTCAATTAGAGATACGGAGTTGTTCTCTATTTCACACCTCCGGTACATTATCAATTCCCCAAAACCTCAGCCTACACCTACATTCGTCATCAATCTTTGTTGCAGGATGGATGGATGGATTTGAGTGATTGGGTACAATATTGATAATGTGCAACTATGTCCTGCCAATCATTTGCCACATACACACATAACATTTAGATTTTGGACCCAACTCAACCCTAAAAAATAGCTTGTAAGGTGAGGATCATCCCCCACGTATATACTCTTTCCAAGCTGTGTTTCTAACCAACATGAGACTTGGGTATTTTCCAATACATCCCTTCACACCTAGTACAACTGGTCTTGATGTGTGGGCAAATATGGTAGGTGATCTTTGAAATGGATATTGGATATACTCTTATTATACCATCTTGACGTTTAGATTTTCTCAATACACACCTCTTCTTTTTATGCTGGGTGACAGTTTTATGTGATCCAAAAAAATATTATATTTTATATTTAGGATAAAGTTAGCTTTGAGGCTTGAGCATAGGTTTGATGCCTAAGTTACATACTTTTTATTCATTTAAATTAAGACCATTAAAAAATTGCTATTTGAAGGTTATTCTTCTTACATCGTCCTCTCTCCCCCCTTGTATATGTGTGTATAGGTAAAAGTATATAAATTTTGACAATATTGCTATCAAACACTAAAGCAAAGTCTCCAATCATCAAAGTAAGGTAACCAGTCAACTCATAACACAACAAACAACTCATTGTTGGAGAGCCTACTGCCACTATACACGTCAACTGATGTCAAAGGGCAAGAAAAAATCATCTTGGATATCATGTTGCATTAAGGAAGCTCCTAATTCAAAAATGGGAAAAAATGAAAGAAATAAACAAAAGGGAAAAAGATGAGGCCTGCAATATCTTCCTCTTTGGGTTTCCATGCATGTGAACATAAAACAAGCCAGAAATTATATTGTGCAACCTTAACAAATATTCGAACATCAAGATTAGCATCTATTTCGGTATTGGAACATCAAAATTAAATAAAAAATAAGATTAGAATCTTAGATTAAGGAAACAGGAACACATAAGAAAATCTGAAATATACCTTTCAAATGCTAAAATGAAATGACGTTTTCCCAACCACTCCCTCTTGGACTCATAGAAGCCATCATTGGCTGAACCAAGTCCATCCCTCTGCTTTTCATTCAGCATCATACTTGCCAACTGAAATGTCAATGTTAAATTACAAGTCAGCATCAGCGTAAAACACACCATCATTCAGGTCGTCAAGTAGAAAAAAAATAAGTACCTCCCATGTGATCCCACGATCTAAGACAAATGTAAACAGAACTGTTGAGGCCCCAGTCAATTGATCAACATGAACAGTCTGCATGGAAGTGGAAAAATTTGCCATCAATATTAGCTTTATTATAAAGCTAATATAAATAATTGTCAAAAGAGGTCCAGCAGAAACTAACCTTTGGAGTCCCTTGTAATTCAATTACATTAGCTTTCAAGTCAACAATGCCTGCGTCAAGGTTACCTTCAATGCGAGCATTCCGAACAAGAAGATCCAAGATACTCACAAATAGTTCAAATAGCCTGTTACAGTAGTATTTATTATATTGAATCTAATACCAAAACTTACAACCATCAAGCAATTTAATTCGCAAAAAACAGACCCATTCTGAATATCAGGAGGTAGTCCCAAAATCCTGTTGAGGAACCGCCCAACTTCATGCATATCTGAATCAATAATGCGACCAGATAATCTTCCAAGATCTTTACCATTACCTACAAATATAGGAAGCACGTATTTAATTGTGGTAATGTTACCAAACACTTATAGACAAACAAACTTAATTATTACCAAACCACGCAAACTAACTTTTAGAATAGAGTAACGAATGAATTACCAAGGACCGTGTCCCTTACTATTCCAACAGATACCAGAGCAGCTTTGGCTTGCACAATAAAATCATGAATTGTATCTGGTTTGTCAGATGAACATCCCGGAGGTACCACAGGCAGAGAATCCTGAAAAAAATTTATAAGTAGATGTATTTGACCAATCTTTTTCTTTTACACATTTCAATATCCATATTTCTTATTTGCAATAAACAATATGAAACCTGCTCCATTATTCCTTTGTACATAATCATCAGAGCCTTTTTTCCATAGGCACTATCATAATTATAAGCACTCAATGAAGGTCCAGCCCTGCAAACAAAAAATGTCAGGAATAACAGCCAAAATGTTCATCGATGTCAGCTCATTTTAAAAAGAAAACTGATAAATTCAACATGCCTGCGGTCACCCTGAGTCAAAGCACCAAGAGATTCTAATCTCTTGGCAACAATTGATGCAAATCTTCGTTCTCCACCAAGATTTGTAAAGAGTATCCTGTACAATATTTATGATAATGGAGATTAGGTTCAACTGGTGTGGTGTGACATCTAGATAAAGCATCAACAAAACTCACGACTGCAACTATTTTAAGATCTTATCAGGTCTAAAGTGTCTCAATCCTAACTTTTTAAATGTTATCAGGTGACATGATAATAGTCAACCAATTCACACCAACAATACAATTTTTTGCTGAGAAGAAAGGCAGCAAGTTTGCATCTATGAAACACTTCCATTTGACTAAAGACATTGACACAGTAATGGAGTTTGGCTAGGCAGTTACACTGATGTTCAGAGAAGTAAATTGCACATGATAGTTTACACAGTCCTGCAATACAAAAATATGGAAGCCAGCTCCTTCCAAAATATAAGTTATAGCATCAGTTTTAATAATATTTATCCTCTTCCTAACTGCATTTCCTCATCTTTCTTTCTCTTCTCCAAAAAGAGCCTCAAACAAAATCATATTCCTCAAGCCTCAGTTCTATGTTAAATATCTAGCATGTTTGAAGCCATAGAGTGGAAACAATTAATGAGTTTAGCTACTGGAGATCATAAATAGTTGAAGAAAGAACAGAAAAACATCTTTTCCACACAGTTGGAAAATAAAGAAATGGTGAGTTTACTCAAGATAACTATGTACTTACAAAATACCACATCAATTCATCCTATTTCATCAAATCTGGGATGCGATATGGTTCCAAAGGATGAACTGAAGAGTTCCAATAAGACTTCCTTCTTGAACCAATATGCAACCAAACAAATAGAATGCAGAAGATGTTAATCAATAGTGCTCAATGACCTGTATTCTGGTGCAGAAGCTTGATTTGATCGATGTGTTCTTCCAAACTGTTGAATTGCCCGGTCAGCACTCCATGGAAGTTCCAGGGTTAAATGAACCCTTCTTTTCTGTTGGGCAAAGTTTAGTGAGTGCATAAAAGAGAAACAAATGACAACAAATTATGCACAGAATACATATTCAAAGTTCAGTATACTAGAAATTTCCAAGCATAATGGTTTCTATGAAATAAGTTTTTCCCACCTGGTTAGCAGCTCGTCTATCTGCCTGCAATGAAACACCAGCAGATCCTGCCTCAGAGATAATGGCAACTAACTTTTTACCATCCATAAAGAGCTGCTTTTCATGCATGTTAACCATTTCCATGGTGACATCTTTTCTAAAGAGGTATACACAGAAATTAGTAATAGGATATAGTGCAGTGTTGCGTAATAATTAGGGAGGCAAACAACAACTTACGTGTTACGAGCCTGATAAGTTACACCCTTGCCCGTAGCAGCCCTCACAAGCATGCCTCTCCTTCCTGTCATTTCTGCAACTTTGTCAGGGCCTCCTAGCTGCATATTAAATGGTAATAATTGTAGCCAGAAAAGAGTTAGCTGATTCAACAGAAGAAAAAATCATTAAGAAAAAGGATAGAAAAGAAGGCATCCAAACAAGACCACTAGGGAAAAACTAGAACCTATGGGATTGAGTCATGTAGCAAAGCTTACCAATGTCAACATGTTTGACAGAGAAACAAAACACCTCAAAAAAATCGCAGAAAAATGAGGGTTCAAAAAGGAAGCTAAAATAATATCCTGAATGAACTCTAGACTAAGTATTCCTTTCCAACCAGATTGTTGTGATTGTAGTTGTTGGCTTTTCCAACATTGTCCAGTATGAGATTTACATTCTCTCATGTTACTTATAATAAGGTAATAATCATATGAGGGAAAAATATAAAACCATCTATATAATAGTAAAAAAAAAATTATTCAAAGGAAGGAGATAAATCCAGTAGTATGGGCTTACGACACTTACACAATGTTCAACAAACTAAGATATATTCTTAGTAGTAAAATTTATTCTAACTACTTCCATAATTTTATCTATCATAACTTAATCATATTAATTAAGTAATTAATAACAAAAAATATCACCAAACAAGGATGCAGAAAAGTGAAGGAGGCATTTCTTCAAATGTTTGGGACTGGAAAATAAAATTAATTGCACAAAATTATGTACTTATAATATTTGTTAATTAGTATATGGAATAAAGTTGGCAAAACACTTTCTAGTACACTCTTTTCAAGGCATTATCCTTAGATGAAATTCAAATGGAACCACATTAAAGATTTTTCACTTATTGCAAAGGTTTGTCCAAGGATTACAGTCTTAATTAGCTTTTATTTTGTAAAAAATCTCTAAGTACAATATGAGAACATGCATCATCACACGGCGTAGGCATCTTCATCACTCAATGAACTTATACATTTCTCCCTCATCTTCTACCAACTCTTTACAATTAAACATGACATTGCACATGATTTTTTTGTTTGGAAAGCAAATCACTCTCCATCTTTATTTCGCTATCACATATAGTAGGTCAAAGCCATACTTACACCCAAATAATTAGCAGTCTGAAAATTTTCCCACTTTGAGTAAACAATGAATTGTATGATACCACATACCAGCACCAGCTGGAGGATGAGAATTTATAACACATTTAATCAACAGAAGAAAATTTCAGAGTGTCTTCAATGCAAAGTTCGACATTAATAATGGTGATTATGGGTGCAAAGAGACTTCCCTATGCCAAATAATATGCATCATGAACAAAAAGTGCAACTATTCTACCTACAGGCATGGATTATGGCCTGATGGTGGTCAAGATAAAAATATAAGATAGAACTAGTTATCCTATCCTATTCCTGTATATTGTTTAGGGTGTCAAGATAAGATAAGCATCTGTTAACTTAACCTATCCTATTCATTATTTCAGAAGTTATCCTAAAAAGAGATCAGGAACATTGGTGACATGGTGACAGGCACTAGAGTCAGGGTACCAATTAGCAGACTTGGGAGCAACAGTACTTATAAGCATAGCATATGGAGCAGAATAAGGAGCAGGAGGCAATTGTAGGCATTGTGCACCAAAAGCAGTTGTTGGAGGCATGATTAGATAGTATGCATGCTCTGAAATCGATTGGAGCCACTACCTGCATATGAAGGTTGTGAGGTTACTCACTGAGAAGGTGATCTTGCTATTCCCAAGAGAGATAGATACACAAGACAACTTGCATTGCGATCTTCAACAGCAGTTAATTTCTGAGGAATTAAAGGTTTAACAAGAAACTGATGCAAACAGTGGCCTTCTGACTACCGACTCAGCTTCCAGGCACCATAATAGACCATTATTCAAATCTAAATTCTCAGAAATCAAGTGAGAACATGATTGTCGCCAGTGGTGGAGGAGGAGGATCAGAACACTTAATATACCAGAATAGATTTAGGATATTTAAAATAAAAGATTATTTCTTTGAATGAGAGATTACAGAAGTCAGTACAGTTAGAGCTGTAAAACGTGCTATCCTCCTGCCTGGCTTGGCCCAGTCCACTGCGGGTTGGCCACTTGGTGGGCCAACCAACCTGGCTAACTTATAAGTGAGCTTAAAAAAGAGTCCAACTTGGCCCTCCACAAGTTATTGAGCTCAGTACAACTCGATATATAGAAAATAGCAGCTTTTTAGTTTTTGTTTATCTTTTCAATCTACTTATTTCTATACTGGAACCAAATTCCAAATTTCTGGAATAACCATGACAAATAATTTATTATATTGATTTGCACATAATGACCATAACATGTTAAAATATATAAAAAATAATACCATAAAATGATAATTCCAAATATCATATTAATATGCATATCAAATGCAAACACTATATGATAATTCTAAGTGGTGTGCGGGGTGTTTGGCGGTGCAACGTTGTTGACAGTGGAGCATGGAGCAACTGGAGGTGGTATGTGTGACTGTTGACGGTGAAAATTTGAAAACCCTAGAGTAAAGGCAGAAGAAAAACCAGTTAATTGAGAGATTTTGATTGAGAGTAAAAAAGAGGTGAGGTAGGAGTTAGATAGAGCGAACGGAAATCCATGGGACGTTTATATTTCCCCCATACCATTTTTTAATTTTGTTGATCTGCTATTAGGCTGCATCAGGGTGTTTTCTATCACGAGTTGGTGAGCTAACCCAACTATCACAGGTTCAACCCTGGTGAGCCTCGGCAAACCAAAATTTATAATTTTCTTAGCCAAACCCATCTTGAACCCTTGTTGGGCTGGATTGGCTCACGGGCTTTGGCCTGCTTTGACAGCTCTATTCATAGTTATACCTAACTCATAGCAGCCAATAGAGGATAGCAGTACGGACCAGCCACTACCCAAAAACCTATACGGGTAAATGGTTGAGAGAGAGAGAGAGAGAGAGAGAGAAAGCTCTCTCTCTCTCTCAAGCCAACAGAGATATTTCTTTATCGCTTGAATTATTGGACTCAAGGGTCTTTATCAGTTGAGAACTTGAGATGAACAATAATGAATTACAGACCTTGATTCCCCTCTCTTGGGTTCTCATATTTATAATGACATTCATAGTTCAGATACAATGAATGAGAGAAAAGAGAAAAGAATAAGAAAAGTCATATCTAGAAACTTGGTGCAGCACAAAGCACATAGCAGCTTTACAATAAAGTCTATTTAAGATTACCAATTCTAACAAATTTCAAACAGGTATATCAAACTATAAACACTAGAACGAAGACCAGAAGTTCCAGAACTCAATTAAAGTTATTCCACAATGCCAACTGCTTCATCCATGCATAATATTAAACCATCAACAGAGCAAAGACTGGAAGTTTTACAACTAAGTATATAAACAAAACATTTAGTTGTTCCACAACATCGAGTGTAGTAGAGGAAAAGGCTAGCATCTTCATTTTCCTGCTCCCTTCCATCTATATGTTATCACTTTAAAATTAACTTTAAACAATGTATTTAAACAGTTATGTTCTGTTGTTCACATTGAAAAGTGTCCTTCAAAGCAAGAATGTAAATCAAGCATATGATCACTACCTGGTCAACAATATCATCCAAAGGATTATTTGGAAGATCCAAAGTCCGAATTATCTCTGATATTTTTGTCTTGCGTTCCAAGGCTGCATCATACCTGAAATAATGTAAGAACCCGTTCATCAATTAACAATTTCCTATTTTTTATATCCATTTTTTCTACCGCCTAATTTTGGTTAACAGAAGATAATGCATCTCGTACAACCAGTTTCTTTACTCATCAGTTATTTGACATGAAATGATAATTTTTCACCATGCAAACATGACCCCAAGAATTCAATAGTAATGTTTACATTCTATACCTCTTTTGAAGTTCAGCTATGTAGGCCTGTCTTGCTTGAAGATATTCATCTGTTTTTTCCTTACACAAATGGCATGACCACTCTTCAGGAACTACATCACCAATTGGTGGCATCAAGCATGTGGAATGGACTAATTTACCGCAGCAAGAACACTGTAGCATTTTTTTCTTTTCCTGAAGGAAAATCAAGTGATTACTGAATCTCTAGTATTGAAACAATTCAAACGACTTAAAAAGCAAAGAAAATCACCTCCTCAGTAGTACAAATTTCACATATTTGAAACTCATCATCAGAATCAGTAGATTCAACACCAGAGTCAGCTGCACCAAACCAGAGGAATCTTTGTAAAATGCAAACAAGCAACCCAGCAAATTTCAAATTTCTAACATTTGATTTTTAAAATCAGATATCATGAGAATAAAAAGGTTATATTAATTGCAAAATTCCATAGCCAATGAAGTGAGTCAAATGAATAAAAACATAACAAACAAATAAAATAATCACATGTCAATGGCACTGATTCAATATGGAATAAGAGAAAAACAAAAACTAAATATGGTTATGCATGATACAGTGGTCAGTGCACTTCTCAGCAGAAACAACTCCTATTATCATCTATCATGCAAACATTTCAAGTACTATCTGCTAACAATTTGTCACAGAACTAATGTTTAATGCAATCAAAGTTTCAAGGAGTAATTGGAAAATAGGGACTGGAGTATGATTAAAACTATTCTTGCAATTATTCAAGTTTCTCAAATATATCCTACAAGTTTATTTTGCGTTGGTTGAGCAAATTTCAAATTCCAAGAGCCGTATGGTTTAAGAATGTATTTTCTGCTTTCAATAATAATGATAATAATAATTTCAAAAGTGACACCTTATTTTCACTTACAGAGGCACAAGAGAAAGAAGGACAAGTGCATAGGATTCATCAAAAATTTGTTTCTAAGAGACTTACTTTCAGATTCTTCATCACTTTCAGCATCACTAGGAGGTTGCCACTTGGCCACTTTTCTGACCCTGCCTTTTACTGAAACACCAGGAGTTGCAGAGTGCCTCTTCCTTTGGAGTTCTTTCACCCCATCTTCTCCTATTAGAGAAGAACGATTAAATGCACAATAAATAAATAAATGAGAATCATTTAGAAAAAAAAATCTCAAACCTGGAAGAAGTTCAGGTTTTTCTGGTAAAGGGTAATTTTCTTCCACAAATTTAAGCAGCAATTCTCGAGGTCCAGAAACAAAGTCATCAAGTTCAGAACCCTATTCAAAATAACAAAGCATATAAGAAACTGAACTGCAATGAACAGAGAATTCAAATACGCACATATTTTGTCACAGCTTCCTCTGTCCTTGCTTCTCCAGTACTCTGAAGACCAATGACTACACATTTTTCTTCAACTAATGCTTGCTTCGCTAGTCTCAGAGCAGCAGGGACTTTAGCAGACATACATAGGTGTCTAAAGAAACGCTACAGCATTACAAGGAATATGAACAAACAAAAGCATCAATGAATATTAGTGGACAAACACAAGAATCCAAATACAGATTGAATCTACCACATAAACTTCAATACCTGATGGCTTGCCCAGTATAAGCGCCACAGTTGACTAGAATTAGGTTTATCATTTAGGAAGGCACTGGCTGACAGCAATTCTACTCGTAATTCAGCCCAAAATTCTGCTGCCTTTTTATATATTTCCTACATTTATTATGAGAAATAAGATCATAAGACAAAAATATTAGTTGACCATGCATGTTATAATTATATCAAAAGAAAGTTGAATAAACAGCAGCAAGGAGATATCTCCAGCAAGGTTGTCAAACTCGAGAGTCTACGTAGACTCGTGAGAGCTCAGTAGACTCGACTTGTAAACTCGGAAGAGTTTACTTTTATATGAAAAAAAAATATTTTAAAAATATTTGTTACAAATTTTCTCAATTAGAAAAAAAAAAACACTGCAAACAGAAAAAAAAAACAGAACCTCAATTAAATTAAAAAAATCCAATAGTGCAGCCCAATACAAAAAAATCCAATTTAGTGCAGCCCAATACAAAAAACCCTAATTTCCTAAATCTCAACCCTAATTCCAGCACCATCCATCTCAATAATCTTGTATGATGAACAGCACCGTTGACCTGCCACCTGCGACCACCGCAACCGCACGAACCGCGACCATCGCAACCGCACGACCGCAAACACCGCGTGACCTCCTCTGCACAATCGCCACCACCGCGCGACTTGTTCAGAGAAGATGCACGACCTCTGCACTCCAAAGAAGACGCAACACCACCAAAACGAAGGTGAAATCAAAACGAAACGCAAACCCTAAAATACCGTTTTGGGTTAAAACGAAAACCAAGTTAAACTCGCCAAATCGGAGCAGACTCGCAAGTTTGAACGAGTTCACTGAGTTCACTCCGAGTCTGTCGAGTTTACTCAAAAACCGAGTCTACTACCGAGTTAACTCGGTAAGGGTATGTGGACACATAAACTCGAACGAGTCTACGAGTTGACTCGCGAGTTTGACAACCTTGATCTCCAGTTTCTTAATACTTCAATCCCTTCCTCATATCATACTTAAGAAAAGAAAAAGAAATTGCAATTCACCAAATAGAAAGATAAAGTACATTCCTGATTTTACATACTCAAACAAAAATCATATCTGAAAACATACATGCATACGTGACTGTATAATGTCGGTATTTATTGATACAAACAAATATGTTTGACTTTGACAAGCAGAAACCAAATGAAACCCGGACCAATTATCAGAAAAAGAAATGGCTAATTATTTTATACAATGTAACATAACTATCAACCAGCCTTCTGAAACTGATTGATGGAATTCCCTTTCTTTTCCCTTTTTTTACCAGATAATTTCCACTGTTTCTTCACTAAAGAAATTACAGGTTCCATAAATAATAGCAAATAAATTCCGTGTACCATCATTTTCTCTTCTAATGGTGCTTCAATAACTTCAAACTCTGCACCTTCGTAGCTAAGCGTCCGGCATAAATACATACCCCTAAAACAAGATAAATGAAGCAAAATAATTTATCTTTCATAAGCATATATGTTTGGTAAGGTAGGTTGGTGTGTACATGAAAATATTATAACCTTGCTTTCATGTCCATGGCAACTAATTCAAGAGCTCCAACACCCCCTCTGTCCAGAGCACCTGGATGTATAACTTCGAATTGTTAACTTCACAGACTTAGGAGATGGGGCCATCAAGGACAAGAAACACAAGTAGAGCAAAGACATAACAAATTCTTTAAACATCCTATAATATGTAGTTACAGAAAGATGAAATCAAAAAATCATAAAATATTAGTTATCTATCAATAAATGCTTGCTTACCAATCATAAAATGTTATTCATAAACTATTGTAAAATAAAAATATAGGTAAAAAAAATGGCCATCAAACAAAGAGAAGAATATATATCAGAATAAAGACATCATCAACTAGACAGATATAATATACCTCCAAAATGTGCAGCAGCAAGTATTTGAAAGGGGAAAAAGGTCCATGAGTGGATTTATCAAAAAAATTATTTGAGCAAAAGAAATAGAAAAGCATGTTCAAAAGAAAAGAAACATGAAAATTAATAGTTAAATTGTATTTTAAAGAATAGATAAGAAACTACCTAGAAATTCGCGGAAATCTAAGAATGATGTCCCATCTCCCCAAAGACCAAGTCGAACCATATAACCCAGATTGCGAGGCTCAGATGCCCCAGTTGCTGAGCAATAAACAACACGACCTTCAGGCAGTCGGTCCTGAGAAATTACACTGCAATAACTCAGAAACCACATCCTGTTCCCACTATTTCAATGCTAAATAAATATTGCAGAGTATTAATTTCACTTTAACATACATTAACGCAGATAAAGTAGGATAGATCAACTTGAGAGGGGGGAGATGGCATAAGGAGACAATTTTGGCAAAATAATTAAAATAAAAGATAATTGTAGAGAAATCATTCTTATTTCAAAACATTAAAAAACAATACTTAATAAGAACTATTTGTTTCCATTTAGTACTTGTGTTGCACTATCGGAAATGAATTGTCTGAGCTGGTAAGATAGTTAAACCTTTGTTATGAGAACAAATAGCACCGAAATTTTCAATTTTAACAACTATAAAAGTGTCACACCTTACAGATCACTACTAAAATGATTTTGATGGTGTAAGAATATTATTCGCTGATTGTCCATTTTCAATTGCCTTAAATAGTCAACACTTAACAGTGAAAGACCATGAATCAAGTTATCTGATAATGTATGATTTCAAGACTAGAGCTTTTGAATCCCATAATGAATCCACCAAAGGAACCTCACTCAAAATACCATGGGCAGAACACTAGAAATACAATTTTATCATACAAAGACCCAACAAAAACTTTTTATAGTCATGCTAAATACGCTACACAAAAATAAGCAGACTTCCACAATCATCTCCTGTAATAATCATGTCATCCACACAGACCAACAATAGTGTAAGTTTACTTGTAACAGAGTGTCTTATAGATAAAGTATGATCTCATTAGCTTTGCTCATAGGAAACCATTGCTTTTGTAAATCTCCCCACCTATGCTATTGGAGATTGCTTAAAACTGTACAAGGCCTTATTTAGGAGGCAAACCTTATTCCTTCCACTAAGAATTTCAAATCCAGGAGGAATCTCCATGTACTCTTCTTCTTCTAAAGCTTCATGAAGAAAGGCATTCTTCTCATCCAGCTAATGTAACTCCCATCCAAAATGAGTTATTAGAGCAAGAACAACATATTCATCTTTGTCACACGAGAAAAAGTCTCCTCATAATCTTTTTCATGAGTTTGAGTGTATTGCTTTACAAGCAAACTAGCTCTATACTTGTCTATAGACTCATCTGCATTATTTTTCACTATAAAAATATATTAGTGCCCTATGACCTTTATGTCTCTTGGTTTGTCAACAAACTTCCATGTTGAGTTTCTTACTAATGCATCAACACTCTCTAATGGTTTAGTCCAATGTTCAACTTTTATGGCTTCTTGGATTGGGGTAGAAATTATGTGGTATCAATAGTACATAAATAAAGTTTTGATGTCTATTAGAGAGATTGTCAGTGCAGATGTATTGAAAAATAAGATATTTAACACAATCTTTTTTCCGTTCTCAACACAATGAGTAAATTCTCAATAACACTTCCTCGCTATTACATTCAAGGATCTCCACCACTATGTCAGAGAACTCTTCTTGCTCCAGAGTCAGTGTGGATTGTCTTCATTGATATTTTTTGCAAAAGAATGACTTCTTACTATCAATTGGTTCTATCTATTTTTGGTGGCTCCATCACTTAGATTTCGGGCATCTTGCAACAAAAATATGGTAAGGACAGGAAGGAGAGTCTATCTGTTGTCTATCCGTTTCAAGTGTTTTCTCCCCCTGAAGCAAAATGCTAAGAATAGGATTCTTTTATGAAAAGTGGCATTTAGGATTATAACATTTGTACCCCTTTTTGTTAGAAGGATAACCAATAAAGACATATTTAAGAGTTGTAGGGTCTAATTTACTGTGATCAAGTTTTTACCCAATTATACACTAATTTGGCAATTACTCGTGAGATCTCTAACACAATCTCACACCAATGACTAAACACTTTGAGCGTGGAACTAAATATTTGTATGTGGCCTAATAGTAAAACGTGGAACTAAATACTTGTAGGTGGTCTAATAGCAGTATGATAACGAGTGACACGGTAGACCAACGAACTTCACTATGATAGAAATTGATGCCCTCTTAGAAAATGTATAACCCTAACTCAACCTCATGAAATCAACTTATAAAATAAGGTTTACATATAATTTGATCATATTTCTAGTCAATATGGGATCTCTAACAAATCAAGACCAGTATTACAAGGACATTTGTCAAGCTTCATATATGGTACATATCATGTACACACAGCATGGGACTAAACGTAACACAAGGTACCAAACAAAGTTCATAAATTAGGATGAGAATTCACTAGAATTGTGCAATTATTCATAAACTTCATTATATACTATTGTGTCAACAGCCCGACCAAAAAAAACCATTCACTTAAACCTTCATATTTATCCAAAATTCAAAACCAAAGCGTCTGTATGACAGATTTCAAATTATTGTCTCACCCCATTTAAAATAAAATAAAATAGCCACATTTGCCACTTGGAAAGGGAAAAAACAAGACTCAATGAAACTGAAACTACGTTTTGGATAGTAGGTCATAGGGTATTATTTTGTATCAATTCAATGCCTCCTTCCATCTTTGCCCTTCTTGCAACAGCGGCACCACACCACTTCTTTCCAACAAAAGCTTCAAATATAGCAAAACACAAGCTTCACAACTTTGAGACTTCAAAACGAATGGTTGTATATGGACCTATCAACATCTCATCCAATCGTCATCCATATTGCCTTCAGGCATAAACACGACACTTTGAATTTAGAACATTAATGTAATGTTGAGTTGTTAGCAACACATCTGAGAAACGGGACAAGGATTTGAGCATTTCATGTCAAATGGTTGTTTACTTCTATCAATTCACACCACTAGCCTTTATTAAAAATTGAATTACCAGTTAAATCATGAGACTTCCATAAGTTAGGTGAGAACAAAAATGACACCATATTATTTATTAGGAAACTTCTTTTATGCTGAGGAATGAAACACAAGTAGGTTTTCTGAATCATGTATCTAAAACATTGTTTTTGGTCTTTATAGCCTAAATGACTATTGGAGTTGCAATTTATAGTAAGAATGATACACACTACAAGTTGTAGCATACTGGCATGCATGGCTATGGGGTTTTCCATTTATAGCAAGTATGATCCATATTATAATTTGTAGTATAATGGTATGCAAACCCAATTAAAAATGTCCCTCACCCAAGTCCATGTAAGTTTATTTCACACGAAATGTTTCTTTTCCACCACTAGCTTTCAACTCATTTTATTCAAA
Source organism: Phaseolus lunatus (assembly GCA_013389735.1). Lineage (NCBI taxonomy): Eukaryota > Viridiplantae > Streptophyta > Magnoliopsida > Fabales > Fabaceae > Phaseolus > Phaseolus lunatus. The sequence continues at coordinate 44,491,265 of CM023867.1, read as the reverse complement.
ATATATAAATTTTAGAATCTTCATTTTATCGCTGTACTTATGCTACAAGTTACATCTACTAAGCATATTAAGTCAGACCATTGCTATCTTTCATTCTGCTTATATATCACTTATCTTACACACTTTGCATTTAGATTCACTGTATTGAAATTATTCCCAAAAATACTACATATGAAAATAACAAGGAATAAAAAAATTCAAAAATATATTTAAAAAAAGTATATCTTCCCAATGACTGAAGACTCACCCAACGTAAATTCGCAACTAAAAACAACACAAACAATATAGAAACTTTTGGCCACTAGTTGAAAAGATTAAAATGAACAAACCTGGATATCAAGCACTGCCTCTCCAGTTCGTGTAGGCTGACTACCAGCTTCAGGGACCAAATTTTTTGCTTTATGACACTACAATGGACCATTTAAGCCTTAGTAACAAAATGGAGGAATAAAATTAAATCCAAGAAACACTTGAAATAACAGTTAACAACTATCAAATTAAACAACCCTTGGATACTAATTGACATCAGAAATATTTCCATACCTCATCAAAAATTATAAGACCATCGAACCCTGGTCCACACCACTGTACAAGCTGCTGGAGACGAGTACGACCTTTCTCAGAAGATGCTATGAGACTATTGTACGTCAAGAAAACAACTCCCTCCCTGATCCCAACAGACTTTGAATCAAGCTTAGAATAAGGCAGTTTGTTCAAAGCATGCACTGGATAGAAAGAAGAGAAAAGGAAGATATTTAAATTTGTAACAAGTCTGTGATATAGATAAAACAATAACCATAAGTTTTTAAACTAAAGACTTCAACGCAGTTCGACAAACACCCAAAATGGACTACAAAAGAAAATTTCCCCAGGATGATAAAACAGCAGAAAACTTTCATTCTTTGGATAAAAAAGCAAAATTAGAGGTAAGAGTGTACACAAGAGGAGGTTAATAACAAATGTGATTCCCAAAACAGAGGAGGACAAGCAAAATTCTATTTATGTAACAAGACCAAAAAAAAGGAATCACTATATGTTAACAGTGTTAATCTTATTGAAAATCACTGGCCATGAACCACCTACTACACATCCAAAATCCCAATTCTGTGTGGGCAAAACTAGTATCCCAAGAAATACCCACACCTCACATATCCCAGAATTCAAAACAAAAGTTTAGAAGTATGCATAAAAATATCCATAATGAGAATTACTTTTGCAATAGTTATGTATTTAACTCAACACGAGAAGTAATAAATACAACCTTATCTGTAAAATTTTCTATGAAAATACCTTCAACGCATGTTGCACCCACATCATCCAAGTCTCTTCTAGCATCAAACTTCAAGTCTGAACCAACAGAAATCCACCTGTGTAAGATCATTGGAAATGTGACAAAACCATCAAAACAACAAAAATCCCAGAGCATCTCGGTTTTCAATAACACAACCATAATTTCATGTGGATGCCATCACCCAGACTTACAAAGCTTTCCTCCTTCCATGATGCCAGTTCTCCCAAATTAATCCTGCTATTGTTCGACCTTTACCAACACCAGCTCCATCTCCAATAAAGAATCCTGCCCTGGCTCCATTTGGGAGATGTTGAAGGTGTCTCTGTCATAAAAACGAACATCATACACAGGAAAGGCAAAGCAAAACATAACCATATATTGTCAATTATATCATAGAAGAAACCTGACAAGCATAGACCAATGTCTCAATTTGCAAGCAAGACAAAGTCTTTGAACTCTCCAAATCATCTTTAATTTTTGGATCATAAATTGGCTCAGGTGGCTGCACTGCAGACAAGGAAGATGTCTCCACAACAGGATCTGGGTGTGGAGGTCCAATAGATACTTTTGGTGGCCGCTGCACAAGGAGGCATCTTAATACCACTAAAATGTGCTAGCATGACATGAAATAATAATCCGCAAAAACAAAGTTCTAGCAAACTATGCTTCCAAAAGGAGACAATTAGTAACTCACATAATCTGTAAATGTTTCTCCAACCATGCCACCTTCATCCTCGTCCCTCTCCACTTCAACAGCAACCTGATTTAATTGAATGCATGATAAAAAAAAATAAAAAATATTGATATAAGGATAATGAAATGTACAAATAACATATTTTGAAACAATGGAATGGACCTTTACAAAAAACTGACAAAGACAAAAAAATAAATTAATGAAAGGAAGGAAATGTCACAAGGACAACTGGAGAAATAAATAAATATCAACAGAGGTAAGAGGGCAATCCATTTTTTTTACTGGGGGGGATTGTATGTTCACATATTCATTTTCCTTTTCCAAAACGAAAACACAAAAGATCTTACATATGAAATAAATACACATGCACAGATATACATACATGCAAAAGAATGAGAATCCTAAATATTTTTAAGTACACACTAAAAATAGAGGTAGGAAAAAAAATAGAAATGACATTGACTCAGAAGAGCAATCAGGCCCCTAGGTAGGCATAACCTATATAAATACACCATGAGCAGAATAAACTTAGCAATAAACTTATTCCCTAAATTTTGTGGGACAAGCTTGTCTTCCTGATCCTAGCCTCATATTTCTCATTGGTAGATCCCAGCTTGTAAGGCAAAATAGCAGGCACACGGTTTGGAGAGTCTACAATAGGAGGAACAAGAAATAACAGATAGGAATCTGCAATCAATTAAGGAAGTTGATATTTATTAGTATTACTGTTTTGAATTTAAATTTAAATTGAAAGACAGGAATATGTTATCCATTAGGAAAGCTGGTACCTTCTACTGTTTTGGTTTTTAGGATAGGATTATCTAGGAAATTCATAGCAGGTAGGATTATCTGGAAAGTTGTTAGGGAGTAGTATGTAAAAGGGATGGAGGAGTCTGTTAGGGATCATGCTTGGTTATTCTCTAAGGAAATCGTTTGGAGCTTATGCTTTGTGAAGCAAGGTAGCAGATCTCCACCTGTAATTCTCTTTTATTTCAATAAATCAGTTAGTTATATTCCTGAGACTCCATCACTTCCTCAGTTAATTGAATGTTTCTAGATCATACTTGCAAATGACTGGCAGACTGTGCTCAAAATTTAATTGTTTCTTTCACTGTACAATTCGGTCCCTCCTTCCATCCCAATCTCACATGAGATGACTGAACATAAGATCTAAATGCATTCTTCGCATTATATGAGACACCTAGAGTCAGCTTACTTGAGTAGGTGAAATTTGGGAAGGCAAAAAAAAGGATAGAGCGAAAATTGTATACAAAGAAAAATTTAGCTCGGTAAAAGGTTAGTACATTTTATTTTCCAGCCCATATTTCTGTTGCACCAGACAAGAATAAAGTTATTTCACTCCAAATTTTCCACCTACTCAACAAAGTTCTGAATGGAAGGATTTGCGTGAAAGGGAAGGATGGTGATAAGAACGGTTAAATTCTTGTTTCTAAATGGATTTATTTAAAAAATGTTCATAAAAAATAGATGGTTGAATGCTCACATGATAATCTACCATTCTATTCCAAGTTTACAATACATGAATGAAAGGTCCACTAATATAAGTTCAGTTCCTCACTCACCAAGGCACTAAAAACTAAATTCCTTCACCCAAAAAGATTCTGTGCATGAGAAATGGACCAAAGAGGCAATAAATCCAACAGCATAGAACCACATAAGGACACAATAAGTACCTTAACAGGTAAACCCATTTCCAGCAGCAGTAATTCCCTGTTCTCCAATTAACAAACAACTTTTTTCTCCCCAGAAATAGAATAACCCATCCTACTTCTTATTATTATTATCATCTTTACTTCCTCAACCATCAAGCATATTCTACTTTCAGTTTTTTAATACGTCCTAACATCTTCACCTTATCAACTATCAATGACATTCTACTTCCTTTTTGAAATGCAAATTCATTGTTGCTACAACTTTACCTCATCAACCAACAATAAAGCATATTCCTCTTCCTTTTCATAATGCCTGCTCATCTTCATCCTTGTAGCTAAATTATCATATCAACTACCATCACTCCTCACTGGATGTCCTCCACATCAATCAAGAAATGCTACACCACTTGACTAACTATCAAGCACATGCTACTACCAATATATAATACTTGTTAAATCTAATAAGCAACACTAACCATGTCAAGTTTTCAACCACAAACAAAACTTGTTGTACAACTCCATATCAATCAAGACAAACTAAAGTACATATAATCACACACTCCCTTCTTAGCAGCATAATAGAATCAACCACCATCACATTCACACCCTATCAAATATCCTCCATATCAATCCAAATGAACTAAAGTATACATAGAATCCCATTATCATGCAATACAAAGCAAGGCTTCCTCTTAATCATCCTCATTGTTTCTTACTAACATCTTCACATTAACAACCATTAATCGTATTCATATTCTACTTCCTTATTTCTTCGTCCTCATTAGCAACATTGTTATATCAACTGCAATCACAATCCTACTTCATATTGTATGTCCCCGATAGCAACCAAGACAAACTGAAATGTACATAGAAATCACACTACAAAGTAACATTATAAATAATAGAATATCAATCGCCATCACAGTCATACTTTCTATATTGTATGCGCCCAATATTCAAGGCAAACTGAAGTACACAGAAATCCAAATGTAACCTAAAATTACACATACACACAAGCATTATAACATCAACCACCTCCACAATCACATTTAATATTGTATATCCCCAGTATCAATCAACGCAAAATGAAGTACACATAAAAATCCAAATGTAACCACACTACACACTAACATTATAACATCAACCACCATCACAATCACACTTTATATTGCACGTCTTTTGGTGTGTTTGTTTATCTCAACGGAAACCAACTTTTACCAGAAGAAAGAAAACCGACTAAAGTTTTCCAAACATGCTCCTCGGCATCAATCAAGACGAACAAAAGTATTTATCAACGATCAAGCATACTCATATCTACTTCCTTGTATTCATCCTCATTGGAAACATTATAGTATCAACCGCAATCACAAGTATCACACTTCATATAGTATATCCCCAATATCAACCAAGACGAACTAAACTACACAGAAACACTGTAACCTAGAATCACACTACACAGTAAACAAATGGCACCATTCCCGTTCGCCACTTCTCGATTACCGAAATCGTCGATAAGCAGAAGAGAAGCAACAGAAAGGAGACAAACCTCATTAACTTCTTCTAGCGGAGGAGCGGCGGGGAAGAACTGCTTGACCTTGGAAACATCGACGGCTAGGTCAACGTTGCACTGAGGGCAAGCGAAGCGCGCGAGGCCGTGAGGGACGTTTAGGATGGCCTTACAAGAAGCGCAGGGAAGCTGGATCTTAGTGGGATCAATGCCGTGTGCAGGCGCGTGCGGAGGCTGTGAGGTCGGAGCGGACGTCGGAGGAACCGGTGTTGGCGCATTTGCGGCGGCGGCAGCACGCTCCCTAGGCATGAGCTCCGGCGGAAGCATCTGCGGCATTCGGCAGGTAGGGCAGGCGAACTCCGTTAGGCCGGGCGCCACTGTGAGGATCATGCGGCAGCCGGCACAGCGCACGCGGACGCTCTCGGTCTGCTGAGGAGGAGGCGGAGTTGTCGGTGGCGGTGGCGCGAGCGGCGGAGGAGGAGGAGGCGGAGGTGCGGATGGTTGTGTCATTTGGGAGGAGAGAGCGCGAAAGGGTTTTTCCTTTGGAGAAATTGCGTTTGGCGGGCAGCGAAGGTTTTTCTTTTCTCTATTTCCTTCCTCTCTTCTCTCTCTCTCTCTTTCTCTCTTCCTTTGTTTGATTTTGAGATGGTGTTTGTGTTGGCGTGTGAGAGAAGCCCACAAGAATTTCTTATTGTTGGGAAATGGATATGGGGAAGTGTGCCTTTTAGGGAAGTTGGGCTCACTTCTTTTCAGCTTCGAAATTGCCACGTGACACTCACGTGATACACCTTCCTAGTTTTTTTATTTCCATTATTTCATTTTACTTCATTCTTCTTTTATTTACAATACTCAATTTCTCATTATATATTCAATAGAGTGTCCAATAAGTTTATATTAATATTTATATATAACTTTATTATAATAAAATACATATTATTATTGTTTAATAATAATAGTAATAATACAATTGAGAAGAGAAAAAGTTGGATTAGACATATAAGATAAGAGTAAATACAATGTTAATATGTTACCTTATTCTTAGGAAACTTTGAATAAAAGTACGTTAAATATAAAATGAAAATAAGAAAGCAATCTATTATAGATTTCATATACAAACTCAAGGTAGAAGTTGTTGAAAATAAGTAAAGTTCAATAATAAGGTTAAAATGAAGGAAAAAATATGCTTGGTTTACTTTTTTGTGTGAACATAATTGACGTACTTACACATTTAGATTAACTAGTTTTTCTTGCAAAATTTGAATTTAATTATTTTAAGTAGATATTTAAATATTTTAATGTATAAAATTAATATTTCTGTGAGAAAACGTTTAATCAAAAATTAAAATTTAGTTTTCAAATATTTTATTATTATTATTAATTTTAGTATAATTAATTTAATTGTAAATCATTTCGTATTATATAAAATTATTTTTCTATTTTTAGATTCTGTAAATAACTTTATTATTAATTTTGTCACTAACTTTTTTTCTTCTTTTTTAAACAAGTAAATAAAAGCACAAGGCAATTAGGCTAAGTTCATTTCCCTACTAGTATCAAACCCTAACCAAACCAAAAAAAAAAAAATAGTGAGTCAAAACTTTTTTCAAATTATTGTTTATGATGTGACTTTATTTTATCTATGTATTCTCTTCTTTTTACACAATTATGGGAAATTGTGAAGATAATCTTTGCTAAATCTTTTCATTAACTCACAACACATGCATGGTAAAAATATGTGAGAATGAATTGATTTTTCTGATTTTTGATAAGGTTTGGTCTAGTCCCATTTTTACAAAATTAAGTGAAATTAAAAAAAAAATTACCATTCCCATGGAGAAATAGAAGAGAATCTCTTCTTCTTAACCTTTTCATACTTGATTTTCACCTCTTTCATTCTAATCTCTTAAATTGAAGACAACTTCCATCAAATATTTAAGATAATTTATCTTGGCTTTGAGTTTTCTACTCATAAATACTCCATTCTCCTCTTTAAATCTTAATTGTATGAAATTTATAAAAAATTTTAAAAAAAAATTGTTGTAATTGGATTGATTAGCAATAAAAACTTATGGATTGATTCAATAATCATTCAAAACGAATTTCTTTTGCAAAAGTTACTGTTTAATCAAGTTTAATCTTTTTTTTTTTAAATTTTCTACCAACTCCAAAAAGTAATATTGTAATTCATTTTCATTCTTTACCTTTGTTGTATTTTAGAGTTCGATATTGAGCGTTGAAGCTTAATTTAGACTGTAAATAAGTAAGGTGTAGAGACTATGGGTTTCAACAACTAAATTGTAGTGAATAATTTATTTTTGTTCATATTAAATTGTTTATTTGGTTGAGTTTAAGAGTGCCTCACCTTCAACAAATTAAGTTAATTTTATCATATTATTTGTATTTTTTTTAATGTTCTAGTTGGTTGAAATTCTTAAAAATTTTGAATTTACAATTGTTATGTATTCTATTCTATGTGTTGTTGTGAAATTTGTTTAATTTTCATAAGATGTGCATTATTTTGCTTGAGAGTATTAAAGAGCTAGAAAATATTTTATGAAATTTCATTATGAAAACTCATTGAGGAAAGTGTTAAAATTCCTAAAAACAATATCACTAAATTGCCTACTGAATTTCTTAATGTTAGAAGATTTCAATGAGTTATACTTCCCTCTACTAGACTTGGATTATAAGGAATTCAATGAAAACATTGCGTTGACAGTGAAGAATTCAAACATTTTGCTTTTCTTGTTGGTTTTGAACTAGTAAAATAAAAGCAAAATATTGACATTAGAGAATGGAAGGATACTATGATGAAAGAATTGGAGGCTATTTAGAAAAATAGAAATTGAGAGCTGGTAGATCTCCCTCAAAATATATATCCTATTGATGTGAAGTGGGTGTTTAAAGTTAAATATAGACTTGATGACACCATTGCTAAATATAAAGTCAAATTGGTTGTCAAATGATTTCTTCAAAAGTAGGGAATTTATTTTATAGATGTTTTTGCTCTTGTTGCAAGATTGGAACCCGTGAGACTAGCTGTTGTTATTGCTAGTTAGAGAAACTGGATCATATGCTACCTTGATGTCAAGTCAACATTTCTTAATGGTCATTTGGAAGAATAAGTGTATGTGTTATAGCTACCAAGTTTTGAGATATTTGGGAAAGAACAACAAGTGTAAAGGCTTAAAAAGACATTGTATGGCCTCAAGCAAGCCCCTCGTGCTTGGAACAAGCTAATTGATGTTTTTCTACATAAGCAAGGTTTTATGAAGTGTAGTGTTGAATTTGGAGTATATGTGAAGGAAAATGATGATTTTTTACAGTAAGTGCACCGCATTGCTATAAGTAATAATGTATCCCTAAAGACGGATATTGAACCCACAAGGAACAATTGAATAATAAAGTAAAATATTCGCTAAATATATAACAAAATAATAAAATTTTGATGGAATTTGTTCGGGGATGATAATGATTAACAAGAAACAAAGCAAAGAGTTGTTGCTTCAATTGGAAAAATAGGGATTGGGTTTCATTTTTCTCACTCTTTTGTATTATGATTAACATGGTAATATTAAGCCCTTTGAATGATATTGATGCTCGTATAAAAATAATTTATATTGATTCCTCACATATAAAATTATTAAGATGCTTCCTAAATATCGATTCCTCGCATATTTATAAAAACAACTTAGAATCAAACTCAGACGCTGATAGCAATTAACATTTCAAGTTTATTCCTAACACTAAAATATGTTAAGTATTATTTTTTAGGTCAAAACCATAAAAATACTTTTCAGTTAGATTTAAGATTTTATATCAAGAATTAGAAGCAAAACAATAATAACAATAACCAATCAATAACAAAATATTATAATTAGATATCACCGATAGAACAGATTACTCCCAAATTCACAGGGTAGAACTAGCCACACATCTTCTAACACCTTATATTCTCCCAATTGGGTTACAAGTCACTCAATGGTGTTTTCCTCTCAATCTTGCACACTAGGGTTGTGCCTCAAGCCCCCTATTTAACCTAATTTGCTAGGGTTAAGTGACTTCTTACATGGTGTTAATGGGCTCGTTTGAGCCAAAAAAACATAAATAAGGCCCAATGTTTCTGGAGCATTATCGCTCAAGTGAGAATGGGCTCGCTTGAGCGAGATGCTCTAATGCTAATTTGGATTTTTTGTGCACTTGTGCGTTCCGAAGCATTCCAACTCTCTTCTTTTAGCTTATATTATTTTTCTTTAGCCCAATCATCTTCATTCTTCCCTAAAAACCTTAAATTAACACCAAATTTGGGAATAAAATGTTCTTATTTAAATAAAGATCATAAAATATGTAAAAAGGTATAAATTCATAAATTATAGATTATTTATATTTATTTTAGCAATTAATACTCATAAATACTTATATTTTAATATGAAATATTACTGAAATTAGGCACTTATCAGAAACACAATAAAAGAATATGGTAATTGTATGTCTCTATGTAGATGATCTTATTGTAAAAGGTGATATGCAGAATGAAATTGAACAATTCAAAGCTGAAATAAAGATAACATTTGAGATGACTGACATTGGAAATCTTAGTTATTTCCTTGGTCTATAATTTATACAGACTCTTTATGGAATATTGCTGCATCAAAAGAAGTATGCATGTGAAGTTTTGAAGAAATTCAATATGATAAACTACAACACAACATCTATACCAGTCATGGTGAATTTGAAACTGACTAAAGAATTGGAAGAAAAGGCATTGGATGCAACCTTGTTCAAATAGATAGTAGGATCTCTCAGGTATCTGTGCAACATCAGGCTTGACATTAGCTATGGAGTAGGTTTAATTAGTAGATTTATGAATGACCATATACTACCTCATATGAATGTAACTAAGCATATCCTAAGGTATCTAACAATACTCTAGATCTTGGCTTATTTTTTCCTAGAAACACAAGTGAAAATGAAATAGAAAATGGAGTTGTTTTAAAGGTCTGGTCTTATTCATATTGGTGTGGAGAGAAAAACACCTTTGGCTACCATTTAAGTACATGAATGCACCAATCTCCTAGTATTCAAAGAAGCAAAATCTTGTAGCACTCTCTTTAGTATATTGCAGCAGCATAAGCAACATGTCAATGTTTGTGGTCGGAAACTCTTCTTGAAGAGTTAAAATTTTGAACATAAGAAGTCAATGTAGTTGTGTGTTGATGACAAATCTATTATGAGTCTTTCCGATAATCTATTTTTTCTTGACAAGAGTAAACATATTGAAATAAAATTATATTTTCTTAAAGATTAAATGAGTAAAAGAAAATTTGAGCTAATGTATTGTAACACTAAAGATCAGGTTGTTGATGCCTTCACCAAATTTCGTAGACAACTAAATTTTAAGAAGCTAAAAAATCTTTTGAAATGTGAGTGAGTATTGTCTTGTGTCCCAACATAATTTTTTAATTTTTTTTTGTAATTCTTCAAATTTACAAAAATGTTAGTTTTAGGTTAGGCGACATTTATCATGTGAATTTAATTGAATAACATGATGTTTTAAAATTTTATTCTTCCAAATTAACTACACTGCTTATTTTGGTCATTTAATTAAAAAAATTGATTATTTGGTCATTTAATTAAAAAAATTCATTATTTGGTCCTTTGATTTTGTTTAATACTATTTTTATACCTAGAGTTAGACAACCTCAATATCATTCATAATGATAAAATGGTGATTTAGTAAGCTTTCCTCAATTGAGTTTAAGTGAGTGAGATGATTTTTTTCAAAGTTTATTAATTTTCTTACTCACATTATTTAAATGGATAATATTTTATTCATTCTACCCAAGTAGGTTTGCTCAAAAACTAGAAGGATATTTAGTTTATATAGGTTAACTAAGAATTCAAATAACGATGACATGAAAAAAATTGTCACTAATATGTCTAATCCCATGAACATAAAAATAACATTTGACAAAATCGACTAAAAATATATTTTTTTAATTAGAAAAGAAAAAAAATAATACTAAATTTGAAGGAATATAAATATATTTAAGTCTTTAAATTTTGAAAAAATCATCTCACACAATTAGATTTCAGTAAATACTGAGCACATGATTAAAGTCACTAACCCCATTTTACATCACAAACTTACAAAATCAAATAACTAAAAAATGTTTTTTTCACAAAATAAAATGTTGCCAAATGGCACCGAAATTAAAAATACATACAAATGGACACAATAAAAATAAATAAATAAATTATTATGCTTACTTTTTTTTTTTTCTAGAATATACCAAACTTTTGTGAAAGTATCTCATGACCCCTTTCATATTTATTTACATTGTATAAATAAAACATGTTTTACTATTCCTTCATAGAAATCTTGCTTATAGGGACACACCTTTCAAATGGATATTTTTTCTGTTTCAACAGCCCATTATATTTTCATAAAATTCTTGCTGAGACTGACTTTATATGCAGATCATCCCAAGCTCTTTATTGTAATATAAGGATATATAAATCTATTATAAAATATACTTAATTATTTTTTATAATTTTAAAAAAAGTATGTATAATACTTATAATTTTTTTTTAATATAATAGAAGTATTTAAAATTTATGAGTTATTAAAATATAACTAATAATAATAATTTTTAATTATTTTAAAATCATGTTAATGTAAAATTAATAATAATTAGAAAAATAATATTTATCAAAAAATTTATGAACTCATGCAATGAACAAAACTTGTTAGGTTATGAATAAAGTACTCATTATATCTATTTTTAAAAAAATAAAATTCCTTATGAATTGTAGAATTGCAAAAAAAACTCAATATTAATAAGTTAAAAGTAAGTTTTTGATAAGTGTTAGTCTTTTTTAGTGTTCTGCTTGAGTAATTATATTATTAAAATATTTTTTTTTATATGAATTATTTATGAGCCGAGTTTCTCACGAGTTTCCCAATGACAACCTTGGTACAAATGCATGATGAATTAATTTAGTTTGTTAAAAATGATGTTTGGATTAAATGGATTTTTAGAAACAAACTTGGCGAATCTGATATAATTACTAGAAATAAAGTTAGGCTTGTTACAAAAGGTTATAAAGGTATTGATTATGATAAAACTTTTGTCTTGTAGCGAAATTGTCATGCGCTTTATGAAGGATTTCATTAATGAAAAAATCTATATCTTCTAATCTCCTAATTTTGAATATCATTAGCATCCTAAATCTTATCTCATGAATGTGAGAGAGGAAAGATTGATGAAATTTTTTGATATTTTATTGTATTTGGTTTGCATAGATTTGATTTGATCTTCCATGCTTTTTTCTACTTCTTTCTTTTATATAGATTTTTTATGTGATCACGTATATAGTTCTTTCTTTTATATAGATTTTTTATGTGATGATGTATATAGATTTTTTATATGATGATGTATGATTGTGGATCTTTTAGAATATTATATTGATTGTGTAACCTTTATATTTATATATATATATATATATATATATAATATCAAACAATATAGACATGGTAGAAAAAACACTTTATTATAAAAAAAAAATAGAATTGAGTAATTGGACCTTAAATACACATTTGTTTCAAACATATCCGATCAGACAATTAAAAAATAAAAATGACCAAAGTTCTTAAATGTGAGAGATATTAAAGAAAATTTATTTTTCAAATATTGTACAATTCAAAAGTTGTTCACTTTGAACAACATGAACACAAGTGTACCAATAATTAGTGGTAGTAATAAAAATATTGTCCCAGTTTGCTTATAAGCATTAAATTTGAAATATTGAAAATCATGATAATAGATTAATTATAGAATTGACAAGTTTAACTATAACTACAATCATAAAGGAAAATTCAATTACTATAAAAGCTTTGAAGAAATAATTTCATATTTTTCTTTATGTTCCTATCATTTTTTAGTTAACACAAGTATTTCAAGTGACCCTTTAATTAATTAAGAGTTGTTTACCTCTAATTTTTTAAGTAGTAAATTTGTTTATTGAAGCTTAAATCTCCAATTCCTTAGATAATTTAACTCACTTTAAAATACAAAAATAAATATTCTTCATACTTGTGGTTTTCTCTAACTTTAAATAATCTCCTTTCTAAAATGTTTTTACCATAATGGAACAATTGAACAATTAGCTTTTAATTTTTCTAACTTGTCTTTTCTTGTTACATTTGATTCTAACTTTAGTATTTATTCTTCAGATTCATTTCAACCCATAATTTATATTTCTAAAATATTTATTTATAAAAAAAACAACATAAAAATGGAAAGTAATTTAAAATAAAGACCATATAGGATAAAATAAATCAAATAATATAATTATACATGAGAATCAAAGTTTTCAGATAACATCCCACTTCTAACTTAACAGCTTGTTACGTGAATATTGCTTTTTCTTATTCCATTAGGGTCCAGTATATACCCTAGACTGCATTTAACAACACAGCCAAGGCAACTTCTTCCTGCACCTCTACATTCTTCTTCCTGCACCCCTACATTCTTAGAAAATACCAAAATTGTCCCTTACACAGTTTTGATTGTTTCCAGATTAATGGTTCCGTAAGAAAAAAAGTATTTTCGGAATAGAAAATCTGGAAAACAAAAAAGCATTCTGGATTAGCTTTTCTGGAACACTTTCCAGATTGATGAATCCGGAATACATTAAAACACGTTTCGGAAATGATGTTCTGGAAATATTTCGGAAAAAGCAATCCGGAAGTCATTTTTTAAAGAGGGCAAAACCGTCTTTTCTGATAATGTAGGGGTGCAGGAAGAAGAATGTAGAGGTGCAGGAAGAAGTTGCCCACAGCCAAACGTTTGGCTGATTCATCGATTCAAAATTTGCATGTGAAATGTACATTTTATCTTTAATTATTTAAAAAAAATTATTTTTTGAATATTTATATCTGTAAATCAAATCATAAAGTTTTAGATATGTTAGTCCGAACAGATTTAGTCATTTGGAAGCTTATCTGGACAACATAAATGACCTTACGGATGTTAAGATTTATAAGCAAATATAAATGAGTTTTGGATCCTGATCCTCAACACCATTTACAGCACAGCACACCATTCTGGACATAAAAATCTAAAACTCATAACTCACTGCTGGATATGACCATTTAAAAACTTAAATGAAGCACGAAAATGACCTTCCAAATATCTAAATCCATATTATATAACAATCACTTCTGGATTTCTGTATTCGAAGACAAACATGAAAACTTCAAGATATTGGAATCCGGTAACAATTCAACACCATTATCAGCTAAAATGCAAAACATAAATGATTTTCTTTATCTTATAAAAGATTTGCAGTGCACCTAAGAGTAATGACATCACTCCACCATTACAACAACCCCTTTCACCACCACCACCTCCACTCAAAACGCACATCGCAGTAAAAAAAACACTCATTTGCAGTTTTTTTTCAAAACAAAGAAGACAAGAGCAATGTTAAATTTTAAAATTTCCTTTGGATGCATGTCTTAAATGATATGGTGAAGGGAGAAACTCTTCTTCTTCCATCTACATAATTTACCCTTTTTAACTTGCCCACAGCCAGGTACACTTTCACAAGAAAAAGATTGTACAGTGTCCTGAAATTCTATTATACGATCAATCATGTAGGGAAAACACTTTATGATCTACATGCAATTGTATTTGAACAAGGACGTTACTTCCTCTATCTCCATATATTTCGTTATAAAAGTTCCATTTTACTATTTTTGGCTTTGGATTGCAAAATCCAGAAGTATTTTTAATTTTGTACAGTTCAGAATTTATATTTATATTTGTTTATGGATTATACAATTTGAACGACTTATAGATTTTTCAGAATGTAAAAGTAAAAAATAATTTCTAAATTATGCAATTTAAATATTTTTTTCAGCTAAAAAATATTTCCCTAGTGTATATTCAAGCCAAAAATGATTTCTCAAAGAAATTTTTCTAAATTATATAATCTATAGATTGTAAAAAGATTTTGAATTACACAATCTAAATAAAACAAAGTAGAAATTTGCCTTTTAAATAGGACTACAAGACGAAAATATGAAAGCGAAGGAAGAAAAAACCTTGAGTAATGCTAAATAGAAATTACTCAATGCTTAAGTACACTCACCTCCAATTCATCATCCAATGATTAAAAAAAGATAAATATATTTACAGTCATTGAAACAATAGTAAAAATTATTTTAAAACTTCCACATTTTTTTATTCAATTTTGCTGTCATAAACTTTTAAACCTTCAAGATTTGTAAACAAATATTCTAGATTAATATCCCATTAGTTTACATCATTCCCGTCTTATCACAATAACTGGACCTGCATATAATTATAAAAAGTAAAGACCATTTCTATTCTTTATTTTAATTTTGAAGTGTAACAAGTTTCTTACAACTAAAACCAAATTTAAACATGTTTTTAAAAACTAAAACATTTAGTCCATTCCTGTAGAAATTGCTGTGATGTCACCTTCATTCTACAAGACACAATTCTTTCACATATAGGAGAACTTCACTATACTTTACTATTTTAAGCTATATAATAACACATGGTTGTTTGATGCATGATAACGAAATTCAGCTATCTAAAGCTTTAATTCTTCACAAGACACATACAACATTAGTTGGTGGGCAACTTCTTAAATGCACCCACATGGATACATACACTAACATGTTTATGGCAAGAAGAAGCCAACATGTAAATCCTACTCTACATCTTTTTGGCACTTTTGCCTTACACACTGACTCTATACTCTATTTTTTCTTCTTCTTCTGATACAGATAAAACCAGACACTAAAAGTGAGGACCATACTTGCTCCACAATCTGGCATTGAGTTCAATTACAGAGTGGTTCCAAGCAGGCACACCTCGCACCTGTACCACTATACAAGAAATGTAAACATCTCTCCATTGGGGAGGGGAAGAAAATCTACACAACTTAGTAATCAAGTTTGAGAGAAGATCTCATTATTTGCACATGTCTATGATTCTCCCTCCTTGAATTCATTCTGCTTCCTTTGCTTTCTCATATCCAATAATGTTCTGTTTGCAAAACCTATGATGGAGGATGACACTGAAGCTTTCTATCATCACAACATTGATGAAATGGTTATTATCATTTAACCATTATTACTATTATAGTTATGGTGCATCCTATTTTGCACAGCTTTGACAGCTGCAACTCTGGCTGTGTTGGCTGCTTTATTAGCTGCTGCCACTACTTTATTCATCCCTTCCTCTACCTTTGCCATGCTGTAAGCTTTCTCAGCAGCAGAATGTGCATCCTGCAAAGAACTAGAGAAGTAAATAAATACCACGGCTTAAGGTCCAACAGATTGTTCACACAGCTTGAGCAGTTGGGGAAAATTTAGATTTCTTCCTGATGTTGTTATTTGATTATCCTTCATAATAACAACCAGGAAGAAACAAGGAAAGCAACTATATTATGAGAAGCAAAACAAGAATATAATGTGAGCATGGAGCCAAGAATATAAGTATTTATGTATTGAAAATACAAAAAGTCATTCAATGTTTACTCTTTCTTTTAGTAATTTAAAGTATTCAATCAAGTGTATTTGCTTTTTCATACCTTGTCTATGCTTACACATCAGAAAGGGGATTCATTATATTTATATCATTGTTTTTAGGTTACCCTTTTCCTAATAAAAGAATAATTCATCCCTGATTCCTTTCTTTTGCAATCTACTGTGTTCTTGGTATAAGTTACTACACACATATTAACCCATCATAACATTACCTGTACTGCATTGGAAACCTTGGCATAGTCCACATCACATGGAGAGCCATTAGGACTGTTATGTCTTTTAGGATCATCAAGAATCCCATTCTGCCAATGACCACATTGTGTTTCCCCATTTCTGAAAGTGTAAATTCCCAGTCCTTGTCTTCTTCCTTCATGCCATGCCCCCTCATACTGATGACCATTCTGAAATTGATACACTCCAAAACCATGCATCTTGTCTGCAAAATATTCACCAGCGTACATGTCCCCATTTCTGCAGTACACATAAAATGAGACTGTAATAATGACACATTTAAAAGATACTTTTCTTATTTGTTGAGCAATGCATTCAATATATGTAGAGAACCAAAGAGACCACAGCATTAATGAAAACAACAGCCTTGCATTGCACCAACTTCAAAAGAGATTGTTCTTTGATGCATGTTAAAAAATGAGAAGTGGTTAAGAATAGGGAAATTATACAGTTCAGGAAGCGTGGATCAAATTCATTACAGGGTTCCAATTACTGAGAAAAACATACCTGAAATGGTACTGTGCGTGTCCATGTTTGACACCCCATTTGAACTCCCCAACATAGCGACTCCCATCATTGCAAGTGTGGACTCCAAACCCATGACACTGCCCATTAGACCACTCACCACCATACACATCACCACTGTAGAACCTGTAGATCCCCATTCCATGCCTCAAACCCTTCCTATACTGACCTCTATACCTGCTCCCCCTTGCCCATGTCTCAACACCATACCCATCATACTTCCCATCAACCCAATCCCCTTCATACCTCCCACTCATGTGATAGTGATAAACCCCACTCCCCCAACACTTCCCCTCCTGGAATTCACCCTCGTACACATCCCCATTGCTGTAAACTTGCACCCAACACCCCCAACTCGTGCTCTTCATTTGCTTAGGGTTCGACCCAATAGACCACACCACAGGGTGAGCAGAAGGGGAGGAAGAAGAAGAAGAAGAAGACGATGACGAGAATTTGGCGGGGAGCAATCGAGTGAACAGCAACAGTGCCAGATTGAGGGAAATCAACAGAGCTGCTGAGAAAGCAATCACGCAGAAGAAATCGAAAGGGCTAGGGTTTGAAAAGAGAAAGTAGAGGGAGGGAAGGGGGAGGAAGATGAGGAAACGGAAGCGAGGGAGAAGCTTCGAAGTTGGAAACTTTGCGCCAAAGGGTGTCGGAAAGTGACGGCAAGGGAGGGTGATGAGGGGTATTCTCTTGCGGGGCGAGGTTTGAGATGGGTTGTCGGAGAAGCGTTCATGGTAAAAGGGAGTTTTTGGTGAGTTTGGTGGCAGTGGATGGGGAGAGGAGGGTGAAACCTGAATTGAGAAATGGGTTGTTTGGGATGGGTTTTGGTGAGTTGGGGTTGAAGTGGCATCCTCAGAAGAGAGGTGAGAGTTGTCTTCTCCGATGTGGTGGTTATGCATTAAAACACAGAGGAAATGACAAAGACAGTGCTGTGTTGCTTGGTGTGTGAATATCTATGTATGTGTGGAAGAAGAGAGTTAAGGGATTGTGATTATGATTGTGTTTTTGTACTGTGAAATTGGATTCTGCTGCTGATTCTGGTTTTGGTTGATCTTGTTGGAAGAAGAGGAAACAGAAGTGGGAAAGTGCAGTCTGTGTTTGTTTTGGAGTTGAATGTGAAAGGCAGAGCCAATGGGATATGAGCAAAAGAGGGCTTTTGAAAGGTGTGCTGTTATTTACTTATAAATTAAAGAAATAGTTATTTTTATAAGCAATTATGTAAATATTTTTCTTCAATTTTAGATAATATTTTCATTTTTAAACAACTCTTATCAATAATTCTCATTTTAATAAAATATACTTGAATATAGTTTTAATCCAATTATTTGAACTTGGAAATATTTTTGTGAGTGTATTTCATTTATATATAAAAGTATCGATTTATAAAATACATAAGACAATCAGGTTAATTAAAGATATTAATTTTTTTTCAGAGACATGTTCCTCAATCTTTTAATACCATAAAAGAAATTGTTTTATGATCCATTTCAGTCAAGGATCAGTTATAAGATACCAACATAATTTAATATTGTAAAATAAGTAAAACAATAAAACTAATTGACCAAAAGTATTAATTAGCTTAAAATAAAATATTACAAAAATGTATTAAAAATATTCATAAGAATATTTTGCATAGTTATATTTTATAGATTTAGATTTCTATGTCCACCCCAGCCTAATATAAGTATTGTTTATTTGTTAATTACGTTTTCTTTTTATATTAATTAATGAGTAAAATATGAAAAGAATATCTGAGTTTCGTGTGTTAGTGAACCAGCTTCATATAAAAAAAATAATAATGTGAATGAAATTTCAATCTTATCATAATTTTTAGTGACTTTTTTTATATTGTGAAGTTGTCGGTCAACTCTTTTGAATATAAGCATATCCTACTTATCTCATATTCAACACAAATATTCAAGACTCATGACTTCTTCATACAAATCATTTAATAAATGAATTATTTAATAAAATCTTACTATATTGTAAGTTGTTTTCATAGAACATGCTGATAAGTCATTTTAATAACATTTATTTATGTTTGGATAAAGAAATTTTTAGAGAGTAATTTGCTTTTAAAAAAAAAAAGCCTTTTTTTATTCAAATATATCATTTAGATAAATAATTTAGAATACATTAGATTTTTTAAGAATATTTTGATTATTTAAATTATAGAATCTTAAATTTTACACAAGAAGTAGAAGGTTGAAATTTTTTTAAACCCTCTCTTCATTGTGTTTATTCTCTCACACTAAATAATTAGCTAATATTTATTAAAAATTTAATTTTTAAATATATGTTTATATTTTCAATATAATATTATTTAAATTACCCTGTCTAAATAAAAGAATTTGAAGTATAAGAAGTTTAAATTGATTTATCTACACAAAATAATTTAAAAGATGGGAAATTTAAATCTTTAGCATCTCAAACTCATTAAAAAATGGTAATCCACAAACAACTGTACACTTTTGTTAATCAATGTCTTTAAAAGGAATTAAAAGATTTTTTTAAAACCAAATTAAAAAAGGCATTAAAAAATTAGAGAAAAAAAAAAGAGGAGAATGTATCTTTATCCATATAGAGATGAGAACGGATAGAGGTGCATATTTAACTATTTCATGACTATTTCATAACCTAGAAATAAGTTACAAAATAAAATAAAAAAATTAGTATAAATTTTTTAGGTTAAATAATAAATTAAAAATATTTTAGTAATTTAAAATAAAAAATTTATCAGATGGAAATAAATATTAAGACAGGTATAAAATAAATATGTATATATTTCTCTTCTATCCAATCTAGAAATAGGGTATAATCATATTTTTTTTATAAGTATGATTATAAAAAAATCATTTGTCATCTCTGCATCTCAATAAAAACCTTCTTCATTTTATTTTTTTCAACTAATTATCTAAAAATAGTTCAACACATATATTTATGTATATTTGAAATGATTTACAATACAAAAAAATATACTCTTTTGAATTATATCATTCTAAAACCAATTACCCATTTAAATATATTTCTTTCCAAAATGTTTGTTTGATTATGCTTTTAGTTTGATCTACAAATGTGAATTACAGTAATGCTAACTAATACAAAAACGACAGAATCAAGGTCATTTGACAATGATGCCATTACCCTTTTAAATTTGTTGATGTGAAACCTTCTAATTTCATTGCTTAGCTTACACACATACACAAATGCTTTTCATTCAAATTTTTTTTTTTCATAATCTCTGATTGAAAGTTGACTTTGATTAATCTAGTTATTTAACATGGAAGCAACCTTCTGTGTCTTTTTCTACTTTTGACCTGATTTTAGAGTGAAAAATACTCAATGTTTTTGGGTTTTATTGTTATAGTCAATCTGAAATTGTCTATTTAATCTGATTTGAAATAGACTGCAAACTTTGACATAAACCTTTTCGATAAATTTAACACATATTTTGAAGTAAAAATAGAAAAAGAATTATGACATCGAAACTTCATTTTATTCAAATTTTTTTTTCCATTGGAAAAACAATTTGTAGGCTTATGACAATAGCTTATTGTATATTACATTCACTTTAATAATGGTAAAGTTTAAACAACAACCTAATTTAAAAGATGTTAAACCTTATACAAGTAACTAAATACCAAGCTTTCTATGATAGCAATATTATACAAAGAAATAAAGAAACCTTTATATTAAGAATATACATTGTCGGGTATATTGCATGGTGGACAAAGGCACATTTGATTCCTCCATTATCCATTAATAATATGATGTCATAGTTTAGTCATCAACAAAATAGAGAAATCAAGATGTTCCTTATTTTCTCTTAAATGAAACTTCTCCTGCATAATGCAACTAAGAATTGATTCAACCAACTCTTGTACAGATAAAATCAGACTAACTCTGACTGAACTAGAAAGGGAATTATTATTTACATCAGCCTCATTCAGCTGTCTATTAGTAGGAAATAAGAAAATAAAAGTCCACAAAGTAACCATCATAAAGTCCCCAAGTCCACAAAATTAGAGTATTGGATCCTAAAACAATACATAGTTTTCATTAATAGTCTAACTGTTTATTACAAAGAATTCAAGTCAAATATAATCTATCTACAATACAAACGGAGCCTACTTTTAGGGTAACTTTGGCCACTTGTCAACATAGAAAAATTCTACACAAAATAATTTTTTTTTTATACTAAAAGTAGAAAAACACGCACGACGTGGCTCATTCTATGGTTGACATGTGACTCTCTCAATGATTGACACATGGCACAATGTGAGAAGGCCAAGTCTCCCACCCCATTTTAATAATTTTCTTTCTCTCTCATCCTCACTCACTTTCCACTTTCTCTTTCACCCTTAGTCTCTGCCTTTCGTTGTTTCACATTTCTTTCTTTCTCACCCTCACTCACTTTTCACAATTCTCTCTCACTCTCACTTTTTGCCTTTTGTTGCTTCACATTTCTTCTCTCAAAGCCACCGCTCTCTTAGGTTTTACCCTATTGGCTCCATCGTATCTTGAACCATGCTAAGGAAAGATCTTTGCCTTGTTTTTGTACTTCTGACAAAGGAACATTGCATCTTTTGCTACGTCCCAAAATTGTGATACATAGTTTCTAGGTTTTTTCTTCTATGTAGGTCTTCGGTAAATGTTTCTATGTTTTTCCTCCATATTTGCTGTAAGATCTTTCCTAATTGGCGTGTGGAAATGTTTTGGTTGCATAAGAGCTTTTTAGGGTTTTTAACCCTTTTCCAGTTTCATTAACTTTCATTTATTGAGTTTTTTGGGTCTGGACATGTTTTTGCAGGAGCTTATTCTGGGTTTTAACCGTATTTCGAAGTGATTAACTTTACTTATTTCATGTTTTGTTGGCATCAAATTTTGTATTATGGTTTTTAACTTTATTTTTGTATGATTATCTTTGAACTTTGATTAAATTTGGCGTATGGACATGTTTTTGGTGGCATCAGAACGTTTTAAGGTTTTTAACCCCTTTCCATTTTCATTAACTTTCATTTTTTGGTTTCTAGATATGTTTTACAGGAGCTTAATCATGTTTTTTACCGTATTTTGAAGTGATTAACTTTACTTATTTCATGTTTTGTTGGCATAAGACTTTGTATTAGGATTTTTAACTCTATTTTTGTATGATTATATTTGACTGTTGATTAAGTTTTTTAAATTTGTCATGTGATGATCTAGGTCGAGGAGAGCACAACCCTAATATCGTAATGCAACATTTCACAAGTTTGTCAATTGTGCACATGTCATATACCAAATATATGTTATAAGCTTTTCCTAATACATGTTTTAAATATTTGTTTGATAGTTTTCTTAAAGTTTTCTTTTTCTAATATTTATGTTTAGGTTATGATTGTATTAGCGGGTACTTTTGAATTTTGAAATGGTGAAGATATATACTTGTTGAGGATAAGGTGTATTTTTTTCAAGTTTTTAGCGTTGCCCTAATACATGATGTTATAGAACAACCCGACACCTTTACAAAATTAATTTTTAATTTTTAGTTTGACACTAAGGTAATATCTCAAGATAGTGATTTGACTTCAAATTCAACGCCTTACTACTACACCCCACTGTTTGTAGTCATTGCATCTGAGTTTGATATTGATTACTTAGTTGGTAAACTCAAATATTATGCTTTAAACTCAATTATTATGTGCTAAAATCATTCACTTATGCAGATGTTATTGAAGTTCTCAGATGTATGCAAACTAAAAAATTTTTTTAAAGAATAAAAAAAATAACTAAATTGAATGTTATCTCCATTAAAACTTATGGGTAACACATTCTTTTCTTGAACAAGTGATATATATTTTTTTAACCAATATATTTTTTTTAACCACATTTTTTTTTTGCAAAAACTTCCAATTTGAGTGTATTTATATGACAATTATGTTGACGATCTAAACGCTATTTGTAAGGACCTATAAATTATGTGGAATAGAAGTGATAGATTTTAAATAATTTCTGAGTATGTTATTATTTAAAATAAAAAGAACATAAAAATAGAAAATTATAATAGTGGTCAGACCTCGGACGTCGCCTAAGGTCTGGGGTCAGTTGGTAGAGGGCAGTCGGTTGACCATTGTACCAACCAAGTAGTCAGGTGCAATAACTTTATCGTGAAGTAATCACGTGGGCGTGCTTGAAGGGGGGGGGCACGTGAAGCAAGAAGGGTAAGAGAAAGGAAGGTGTAGCTTAGGAGTCGACGAGATAGCCGTTTGTTGAAGAAGGCGGCGGCCTCCGACTTCACCCGTATGAAATCAGTAATCGCCTATGGTGTACATGACCGCCAATCGCCTATGGGGTACATGATCGCCGAAAAGAGCACATCGCCGAGTATTCGAGAAGACTTGGTAAGCACTTAGTATGTGGTCTAAATACAGAAGATGAGTGATATAGAAGACAGGTGGCATATCTGCCACCATGAGTAGTGTGAGCCGTGATACCACAGACTTAGAGGAATGGGAGGACGAGCCCTCAGCTGGGTGTGACGATGTGACATCGGTGACCAGAGTGAGGCGATGTGTCCTCGTCACACACAAGGGCGATAAGAGATCGCCAACAGGATGAGAGGAATATCGGTCATCAACCAGGATGGGAGACACATCGGTTGTCTGCCAGGGTGAGACATCGGTTGTCTGCCACGGTGAGACATCGGTTGTCTGCCAGGGTGAGGAATCGGTCGTCCGTCAGGAAGAGGAATCAGTCATCGCCAGTATGAGAGGCATCGGTCATCGCCGGTATGAGAGGCATCGGTCATCGCCGGTATGAGAGACACATCAGACATCAGTAGATGGTGGATGGACATCGCGCGGTCAGTCATCGGTGGAAGGGCATCGCGCGGTTCCCTGCTACGCGTGTTAAAGTGGGTCCCAGGCTCCCCGCGAGAACGTCCTGCATGCGCGACACGTAGATAGAAAGGGTGTTTCAGAATAGTTAGCATCAGAGAGTTGGTATGGAAAGTGACCCAGAGTTGGTATGCTTAGAGACCCACGTGGTCATACTGTTCAAGGAAGTGTGCATGCAAGCTTCCTGCAGAGTGGGTGGTGGCAGCGGCATTTCTGGGCAAGTTGGTTTAGATTCAAAACTCACTCCTGAGAGGCAGTGGACGTTGCTGTGGTTCGAGAGTGATTGAGTGAATTAGCTTTGGTTCCCTGTTTCCTTCCTCTCCTTCTCCCTGCGTTCAGACGTCCTAGCGTACCAGTTGAAGATCGGCAACTGCCCCTGGATTCTTGACGTTGTGCCCTGCAAGTTTTCTGATCAAAGCCTTAAAACAGAGCTCGGGTATCCTTAA
The DNA here is from genome assembly GCA_013389735.1 of Phaseolus lunatus. NCBI lineage: Eukaryota > Viridiplantae > Streptophyta > Magnoliopsida > Fabales > Fabaceae > Phaseolus > Phaseolus lunatus. Next base: position 44,466,433 of record CM023867.1, on the reverse strand, counting down.
GTCTCGGTGGGTTTGGAGCTCTTAGTGAGATTTTACGCACGTCCAGGTAAGGGAAGCTAGATTTATTTTCAATAGAACCTTAAGCTAGAAGATTCTGATGTTGGGACGATGTGGTCGCCGGTTTTAAACGTTCTTACACGCTGCTCTGTTTTTGGTGTGTGGATTGGAAATTTATTTGAGCTTGAAAATGTGATACTTTAAATATGGTAGATGCTGTGAAATACATATGATTTTCGGAATCTTGAACTTTAGTATGATTTGGATTGTTTAGAAACGGTTTTAAAAATATGTATGATTGACTGGTTCAGTTTGGGTGTTGTATGAATATGGAATGATGTGAAAATGTGATCCAGGCATAGTATTTTCAGGAAAGAAAATACCGTGTAAGATTGTGTAGAATGTGCATTGACCGATGATTCGTCTAGAAGGAGATATCCTGACTCTCCTGATATAATGGAATCATATAGATGAAGTTATTCAGGTGTTGAGAGTCGAAGGAGGTTCATATGTATGGGTAAGTTGTTTGAAAGATAACTAACTTGACCTGTTGTATGGATTAACCCTGTCATACTAGGAGAGTGATGATATTGAGTTTGAGATTATTGTTTATGCGCATAGCTGTGTGGATTTCACAGCGACCCTGTGTGGATTTCACAGTGGTGTAGTATGACAGGTGCAGATCTCTGAGTCTAGTCAATGCACGAGTCTTCCGGAAGTAGTGTCAAGTGTCTATATGTGATGAGTCAGTGGAAGTCTGACGTGAGAAAGAGAAATATTGAAATTGTTGATAGACACTTGATGGATTATGTGAAATGAATGATACTTGAGGGAATTGTGAAATGTGTAAATATTTGATGGTTTATGTTGATGTAAAGTTTCATATTTAAAGTTTTAAAAATATCTAGCTTACCCCTGTGTTTTGTTTTCTTAAACCTGTGATGATCGTGTAATTACACGGGAGCAGATGATGTTGCAGGCAGTAGAGCTCCTCAGTGAGCAGATGGAGAAAAAGAATAGTTTTAATTTGACTCAAATGTTGTGTTTCCGTTTTGAAAACTTTTGATGTATAAATTAAACTCCCTGCGAGAAGAGATGTTTCTTTTGAGATACACTGTATGGAATAGATGAATTATATATATATATATATATATATATATATATATGATAATTTTGATATTATTGTTTTACCTTTATTTTATTATATAAAAATAAATAAGATATCTTAGGGGCGATACACTATTTCTATTTTCGGGAAAAGTACAAAACGTTGTTATCAGTATCCAATCTACAAAAGTCAAGAATTTCTCGGGCAGACAAATTTTTAATTAAAAATGTCTTATTTGTTAGTAATTAAATTTTACATCATTATAAATCCATGATATGCTTTTCTGCTCTTTATTTCATATTCCTGTGAAGATGCTTTGGATATCTGCTGCATGATTTAATGATACATAAACATATATTAATTTATTTAAAATGCTTATTCATATAAAAACATGAATATTAATATGTATATGTATTATTAGTATTAATATGTACATATAGTAATGTAAATATTTTCATGTTAATATTAATATATTTTAAAATATTTATATATATATATATATATAAATATACTAATATCAATGTGTTTATATGAATAGTTATTTTTATATTAGCATGTTAATATTGATATATAATATATAATATTACTATATTAATATCTAAATATTTATATATATATATATATATAAATATTTTTTTCCTTTGAATCGATGTATATATATCAATGATATAAATTGATGTTAATATAGTAATAAATTAATATATCAATAATAATACTGAATTAAGTTTTTATATTTATGTTAGTATTATTTTTTTTAGAATTTTTGTCGTTTATATTTGAAGTTAATGATTTTTTTTATTTATTTTAAGTTATTAATTTTGAATCGTTGTAATTAAAAGGACTTTACCCTTTGGCAATGGGTACGTGAAGGGTGTCAACTAAAAGGGTGCTATAAATACGTATATTTACACCAAAAAACATTGGATTGCTTCATTGTTTTGAATACAACATGGGAACACCATAATTGTTGAACATATGCAAATAGTGACCATCATAAAAAGCATATACGGAGTTACTACATATAAGATCACTCCATGTAAGCTAATTCACTATTATGTGGATCAAATCCAGCGGAGAAGAAAGTAAATGAAATGATTCCAAATGGTGATATGTCGCTAAAATTATGCAACAGATGTTGAATCAGAACTGAAGTTCTCAGTTGATTTACAAAAGATACTCTACCTACCCCGTTATCTAAAGAAAAATAACCTTCAAAATATAATTACTTGCAACTTAATTGATACATGAATCATCAGCTGAACATAGTTTATATACATAATATGAAAAACCATCTGAATCTCCCTCTTAACCATCTAAGTCATAATCCCCCCCCACTCTTCCAACTATTACCACTGAACTAATTTTCGAACCACAAAATTGTTCGGCCAAATTGCTTTATGAAATTTCTCATTCAGGGCAATTTGGGTGTGTCGTATGTCCCTAGATCAAATTTTCACTATTAGCCTTCATGGCTTTGGCAGAATAAACAAACTAACCATTTTGTGGCAATGAACAACCTATGCTGCTTCGATAGTATGGTGCATCTAATTGGACTGGTCCGAACTCTGACATGTTTAAGGATTCATTGGCACAACACTAGATTTAGGGATTTGGAACAATTTGATACCTCTTTAATGTGATATGGCGACCTACTTAACAGGAGTGTTGCTGGAAAACATGGAGGTACAATGGCACATGAATATATATCAAAGACCTTTAATCAATACCCACCCATTTCCTAAACTCCTGAACATGCTCAAGTCGTTTGCTTTGTGCTTCTGTTCTTGTATTTGATGCTTTTAAACTCCTATAAAGATTCTTATGAAGTCTAAGGAACTCACTTTTGTAAATCCACTTGTCAGCATACATGTTATGGTCTCTCATATGGCTAATGACCTCCATCACTCTCTCAAAGTAACCACCTTGAAGAAAGTTTAGCAATAGTAACTCATAGAGATCTCTATTTCCCACTAAATTGTCACTCTTCATGAATCTCTTAATGTCTCCCCACAAGATTGTGATCTCACGATACATACCAAGAGAAGAATATCCACACATCAAAAAGGCAAAAGTTTCACTTGTGGGCTGAACTTTCAAGCTAACCATTCTTCTATATGCCTTTAATGCATCCTCTATCATTCTGGCCTTGCAGAAAAAGAAAATGGAAGAATTGAAGTTATACACCAAAGGAAAAACTGTCTGATCTTCATCTTTCAATATTTGAGCTAAAGCAATAGCCAAATCTGTTTTACCAAGTGAATTTAATGTCTCTTCACAGAGGTTGTGTTTGTCCATAGCATCATCAGATAACCCTTTGTCCAACAGACCAACCTTTTTCATTTGTTTCAGTAGTGCCTTTGCTTCTCTTTTCATTCCCCGCTTCTGGTATGCTGACACAAGTAATAGATACATATCCTGACCCATTGGAGAACCAGTAGCCTCTATATCATCCAAAATGTCATGAGCACACTCAAGCCATCCTAATTGAATACAAGAACTGATCACATCAAAACACAAACTGGAGCCTGCCACTGAACATAATTCCCCTTGAATACTAAGTAAAAGTTTTGAAAGTTCACCAGTCCTTCCATCTCTCTTGTAACCACTGATGAACTTAGCCAAAGCTCTATTACTAAGAACTAGTTTCCCACCCCTATAAAAGATAAGAACCTGTCTGCTTTCAACTTTAAGGACATAATCCTTACACATTACCTCAGTCTCAATGCGTATCTTCAATGCAGTCCTAAGGTTAGGAGATCCAATGGCAATAAAACAAGGATTTTGCACGTGTTTCCCATATTCTTTCTTATCAATACAATTATGCGAGCTAGTCATATCCAGAACAAGCTTAGCTGCAGCATCAATATCATTAAATTTGAAGTGCAAGCTCAGCAAACTATCATAGAACTGACAATAGTGACAAACATAAGCAGCTGAAACTCTGTCAATATGATCCTTCAATTCCTGCATTTCATCTCTCAGACCATTCATCTCTAGAATCTGTGAAATTATCACAATCGAGTGTGCATCAGCCATGGTCCCAGTCAGCGACATTAATTCAATCAGTCTCAGGCCTTTCAAAGACAATTTAAACTTCACACAAGCATCAAGAACAAGATTAAAGACCAAGGTGTCCAGCTTGATCGTGACTGCATGGTGATCCTTCTTATCTTTCAAGCAATTGTAAAGATCACAAACTTGGAACAGATAATTGGATGAAAGATGTGTTCCAATTTCTGTCTTCACAATATGAAAAACAACCAAGGACAATAAATGCATAGAGGGCACACACCCTTTGTCAAGCATCAACCTAAGTATCACTGAGGCAGGGGATGGCATTTGCAACCTAGAAAGGGAGAGTGCAAGTTTGGTTAAGGTATCAGCATGAAGTAAACCTGACTTCTCTTGGACAATCTGCAACACCAAATTACAAACTTTTCGCATCCAAACATGATTGGAAGAATAGGACAATTGAACAATGAGCTGGTTCACTAGATGAACCTCAGGGTAACCATAAAGTCTTCTAAAATCCTGAAAGGATTCCCATGCTTCATGCACCTGATAATTCCTCAAAGCAAACTTAATCTTTCCCAATAGAATTTCTTTGGTGGAACGTTCCCATGATAATCTTTCACAATTGCCAGAAGTGGAAAATTTTTGCAGAAATGGATTGAACTGCTCAAAGCAGACATGCCTTTGAAAACTCCTGCCTAAACAAAAAACCTTTCTGAACAACTGGTTACGAATAGGGCTGTCAAGACAGGCCAGCCCAGCCTGTTTGACCCAGCCCACTTTGGTCCACCTCCTCAATGGACTGGCCCAACCCAGCCCACCTGAAAAAATAAATATATAATTTAGACCAGTCCCACCGGCCCACTTAAATTTAAAATATTAGGAATTCCATTCTAAAATGAAAATTGTCAATGATTACAAACTGAAAACTCCAAATATCATCAGCTGAAAAATGACTACTCTAATGTCTAAGTTGCTATGCCTTAGATAACTCCCACATGCTTTATCATTGAACATGGACAATCTGAATTCATTAAATTGGAAAATATAAATTCACAGTATTCATCTCAGGCACTGATAAAAATTTCACCAAAATTGGAACATGTATTGGGTGAATAACTCAATCTAATAACTCCAACATGCTTTATCCGTGAATATGTACAATCTGAATTCAATAATTAGAACATAAAAATCATAATATCAATCTCAGTAACTGATTGAAACATGTTTTGGGGAATAACCCAACCTAATAACTATCAACATGTTTTATCCGTCAACATGTACACTGTGAATTCATTAGATTGGATCATATAAACACAATCTCAGTCACTGATAGAAATTTTACCAAAATTAATTTGTAATAAAGTACCTCTAACGAAAAATCTTGCTCTCACGGTCACGGAGAGGAAAAGAAGCTCTGCGTATTGGGGAGGCTCTTCGAGTTGCGAATAGGAAGGACTTCCTCGCGGAGGATAACAGTCGCACCGCCGAGGGCAGCGGCGGCTGAAGCAGCGGAGGATAACTGTCGCGCCGCCGAGGGCGTACGGCGGTTGAAGCAGAGCTAGTCTTCTTTGAGGGGTGAAATTGATTTAGGTGAGCTAGTGTTAGTGAGAAGACAACCTAGTAACTTAAAAAAACCTCTCTATTTTTAAATTAATTAGAAATATTTTTAAACTTAAATTTTAATGTTAAATTAATTTAAATATTGATTTAAATTAATGATTTAAGTTTTATCATGGAATATATTTATAAATTTAATCATATAAAATACAAAACAATGTATACATATTTATGAGAATTTTTTTTCTATCTCAAACCAACCTGTCTCCTTAGAAAAAGTACCCAAATAAGAACCATTGGGAGATATATATTTTTGTTAAATGTGATAAATATTTTAAAATTGAATAAATATATTTGATTTATTATTTCATTGAAGTAAAATTAAAAATTAAAGTTATAATTTAAATTAATTGTTTAAGTTAATATTCTATATATGTATTTATTTTTTTAATGTATTAGCAATTATCTTTTTCGACAAATAAATACTTTAAATTAAAATTTAAAATGAATATTAAAAATATTATTTATTAAGATGTTAAAAGAAACACAAAATTAAATTAATTATTTTATTAATTTGTCTTAATAGTATTATGGAAAGAGGAAGAGGAAATGAATTGAACTATTAAGAATTCTTGATTTTTTTTAGCAATTATAATGATTCTCTTACATAATTAATAATTAATTGATTGAAGGAATTTTTAACTGATTAAAAATTCCACTTACAACAACCTCAAGATTAATTCAAATTTAAAAATATATTGTTTCACTCTTAATAAATAACTACATCCACTTGCTTAACTAAACAAACCAAATTCATACTAAGTCAAATGTTTACAATTACAAAATATGCTAAGAAGACCACTCTTAAACCTTACAAAAGTGTTATTCCATTCCGGTAATGTCTTGTTACAAAACTCCAACTGCAATACTTTTTGAGCTTTGTATGTCTTTAATCAATGTTTTACATGGCTTGACCATGTAATTAGTAGACTTTAAAGGATTCATTTATGGTATCTATCAATGGTGATGGACTTTTAGTACATATGGATAAGTGGTGGTTAAAGTCATCTTTAAACGTGATTATTCAAGTTGAGATTGATTATGAAGTGAATGGTTACCCACAATTGTCTATGATTTTAATTGTCTATGAATTTTAGGTTGGTTGATTATTCATTACATAATCAAACATGACTGGTAAAAGGTGTGGTTAAAACAATTGTGAATTGTGGTTAAGTGTGTTGTGCTATTGGTTAAATGATCTTTTGACTTAAAATAGTTATTGTCATTTTATTCTTTGGTGGTTTTGTTTTTAATTTCCACAAACCATTTCGAAATTTAGATGAGTAGAATCTTTTACATTTATAAGTAAATGTGTAACGCGCTCACCTTCTACTACGATCTTTACTTATGTCCAATCCTCTTTGCTTTCACCTTCACCACCACTATTGTTTATTGTCATTCACTTCAGGTCCTCGTTTCGGTGAGAACTCACTTTGTATTTTACTTCACCATTTCAATAACCTTTTTCTTTGCCCTACTCTTGTTCTTTCTTCCTTCATGCTTTGCTTTCTCTCAACTATCTTTCTTTCATCTTTCGTTTATCCACCTTTGTTGTCCACCATTTGTCAATCTTCATTCGCCATAACCCTTAGCCCTTGCCTTAACCCTTGACTCTTGACCCTTCCATTTCATCCTTCCATTTAATTCAATGTACATTGACAGTGACTGGACAACCAACTCAAATTATTAAAAGTTTCGTATTGATGTTACATTTATGTCCCACAAAATCAAGTGTAAGTGAAACATTATTCATTCAAAAAATATGAAAACTTTCGAATAATCTTGGATTTAATAGTAAAATCTCAAATTCACTATATTGTAATGAAAATTTAGTCTTTGTATAATAACACTCAATAGAATATCTTGTATACAACCTAGGGGATTCTTATCCAATAAACTTAGAGTTAATTCTTTGATTACACGGATGGGTTTTGCAAAGAAATTTGAGTCATTTTGGGTAGAGAAAGTGATGAGGTACAAATCTATAATTTACAAACAAAATAAAAACTTGAGTTAATTACTTTGTATCATCACCTCAAGATTGCATATTCTTTATTCTCTATACACCATGAATTTGATTTTGTAACTTTTGCAAAGAGTGCCACCATTATGATAGAACTAAATTTTTTTTTGAAGGAGGATTGGAGGGTAAAAATTTTATATTAACATCTAATCACACATTAACATATAATTTTTCTAATACCTATTTTGAAATTCATACTTAAAATATTTTTTAGTTAGTTTACAATATAAAAGTCTTTCTACTTGCAACAAACTCTATTATTGTAAAAAAAATAAAAAGTAGTAAACCAATACAAATTTCAGACATCATTTCATCCAAATTTTTTGAAGCAGTTGAAGTAATGAAACAAGTGTAGTGACGAGCCTTATCCGGTCTTGTGTCTTCTGCTCTGCTCGTGGGCAAATCATCCAAAGGATTGACATTCAAAGTTCATCTTTTGCGAATCCAACTTCCAAAATCTCCACTTCACATAATGCTTTCAAATTCAATGTTCATTGCTTCTTCACTGTTTTCACCATCACCTTCCACCCTCTTTGGTTCCCACAAGATTTGTCCTTCCTTCAAAACCATCTCAAAACAAAGCCACGCATTTCTCCACAGAAACCCCTTTTTCCTGCACCACTTGAATCTGGGTTCAAAAAGGGCCCTTTCTTCAGTTTGCTTCTTCAACGCTGGAGACAAGGCACTCTGCTTTCTCACCTTTTTTTTTTTTGTTTTCTATTTTTGTTTCCTATGCTATTACTTTCACGGAATTTCAGTTTATAAAGTATGGTGGGAATTGTTGTTTGATGCGTTATAATTTCCGTGCATGATGAGTAAAAAGTGTTTATGACCTTCTATGCTACTTGCGACAAGCTAAAAAAATTGAGAAGATTTTGTTTTTATGTGGGTATCTGGTGATTGGTCTTTCAGTTGATTCAATACCAAATTTCATTTACTATGATGATATGATTCCCTTTGCATGAGTGAATGTGAGTGCATTTCAGTCACACCTATGAGTCACAGGTCTTTATCTTGTTTGTTTTTGTTTACAATAATATATGAAAGAATTTAGTTTCACACATTGTTTATGAAGATTTTTGCACTGTCCATCGATTATGAATCTCTCAAATATAAAATTTTAGTAATTATTACATATGTCAGTAATCTTACCATGCATGACAGTTTACTATTGATTGATAATGTAAACAACTTTTATGTTATAATCAAATTCTTTATAAAAATTGTCTAAATTACTTGTACTGTTCTTTTTATTTGTCTGTTTTTCAGGAATCGGGATTAGAATGGCCTATTCTTAGGCGATGGGAGGTGCCTTGGGAATGGCAAACAGTTTCATTGACCTCTCTTGCTTGTGGATTGGGGTGTGTTTGAATAGCTGTTATGATTTCATATCAAACTTGAAATAATGTTAATCTACTGAGAAGATGTCATCAGGGGACTTCTTACCTATACTGTCAATTGGTTTACATGTTATAATTTTTATTTCTATGTTACTGTTTGTGCTGTATGTTGGGCCATTAATTTATTCCCAGGCAGTTTTGTGCTGACAGGTTTGACTGAAGCAATTGCTCTCCCATATCTTGGGATCAAACCTGATGTGCTAAGTTTAGATGACAAGGCAGAGATACTTTTGTTAGATCAGGGGTATGCTATTCCTTTGGACTCTCTTACCTTTGTAATTCTAGAAGTTGGTTGGTAAATTTTTGGAACTACTTCCACTTTTTTGCTTGTGACGTATTTTGGATGGTCATTGATTTGCTAAGAAGATGTGAAGCTACATTTTATTTAGCTAGATGACATGATGTTCATGGAAGTGAGTGATACGCATTAGGTTTTTAGGCTTTCATCCTTTGATTACTTCTAGCTCAAAACTTGGTTCCTTGTGAAATGTTTGAATGCTTACTTAGTAACATTTGCATTTATTGAATTTTAGAGGGGGAGATTTAAAAATGGAGGAGAGAAGGTTCTGCATATAATATAGCTTCTGGATAGACTTAGGGGACGTTTAGTAGGAGGGAAATTTCTTCATACCTGAGAATGAATTAATGAGTAATATGGTAATTTTTTCAGTAAAATTTTTATTTTGAATTGGGAAAGTTAGATTCCCACCTCCTCCATGAGAACTTTTTGAGAAACTAGGTCAACCCTCACCTTGCGAGTTGATTTCGTGGGGGTTGAATTAGGTCCTAAGCCCAAATTCTATGATGTATCAAAGCCTATTCTATATCCATTATTGGACTACTTGCATTTGCCAAACTTTAGCAACCCTGTGTGTGAGGGGGAGTGTTGGGAGGCCACCTTATTTGTGGTGACCCTTAGGCTGCCTTAGTTGTACCTCTTTGGGGGTTGCCTTAATTGCAACTAAAGAGTCGTTTAGCTTCTCATCGACTTAAGATGTAACTTAAATAGAGTATGTGAAGCTCGGACAATCCTTATCTTGTAAGCTGATTTTGTGGATTGACTTTGGCCGTGAGCTCAAATTCTAGGAAATATTAATGGAGTGCAACTTTGTAGACATTAATACCCTTGAATACTAAATGCACCCTTTCATGTGATATGTGAACATGCTGTTTCTTAAGTACATTAACTATTATTATTATTTCCAACAGCTTTAAACTTTAATATTGTATAAACTAGATTAATCTATAAACAATAAAAGTATGAAACATCTTTGGCCTTTCTGCCTTCTGTACCTATTAATTATTCCAATTTTCTTTCTAGTGTTAAAGATGAAGTACGCAAAGTTTTGGATTACTTTCTTATTTTCTTCTATTATTTGTCTTGGCAGCATAACAACTGCTGTTGTGCTTGGAATCATATTTAGTGTTGCCAACACTTTCCAGCCACTTCCTGAAGACTTCTTCAAATACGGTATCATCATTTAAGAACCTTTCAGTTATATCTAGGATATAAACAAAATGGTTTCTAATGTGGGCAATATTTGTGTGAGGCTGTCAGTATAGTGCCTATAAGTGCAACCAATCTTGAGCTCAAAATAATATTAAGATAACTTCAGCATAGATTTCAATGCAAGCTTGATTATTATTTTAATACATCTGGAGCTGTTTATTCACTGCACTTATAGACACCGTGTTCATGCAAGAGTTATTCTTCAATGTTTATATTAATGACTGGCATCAAACCTTATGACTTACAAAAGTATGAACAATTTAACGAGGTTCACTGCAATCTGCAACCAATACAAACCAGTTTGTGCCTTTATGAACATGCTGTATCTCTTTATGTTGCTTCATGTTGGTTTAAATCTCATTTTAATCCGATGTTTAGTTTGCAATTGGCTTCTATTTGGAGGAATTAGAAGATGTTACGCACTGATGCTTTTTCCATTCAATGTTAAAAACTTTGTTACAGATTTGAGGGAACCTTTCAATCTTCAGAAGGGTTGGCTTTTGTGGGCTGGAGTTGGACTTGTTAGTGCCATAATTGCCATTGCATTGACCGGAGTTGCTGTATCTTTCTTCAGCGGAGAAACCCCACAAAGAGAGGTTTATGCTCTATTTTTCAAATTTTACTGGCAGATGAAGATGTAGTTATTAGTTTCTTTCTATATGTTAAACTATTTTCTTTGTAGCATGGGAGGAGGCAATTTAGGGTCACTGATTTTCCAATAGCATTAGTATTGAACCACTGATCTTAGAATTACATCACAGCAGTTTATAGTATGTTTCTGATTTGCCATCATGGATAGCTAACTAGAGGTGGATCAGATTAGCTATATCTTCCTCTTGTACCTTAGCAGAATTAATCTGTCTTGATAGGAGTATTACTTTGTTCTGTTAAAGTTTGCCTTTTATAACAGTGTTTAATTTTTTTCTGGACTTGAATTGAAACCATGTTATCTCTTATATGCTTCTATAAACTGCTTTTCAGACTGATGCTCTTGTTCGCTTGCTTCCATTAATTGGATCTTCAAATCTAAGGTAATATAAGATATTCCCTTCCCTTATTTAAAATTGAAGTTGCAGCTTTAGTTATGCTTTGATTACAGAAATTGCAGAAAGTTGCAGTAAAATGAGGCTTATTCAGCCAAATTGCAGTTGTAGAGGTATCTAAAACCACAATCACTACCAGAAAATCATTAAATAAAAACTAATTTTAGAGACCAAAGTTATTAATTACCATTTAACTAAATTAGAGACCATTTTATAAACTAAAAATTATTGGTATCTGAAATAGTTTCTATTATTAATAAAAATTTATAAAATAGTTTTTAAATTGATATTTAACCATTAGTTGCCAAAGTTTTAGTTACTAATATTTTTAAATTAGTCTTTAAAATACTAATTTAGAATATAAAGTAGTAAGTAGCTAAAATTTTGGTAGCTAATTTAGATACCAATTTAAAAATCATTTTATAAATTTTTATTAATAATAGAAATCACTTTAGATACCAATAATATTTTAGTATCTAAAATAGTATCTAATTTAGTCAATATAATGACTAATTATGTTTTACCTTTAAATTTAATTGTGATTTAATGATTTTTTTGTAATAAACATTGTGGTGACAATTGCGGTTGTGGACTGAATTTCATAGTCCTTCCTTCCATCAATGAAAGGAATTTGTCAAAAGTTTCCATCTAGGCAGATTCTCAAGCTAGTGATTGATTGTGTTTATTTTCATTGTAGTACTGCCTGTTTGGTGGGCATCACAGGTGTTCTTGCTCCACTCCTTGAGGAGACCGTATTTAGAGGATTTTTTATGACTTCTCTGACTAAGTGGTATTGGTTGCCTTCATATCTTTTCCTTTCTGATTTGTTGATAAAGTTTTTTTCCCCTTTTTGATTTTACCATTTTTTCATTTCCATATATCATAATAATTCATGCTATAAAGAAACTACAGCTTGCCTTGAAAGTTGGACTTTTTCCTTTCTGAATTAGATATACAATGGCAAGAATTGAACACCGAAGGCTTCAATAAGTGCAGCTTCAGCTATGCTGTAGTTATCTTATCCTTGAAAAAAATGAAAAGTTGATTAGAATGTATAGTGAAGTTTGCATTGTGCTAGCTAGTAGCTATTTTCCCTTCCAGTTAAGTTACTGACCATATTGGTGCATTTGGACTCATAATTTAGGTGGCAGCTCTTCAATCAACTTGGTGAACTTTAATATATGGAATTTTACCTTTAAGAGATTATATACACACACACAAACACACAGTGAGGACTGGGGAAGGTTGGTCTTAGATATTTTTGAGGTTCGTAGCCCATAAAACTCCAACTAATAGATTACTCGTTTATATCACTACTATAAAATCATTAAATAGAAACCAATTTTAGAGTAAAAAAATAATTAGTTGTTATATTGACCAAGGTAGATACTATTTCAGAGACTAAAAAAATAATTGGTATCTAAATTAGTTTTTATTATTGATAAATAGTTTCTAAATTGGTATCTAATTATCTACTAAGATTTTAACTACTAATTATTTAGATTTAAAAATTGGTAGTTAAAATCTTAGTAGATAATTAGATATTAAATAATTTTTTTAGTCTCTACAATAGTATCTAATTTAGTTAATATAACAATTAATTATTTTTTGTCTCTAAAATTAGTTTCTAGTTAATGATTTTCTCGTAGTGTATACAAACTTGAGCTTTTCAAAATACTGTTTACATAAGAGAATACGGAGGTTTCTAATGTGAGACTGCTAGCTCCAGAAATAGACAATGAAAGAGGGATAATTAGAAAACAAGATGAGAAACATCAATATGACGTGTGAGAAGGGAAGGTTTTGAAACTGACTGATAGTTTCATCATTTCATTACTGCGTACTAAAGTTTAATTCAGTTTTACTCTGTGGATCTTCTTAGTTCTTACCTAGATAGCCTGAAAAGGTCAGAGCACTGTTAATAAATATAAAAAAAAAAAAGATAACTACACCCAATATAATCAATATTTTAATATATGTTTAAAATATGCCATACATTCTTCATTGGATCTGCAATTGAGGAAAATTTATTGCTTTGTGTATAAGTGATTAGTGAGCTTGAGGAAAAATGATTACTCAAGGATTAGGAGCATTTCTAAGAACAGTATCATGATAAGGTCACATTTTGGTTTTTATTCTATTTTAATGTGTAAAACTAGTAGTGTGTTGGTCTGAGTTATTTGGATTAGCAATGTTAGGTAAAATCAAGGCTTGAAGTTTCTCTTATGCTTTCTTTGTGAAAATTTATCTATATAAGTGAATATTATACTTGTATGCAAAATTTGTAGATTTAGCTTAATGAGATGTGATGCATCATGGATTCCTCAACTCAATTATTGAAGTATGTTTTGTGAATTGATTGTTACTGGTGCAAGTTTTCTCATTCAACAATTTCACTGTAGGGTTCCTACACCAGTTGCTGTTATCATTAGCGCCACTGTGTTTTCCCTTGCACATCTCACCCCTGGCGAATTTCCACAGTTGTTTGTTCTAGGTACAGTGTAAATACATGACAAGTTGTTCTTCAGAAATGGAAACAATGAAGTTTTCTATTATAATGGTTAGGTAGACATTGAATATACAATAATTTAATTTGAACAAGGTGGACAAATTGGAAAAAAAATGAAAAAAGGGTCTTTTATTTCAGAAGTTGTTTGTTTTCAATTTAAAAAATGTCATTTTTATTTATATTTTCTGTTGATTTCATTATTTCCTATGCAAATATTTAAAAATAAAAAATAGATTGAATACATTTATTTAATTATTTGTAGAAAAAGAAATGAAAATAGAAACTTTTACTTTCTCTTAAAAGATGCTATTGTTCCTCCTCCTACTGTGAAGAAAATAACTGAAATTTGTGACATACTTAGGGGCTGCTTTGGGGTTTTCATATGCTCAAACTCACAACCTGCTCACTCCAATCACTATCCATGCCTTTTGGAACTCAGGAGTGATATTATTTCTTACTTTTCTGCAGGTATTTATTATAACTCCATGTTTGCAAATTCTGTTAGTTTTTACCATCAACTTTTATTCAATATTAAGAATGCTTCTTCTGCTGTTTGTATATATATAGCTTCAAGGGTACGATATCAGAGAATTGTTGCAGGCAACTTGATGGAAACATTATCTCTATTGCATGGATGTATAGAATACATATCCGAATGTTGTGGTATAAGAGTAAAACACCCTCTACAATTTTGTGTATAATATCCATATTTACTTTATAAAACATTGCAAAAAGGATAACCAAATGTTTTTAATGTTATTTGACTATTTAATCCATTATATCATTAAAATTAATCAATTGTTTTACGTTTTAACAGATTAGAATAGAAACTATAAGCATTAAAATAGGCACACATGTTAACAAAACTTTTAGCAAGATGATAACAATAATTTCTTATTCAATCTTTACTTTTAATATTATCATTTTTAAGCATGAATACAAAACAAAAGCAAGTAATATGCATGAAATGAAGGAGAGAAATCCTATTCTTCACTAGATTCGTTGTTGCTTCCAATGTTGTGCTTCTTTAGCCTCCTTTTAATGCTTTGAAGAGATATATGAATATTTTCCAAAGTTTCATCATATTGCACATCCCTTTAGTTGGTAATTATACACTTTGTCCAGCTTGACCAATAGAGTTTGCTCAAAGGTAAAAGAGGTTTTTATTCTCTTTATTTGGCTTGAAATTCTTTAGTTTGCATTGGTTTAGGTTGATCTTTAGGTATTTTCACCTGTTCTTCATTCTTTTATACGCCCATTGTCCTCCTCTTTCTACAATCCCCATCCTATGGAGTGCAATTTCCTCAATTCTGTTAAAGGAGTGCAGAGAAGCATAGTTTCACCTTCCAAGTCCATACCATAGTGTTCAAATACTCTTGAGAGGAAGATAACAAAGGAAATTTGGTAGGTAGACAATCTTTTTTCCTTTAACATGGTTGCATAAATAATAGTTGGCCAATATAGTTGAATTCTAGACTTAAAAGTAAATATGAGAAACATGTTATCTTTAGACAATTGAGCATGGTTGCTCCCTTTTGGAGCTAAGATCCATGCAATGACAAAGGCCAAAAGCCTTTCATCCATTTTTATTCCTCCTGATTTAAAAAGCTTAAAACTTGTTACTTCAACCATGGCAAGATTAGTTAAATGATTTATATATATAGTTTCTTTTGGTGTGGAAACAAGCACATAAGTAAACAACAAACATAATATCAAATCTAGTTGTAGCGAGATAAAAAAGTGAACTAATCATCTGTCTATATATGATGTCCAATTTTCTTAATTCCTCGTCTAGTCCTAATGACATGGTTGGTTGCATGAGTGTCTTCATCCAACATGAATTTCTTAAGAAGTTGTTTCACATGCTTTATTTTATGGATGATTATGTCACCATTGAGGAACACACTCTTAACATCCATTTTGATAAACTTCACATTGTTATAAGCTACAAATAACAATAAGATGATGCTTATAGCCCCTAGTCTTGCTAACTAGTGCATATGTTTCTATGTAGTTTGTACCTTCCTGTTGTGAGTAACCTTGGCCACTAATCTAGCCTTATTCCTCACAACATTACCTTGTTCATCCATCTTGTTTCAGAAGATCCACTTTGTTCATACAACCTTCTTTCCTTTGGGTTCCTCCATAAGTTTCCAAACATCATTCTTCACGAATTGGTCGTGCTCTTCTTGCATAAATTTGACCCAATCCTGGTAGTCCAAAGTTTTGTAGACGGTTCTTGGTTCCATCTTGGAAATGAACCCTAAGTTTTCTTTAAAGGTGGATCTCGTCCCCACTCTCTCATTTCCTAAGTTTTATTGAAGGTGGATCTCCTACCCACTCTCTCATTATCAATGAGTTTCTATGCATGGGTTCATGCCTTTATGCATCATCGTTTACAAAAGAATTAGAAACCTTCACAACATCGTCTCGTTGCTCGTCGGACACCTTCTAGTCTTTATTAGTTGAAGGATAGAATCCCTTTTTAGCTTTTTGTTTTGTTGTTAACTACCTTCAACTTAGAAAAAACGTCATCTATCTTTGATAATTTCTTATCAGGCTTATGGTCATTGAACCTTACATGAATAACTTCTTCCATGACTTTGGTCCTAGAGTTATAAACTTTGTAGGCTTTAGAAGTTTTTGAGTATCCAAGCATAGTTCCTGCATAACTCCTAGATTCAAATTTTTCAAGACTTTCTTTGGTGTTTAATATTAAACATTAGCATCTGAAAGGATGGAAATAAAATAGAGTTTTCTTCCCTTCCATAGCTCATAAGAAGTCTTCAACAAGATAGGTCTTATATAAATTATGTTTTATAACAAGATGTATTTACTTTTTGGGGGTTGAATCAATACAACATAGTTATGATTATTTCTTGCATTAATCTATTTTTCCTCTCCAGTACACCATTTTGCTATGATGTTTGTGTGGTTGAAAAATTGTGATGAATTCCATCATCATCACAATTTTTTTGAGAGTCTTCAATTACAAACTCTCATGCCATCACTTTTGATAACTACAATAAATAAGCTTTTGTCAAACTTTCTTATCGAATTTATAGAAGGCCTCAAAGGCTTCATCCTTGTGGACAAGGAATTAAACCCATGTCGATTTAATGTAGTCGTCTACGATAACAACACCATATATTTTTTCACGGGTAGATTTTTAGTTCTTGTTGGACAAAAACGAATCAATGTGCATAAATTCAAGAGATCTATTAGAAACAACATTTTTGCTGGGTTCAATGAAGCAATAACTATAGAGAGTTGCAAGCCATAGAGAAAAACCAGACTTAGACTTTACTAAATTGTTCTTTAACAAAAGATTAATAGATGTTGAATGGGTATTTAAGTTGAAGCTTAATAATGATGAATCCTTTTCCAAGTGTAAGATAGAATGGTGGCTAAAGGATTCTTATAGAAATGGTATCGATTTTTCAGAAGTTTTGCTCCATTGGCTAAAATTGAGATAATAAGGTTGATTGTGGCATTGGTAAGTAGAAAAAAATGACCCTTGTTTCAATTAGATGTGAAATTTGCTTTCTTAAATGATTCACTAAAGGAAAATGAATATGTTACACAACCACCTAAATTTGAAATTGAAGGTAGTGAAAGCAAGGTATATAAGTTGAATAAAGCCTTATATGAATTGAAACATCTCATTAGAACCTGAAATAAGATTATTGATTCTTTTATTTTAATGCATAATTTTCATAAATGTTAAATTGAATTTGGTGTGTATGTGAAACTTTAAAATGGTGTGAATTTTTTGTTGATGTGCTTTTATGTGGATGATATACTAATCACACGAAGTGACCAAACATTTTAAAACTTTATTGATGTCTAAATTTGTAATGCCAAATCTGGAATTTCTTGAGAATTCTTTAAGGAAAGTTTGGAAGGAATATTTCTTCGTTAAGAAATGTATTTTATTGAGATATTGAGAAACTTTAATATAAAAGATTGTAATGCTTCAAAAACTCCAACAATAAGAACATGAAACTTGAAGAATTGCATAAAAAATAGGAGGTTGTAGACAATATTTTGTACAAACAAATTGATAAATATCTAACCTCGATTAAGATCTATTCTGAAAATTTCCTCCAAACGATTGAGAAAATAGAGAATGTAGAAAGAAATAAAAAATGAAGAACAATTCAAGATTGATAAGTAAGTTAAAGGCACTACAATCCTAATTGATAAGTCGAGCAGAAATTGCCACTTTAAATTAAAAATTCAAAAATAAGAACCAAAAATTCTATTCAACAACTAAAATTGATTTTTTCTCACAATACTTCAAATTCTAAAATGTATTCAAGGCTCATTCACTAAATAAACTCATCTAATAAACCTCTAAAAGAATATAAACTAATTTCTAAAAAATCAATTACAAAGATTTACAAAATACAAATATAAAGTCCAATACAAAACTTAAAAAAAATTAAATCCAAATTACAAGAAAAAACATTAACATTCTAGCAATTTAAAAATGGGTTGTTAACCCCTTCATACACTCATCACAAATAGTTGGTTCCTTATATATATATATATAATAATATGCAAAATATTTATTTTACAACTAGATTGATCAACACACTAAGAGATTTATGAATAATCTTGGTATATTTATATTTACTTGCTGCTAAAATGGTGCTAAAAGAAACATGAAAATTTGGGATGTTATTTCCAAATAAAAATCAATTATAAGTTGACTTGTGCCATTACTTGAATTCAAACTGACTTACTAGGTTACATAGATTCAAACTGGTGTGAAGACAAAAATGATAAAAAATTATAAATAAATATTACTGTTCTAAGAAGGAAGCAATTATTACATATGACTGAGACTCAATACATTACTAGTTTTTATAAGCATTCAATTATCCATGTCTCAGACTCATTATATTGCTTATTTTTATGCAAGTTGTTGATTTATTATAAAAATGAGTGATAAAAATGATAAAATATTTGCTAAAAATTCCACATATAAAAAATAGGGAGAAAAGTATTTGGAATACTTCATATTTGATAGTCTCCATATACCTAACTCTTTACCTTCACACTTATTTTATTTTACTATTTAACTTGTAATTATTTGGTACTGTGTTTTTTATTGTTATAAATGTCTTCAACTTGATTCAATCTCTGCTTGAAGCTGCTATGGGAAATTCGCACACCAAAAGACGTGATATTCTCTCTCCGGCGTTATCCAGGAACTTGTCACCGCCACCACGACCGTCGTCGTCACCGGAATCATCCCGAAAACCACCGCGAGAGCCACCACTGGCGCAACACCATGGCTCTGGAAAATTATCTGCGAAAGAGAAATACGCTCTGATTCCTGATAACTTCACTTCGCTTGAACAGGTTCTTTGCTGTTACACACACTCTTCCTCCTTTTCCATTGGTAGATTCAAATTTGTGTTGTTTTTCTTCTTCTTCTTCTTCTTCCTTTTTTTCAATTAATAGATTCAAATTGTGTTGTTTTTCTTCTTCTGTGAAAAATCTTGTTGATGAATTGCAAAACAAAAATCATTTTTAAAAAGTTTTTATTTTATTTTTATCAATATTTTTTTAAAAGACTTGTTCGAAAAATTATTTTTTAATATATTTTTTTTCAAATTTATTTGGGCGTTGACGTGAAGATGAAAAGCTTGGCCTCGCGGAGTGGATAATAATACCATGTGTCAAAATCTTGATCCCTTCTCCTTTTGCTCTGCTTTAAATAATAATTTTTTTTCATTATTATTATAAGATTATTTTTTTAAACTAAATATTACTCTATTAAATATATATTAAAATCAAAATATTTAATTCAAATGTGTTATAAGGCATTTTGATATGCTCTTAATATATATAATTTTTTTATTTATTATAAGAAAATTATTAAATAAAAAATAATTAATTGAATTATATTTAATAATATTTTAACTCTTAATCTAAAATATTTTTTATTATTAACAAAATTTATAAATTAGTTTTTAAATTATTATTTAGTTAGTTATTAATTTTAAAATTTTAATTAATTATTTACTAAAATCTTATGACTAATTATATATTAATTTAAAATTTTTATTAATAATAAATTAATTTAGATATTAATAATTTTTTAATTTTTAAAATAATATTAAATTAGTTAATATAATAATTAATTATTTTAATATTTGAAACTGATTTTTATTTAATAATTTTATTGTAATATATCATTTTAAGAATAATTTATTTTGAGGTAAGAGAATTTTCAAATTAATATGAGCTTTAATTTAAAATTGTCTACTAAAAGATAAATTTAAAATGAAAAAGTAATCAAACCAAGTTTTATTTTTTTCAGAATTTTTTTTAGTAAATTTAAACTAGTTTGTAATAAAGGAAATTTAGATATTAATTTGTTGTAGTTTTTCCACATTTTACAAATATTATGCATTAATAACTTAAATGTTTACGTGAAGTGACCTAAAGCAATATTAATTCATAAAACGAGAATGTAGTATAGCTTAAAAAAAGTCAACGGCATGCGTATCTAGAAATTATTTCAGATAAAATTATTTATTTTATTATTTTTCTTAAAATAAGAACACTCAACTCAAACATAAATCCTTTAATTTTTAATCTTAAAAAAAATAGTTTCATTCAAAATAAATTTTAAATTAGTTATGTAAACGTTTTTATTGCATAAATTTTGGATACCTTTTGTAGTGCTTTGTATTAATTGCCCCATCTTCCATTGTACTCTTGTCAGTATAGTTGGAGGTGTAAGTGGCATTTAATGTGAGTAGATTAGGGTTTTAAAACAGGATTTTAAGTAATTTTTACTTTTTAAATCACTTAGTAAATTTATTAATGAAAAAATATTCATAATTTATTTTTTTTATAATTTTATCTTGTAGATTTATAACTTTCTTATAAAATTAAAATTATTTTAAAAAGTTATTTTTATTTAAATTTATACTTTATCATGTAATTTATTTGTTAGAAAAAAATATTTTTGTTTACATTAATATTTTTATAATAATCTATGATTTTTTTAAAAAAAGAATGCCTTTGATATTCTCTACTTAGAACATGGCTAAGATCTTAATATTAAGATTTTGCATTACTTTTTGATAGATAAATATTTTAATGGCACTTAAGATATGAGATATAAAATCTCATTCAATTTTTATTCTAATATTACATCTCAATTTAAGATTTTAACCTAATAATTTTTTATAATAAAAGGAAATTTAAAATATATTATTTTGGAAATATTGAAAGATAAAGATCTTATATCTTCTCTAGTAAAACATGTTATAAATAATACATCTTATACTTGTTGAATATTAGTGAAGATACCCTCTTCTTTAATGATTTGATTCTTAATAATATTATTTTATACATGGAATAACTCGTTATGACAGTAATTAATTATTAAAATAATCTGATTTTCATGGTTATTCAAAGAACATTGTGAATGTTATCGATCTAATTTAAAATATCACTTCAAAAACATGTACTGAACTAAACATTAACTAGGTAAGCTGTTGAACTAAAATTCCAATTTTAATAAACTAAAGAAAAAACCTATAAACTACATTAAGTTTTATCTTTTTAAAAAGTTCTTCAACTAAAATAGGTTTTTCAAAAAGTAATCCGATTTCAAAATCCACCAGAATGTGTTTGTCAACAGTGATGGAACGCGTTTTCATGATCAAAAAGTAAAAAGAATAATCATAATCTGTGCACTGGCAAAGTAGTGTTGGAAACTCTGACATGGAAAAAGAACTACAGATTTCTCAACTAAAAATTACTTTTGAAATTACGACTAGCATAAAAGTTGTCTAGTTGGGATAAGAATTAAAGATTTAATTAAAATAAATTAATGATAAATTATTAATAAATAGTTCTTCCATTATTATCTAAAATATTTTTTAATGAATCATGGAAAATTTAAGGAAAGAAGAGTAAAAAAAAGTGGCCATAAGAAAGGTTTTTTCATTAAGTTCAAAAAGAAAAAAAATTATTGAATGAATAAAAAAACAAAAATGGATATTGTAGAAAGTACAAATGATAAAAATTTAATGTGAATAGCTAAGTTGGTGACTCACGTGTTCACATGTGCGAGCTTTTAAGCTTTCTGATGTGGGACCACTTATGACTTACTGGATGGTGCAGCATGTTTGGTGGTCTCAAAACATCTAGCTTTTTTATTATTTCGTCAAGTTTCAGTAAAAAAGAAAAATTACTTTGTCAAGTTTTTTAAATTATTAGATTTCTTGACTGAAACTAAGTATGATTTAAGAATTTCAAATTTTATAACTTGTCTATATTTTCTGCATGTCATTTGAAAATTCTAATTGTGCAAAACGGGATTATTTGATATTTTATCTTATTTAATTTATGATGTATATTTACATTTTATGAAATATAATTATAATTATAATATTTATTTTATTTAAAATTTGATGTACGTGAGAATGTACACTGTATTTTTTATATGCTTATTTAATAAAATACGCAAATTTATGTTTTTCTTTTTATGTTTGTCTAATCTTCCTATTTTAAAAATAAGCACTTTTCTTCTTGTTTTAATAAAGATAAAGATATCCCATTTACTTTTTAGATAAGTGATTATTCTGAAGTGATGTATTTTGTTATGGGAGAGACAAACAATCAACTCACGGAAGAAGGGAAAATAAAACTCTTGGCAGAGGAAATAGCTCAAACACATTCACTTAAAATCGTCAATCACACAAATGAAAGAAAACCCACATAGAACACCCAGATGGTTAACAAGGGAGAACACAGAAGAAGCACAAAGAAGATTAATATGGTTTCAATCACAAATTCGCTATTACAAAAATATTACAACTTAAAGTTTCTTTCCCATGAACTTTTGCTAAACTAACAGTTATTTATTACACTGTTGAACTCACAACTTTTAGCTAAACAAACTGTTAATACAAGGTCTTATTGATACAGCAAAACTGTCATAACAAACTTCATTAAATCACACCTAAACTAGTAGAGAAGTCACGTAAACAATGTTCAATACTGAGCTTAAAACATCATGTAGGCTGACTTTTATGATGATAGACAAAAAAGAGTCATAATCTGATGCAAGTAGATAATTTGATACCATCATATGCTCTCAAGACAAAAGCAGAGATGAAGATAGAAAATCTGGTCAAGACAAACAATCTTATGCTACCACACAATATATTGAATTATCAGACAATCTACAGTTTTAGACGATCTAAGAACCTTTGCAAGATTCTAGTGAGTCAATCTTCACACGGTTCATTATATCATCTCCTATGGGAATACTATTGAATTTTAAAGTTCTTATAACTAAACTGGTAAATGACATCAAAGATCTTAATTGAACTCATGTGAGCAATATTTATTAGTGAAATTTGATTTTGTGACTATCCTAAGCTATTTATCAGTGTGTCCCTTGGAAAATTTTATGTTCATTTTACCCTTGTGCAGGTTACAGCTGCCTTGAGGAACGAAGGTTTAGAATCATCAAATCTTGTCCTTGGAATTGATTTTACCAAAAGCAATGAATGGACTGGTAAGTAGCATATAAAAAAAAGATTAACTTGGTAATTTTATGATCAACTGCAACCCGTTTAAGATGAAATGAAGACATAATTGAGAACTAAAATTGGCATGGAAATATATGGTTTCTGGTTTTACATTGGATTTGGTTATTATTTCCTTTTGGAATGATTTCTTTTTGACTGTTTGCCTACAAAGCCAATGCATCCATGTTGTTATTGAAGGAAGTGTCTCATTCAACAATAAAAGTCTACATGCTATTGGAAATACACCTAACCCCTATGAGAAAGCCATCACTATTATTGGCAAAACTCTGGCTCCCTTTGATGATGACAACTTGATTCCTTGTTTTGGCTTTGGTGATGGTAAGGCCTAATCCTTATTGCTGAACATGTATAGAAGAAAGTTAGTTTTTCCAATATTAAAATGCTTCAACTTCTGTATCTAAACAGCCACCACTCATGATCGAGAAGTGTTTAGCTTTCACAGTGATCATTCATCTTGCCATGGATTTGAGGAGGTTTTGGCTTGCTATCAGAAAATTGTTCCAAACTTAAGACTTTCAGGTGATTTTCATCTCAGCTTATTGTGTTCTTATTTCAACCACTTAGCTCAATATGCTGTAATTGACTAATTGCTGATTAAAGACTGTTCTACCTGTTGATAAACATTTCAGACAGTAAGTGTTGAAATACATTTGGAAGGCTGAAATAAGCTATCCGGTCACAATCCACATTTTTGCAATTTTTTACTGGAGTAGATTTCCAGGCTACAATAAATTAGTGTCATGGAATCAAATTTCATCTCAATGAAATTAATGTCACACTTTAGAAATCAAATAAAATTACTTCTCTCATGTATAATATTTGAGTTCAATTTTTTATTATTGTCCCTAGAAAGTTAAGACTATTTTATTGTGAAAAAATTGACTCGTGCACAATGTTTTGGATAAGATACTCCATACATTATTACATATTTTTTTTATGACAACTTGAATAATGATTGCATTCTGCACACTATATTATTTTTTGTAATTTTCAGAGTCAGAATGGATAAATTTAGTAAAAGATAGCCATCCTCATGTTATTAAATATGTGAGGATTAGCTAGAAAGAATAAATTAATTTTCATTCCATAAAAAACATAAGATAGTCTTAGTAGGTGAGTTTATTCCTAATTCAATCTCACAAAATCGGCTTGTATGATGAGGTTTTCAC
This sequence comes from Phaseolus lunatus, assembly GCA_013389735.1. Classification (NCBI taxonomy): domain Eukaryota; kingdom Viridiplantae; phylum Streptophyta; class Magnoliopsida; order Fabales; family Fabaceae; genus Phaseolus; species Phaseolus lunatus. The sequence continues at coordinate 44,441,452 of CM023867.1, read as the reverse complement.
ACCATTTATATACTATAATTTGACGTTATCTCTAATCGTTGTGGAATCTCTAACATATCTCATTAAGCCGAGGAATGAAAGTGTGAGTTTAGATATTTGTGGATAGTCCAATAGGAACCTGATAGTGGGTGGCACAACAGGTGGAATGTAGACACATGCATTTGAACAAATCATAATATGGCATGAGTTCTATTCTACATTTTGAAAATAGAGCGTAGAGCATAATAATATATGCAAATTTGTTCAGTAAAATCTTATTTAGATTCCTAGACTGTTTAAGTGTTTTTAGAGCATTTGGTAGAAGATATGCACCTTTTAGTGATGTGGTGAATAGTCTCAATAGAGCGTCTAGTGCTCTAGAGGCTTTACTTAGGGAGAAGGAGTTGATTATAGTGATGTTTTCTCTCCTGTAGTAAAGCATAAATCCATAAGGATATTGTTAGCCATAGTTGCTGAGCTTATCCTAAAGCTAAAACAGATGAATGTTAAGACTACATTTTTGTGCGAAGATTTAGCAAAAACCATATGCATGAAGCAGCCAAAAGGTTTAGAGGTAAGAGACAAGAAAAATTATGTTTGTAAGCTAAATAGATCATAATATGGTTTGAAACAATCCTTGAGAAAATAGAACAAGTGGTTTGATGAGTTCATTGCGAGTATTAACTTTGAACAAAGCAAGTATATACTTATGTTTACTTCAAGTTTCTAGTAGAAGATTATTTCATTATATATTTGTTGTAAGTTAATGACATTTTGATAGTTAACAATAGTAAGTTTGAGGTTGAGAAGGTTAAGGTTGAGTTGGATGGTAAATTCGATATGAAGGATTTTGGAGTTGCTAAAAAGATTTTGAAGATTCAAATCATTAGGCAGCGTGATTTAAATTGTCTATATGTGTCTCAAGACACCTACCTCAAAATAACCCTTGACAAGTTTGGGATGACAAACTTGAAACCTGTTTCCACACCTCTTGTGATGAAGACCCCTACCAAAGGACTAACAACTAAGGTTGTGGCTCGAAAGATTGAAGAAGATTGGGCCTTAACTGACCGCAACGCCCGAGCTACTATCATCATGGGCCAATCCTTAGTCTATGCTATGATATATTGCACAAAGTAGATTAGGTACTTTTGGCCTTGTATTAGACCAAGTAGTGTAGGATATTTGTACGATGTATTTGGACCTAGTAGTGTAGGGTTTTGGGCTTCTAAGGGCCTATGGTAGATTAGAGTTAGATTAGGATTAGGGTAACCTAGCTAGGGTTTCAATTGGGTTCATTTAAGTCCAAGAGAAACCCAAGCCGGTTCTAAAGGGAGAGAGACACATGCTTCTAAGATTTTGATCACATCCTCAAATGTGGAAAGCATGAGTGGACAAGTGACACTTAATTCAGTCTATGTGTCTCATTTCAAGGGAATTCGGATTCAAATTTCCCACTATTTTCCTTGCACAATGGCCGGCCTCCAAGGTTATAAATAGGACCTTCCACCTCTTGTATTTCTCACTTTTGAATGAGTCGAGACATGCTGCACATTTTTCACCTCACTTGTTCCAAGAGTCTCCTAGGATAAAATCCTATACATGGCTGTTCCAAGCCTTTTTCCTAAAGAGTAGGCCTCACCTCTCTTCTAGGTTTCCTTTCCTAAATTCACCACAAACCATCGAGTTTCATATCATCTCCAAGCTTCTGCATCAACTCCAATTCCATTCCAACCATTGAAAAATCAAGAGCAAGAAGGAGGAGATTGTTATTATAAACTGTTTGGATGATGACTTGAAACCTGTTTCCACACCTCTTGGGTGACATTATAATTTGAGTAATGAATAATCTCTTAAGACAATGGAGGAATAAAGTTATATAGATGGTATTCCATATGCAAACATTGTTGGTTCTGTGATGTATAGTTGCCTCGAAATAGCCTATGTTGTGAGTGTTGTTAATAGGTTCATGTAAAATCTTGGACGAGTTCAATAGGAACGTCGTAAGTGGATCTTCCGATATTTGAAAGGGTCACTTGAACGAGTTCGTTTATGGTGAAGCAAGACGATACGCTAGAGATGCTCCCATAGAAGGTTATGTTGACTCAAACTATGTCTAGTGTTTAGACACTAGAAAATCTCTCACGAATTATGTGTTTACTGCGTATGGTAGTGCGATCAGGTAGAGAAGGTAAGTCTACAGAAAGTAGGGACTTTGTCTACCATCAAATAGAGCATATTGCCATGACAAAAGTGGTGAAGGAAGCCTTATGGTTGCGGAGTATAGCCATAGAGTTGAAGGTGCAAGACTAGTTTGTCACTATTTACTATGAAAACAACAATGCATAACAATTATCAAAGAACCAACTCTATCATGAAAGAACAAAGCAAGATCAAGTTGCATTTTGTAAGAGAGGAGATTGCTCAAAGGTTTGTAAAAGTGATGAAGGTCTCAACAGATCATAATCCCTCTGATATGATTATAATGGTTCTGCGAGACAACAAGTTCTTTCATTCCTTGGATTTGGTCTAGATAATTGGTGATTAAACCTATAATGGACTTAATGGCAAGTAGGTGAGTCTCGCTCAGAGAATTTATCTTGAACCAAGGTGGAGATTCGTGAAGATTAGTTCAGTAAAATCTTATTTAGGTTCCTAGATTGTCTTACTTCTTTTAGAGCGTTTAGTGCTTTAGCATTTATTGAGACTAATGCAACCAAGTGACTTGCACTCTGAAGTAGGAAACATTGTTCATGTGACTTCTAGGTGCATTTCAAAGAAGTTAGTTATGGTAATTACGTTGTTATATAAAGGATCATGTAACGGCAATTAATAACTAATTCGAGTTAAAATGTATGTGTATGGTAAATTCTGTCGTGGAAGTACATTGAGACTAATACAACCAAGTGACTTTCACTCTGAAGTAGGAAACACTATTCACGTGACTTCTAGGTGCAGTTCACAGAAGTTAGTTATAGTAATTACGTTATGTTGTTATATATAGGATCCGACAGTTAATAACTAACTGAGTTAAAATATCGATGTATAGTAAATTCTGTCGTGGAAGTATATTGAAGTTTGTTAATATTTCAAGTGAACCACGTTAATTTTCTGTGATTCTTTCATGTTTTTCCTTCTACCATTTATGTTTAGCGGTATCATCTATGTTATCGAACTAGTGTTTGTGTTGGTAGACGCTTTGGGCTATTCCACAACATAAGACATGAAGTAATAAAGTGGTACGTTTTAATTCCGTTAAGAAAGATGGAACTAGAATAATCAATCTCTCCTCTTCTGAAAGCAATGATGATTCATAGTTTCATTCAATGAATTGTGGAGAAGTTCCATTCCGTTTTGTGTTTAACAATACAAGAATGCTTATTTTATGGAATAAATCATTAAATGGAATCATCATTAATTACTAATGTAAAACATAACACTGGTAAACTTAAGGCTATTATAGGCATGGCTGAAGAAATAACTATGTTTTTGTTTGAAGGACCAACATCTTACGCTCCAGTGATTGAGGCTGCAATGGACATAGTTGAGCAAAGTCATGGTCAATTCCATGTGTTAGTTATTGTTGCAGATGGCCAGGTAAATAGTATTACTTTTGTGTTTGTAAGCATGTGCATGTGATACAATTCCCATCTTTATACAATTTTGTTCAAAATTTGAAGGTTACAACAAGTGCTGCCTCTGAAGATGGAGAACTAAGTCCACAAGAAGCAAGGACTATCAAAGCAATAGCTGATGCAAGGTACATGTAACAAATTGATAATTAAAGCCTAGATGGTTATCGAGATTAATTGCTTGTTATTATAAAAAGGAAATATCTCTAAAAACAAATTCAAAAAATTATAAAGAAAATGGAAGTCAGCGTCATCTATAAGAGGACTATAATCATCTTCTCTCCAATATAAGAGAAGTATTTTGTTGAAAAAGATGGATTTGTTCAGCAAGATATGGTTCTGAAGGATCTGCAAACTTAATACCTTAAAATTTTAGATTGACCGTGGTATCAAACTTATTTATGTTAATTGCTTGTGGCCTATTGATAGGAATCTTCCTAGTGTTCTATTACCTCTCCGATTCCAAAATTTTCTTTCTACTTTTTTTTATGTCAGTTCATATGCCATGTCTATTATTCTGGTTGGAGTTGGTGATGGACCTTGGGATGACATGAAGAAGTTTGACGACAAGATACCAGCTCGCGAATTTGACAATTTTCAGGTATGGAATCAACACAAAATTGTGAATGGCAGCAATTTCTTTGTTTGTTATGGTAAAATAATCTCTCCCCTTTTATGCAGTTTGTTAACTTCACTGACATAATGTCTAAGAAATCAAGCTCCTCTGAAAAAGAAGCTGCGTTTGCTCTGGCTGCACTAATGGAGATACCTTTCCAGTATAAAGCAGCCATTGAACTAGGACTACTTGGGTTGGTCCCTTATATACTCCAATTACATGAAAAGTGAAAACATTTGCAACATACTTTGGTTCATTTTGGAGATAAATTTCTGAGAAGCAAAGCGGTTTTTTTTCAGGTGACTATTTGTTACAATTTCTGTTTGATGGTTATTTATTTGTTTTTTCTTCTTCTGTCTGTGTTTTGGACAAAAGTCGAGTAACAGGAAGGGCAAATAAAATTGTTCCAAGACCTCCTCCAGCTCCTTATTCCAGGCTTGTGCCACCAGCTAGTGTTCTCAGCAATATGTCAACTTTCATGGATGATGAGAGAAATCAAATGGTATATATAAGATTGAAACCTAGATGATTCATTATATTCTCCTTTATCACTTTCTAGTAAGTCAAATTACTAAAAAAAATAACATTTTTTGGTTACTCCCCTGTAGTTAACACTTTCCCAACTCATGTAAACCTTTTTATGTCAATTAACCTCTGAATTTTGAGTTGAAGGGAACATGTTATAGCCACAATTTTGACTATGGTTAATAAGCATAGAACAATATCTAAATTAAGCATGTTAATAGAATTTAGCACTTCTTATTTTAACTCAAACTTCAAGAGGATGCAGTGACATAAAAAGTTTAGTGTGTAAGTTGAAAAAAGTGTGTTTGATGCCTGTTACAGATATAGATATATATATAGATATAGTAAAAAATTCTGGGTGGAGTAACAGACCTGAAAGCAAGACCATAAAATGCCTGAAGATAAGATTTTATTTGTTTGGGTAGCAACTTAGCAAGTAGCACAATGATACTTTTTTTTTTTTCTGTAGGCATGTGCTATTTGTCTCACAAGTAGAAAGGATTTGGCCTTTGGATGTGGTCACATGGTGAGCCTCATTAATTCTTGGTCCTTTTCTCTTCTGTTGTTGGATAGTTTATCTATGATTTTTCACAATTTTGGAATGCAGACTTGTAGAGACTGTGGATCCAGGTTAACTAACTGTCCAATATGCCGTCAGAGGATCACCAATCGTCTGAGGGTGTTTTCTAGCTGATTGCAGAATGGAAAGCCGTGTACAATGTGTATTTTAACTAATGATATGTTTAGACGAATTCTTTCTTAGTTATCTGTTTAAATAAATTTTTCCATAAGAAAAGTAAGAAAGTAAAAAGAATTGAGTTTCTTTAATTAAAATCAACTTATCTCTTCACCTCTTGAAAAAGTTGGTAAGAGAACTGTAAGAGTTCATGTAAGTTGATTTAACATAGGAAAGAAATTCAATTTTTTTTTCTGTATATGGAAATATTTGTCTAAATAGGGTTAAGAAGATAGTCTTTTGAACATTGATGGTTTGGTTTTTTGAAGAGTGCCCAAGAATGATCACAATGTTGCATGGAAAAGGTGATTTCACATTGTAGGGATGGTTTAGGTGTTAAGAAAATTGTGCATGTCTTGTTAGTTGTTCAATTTGTGCATGAAAGTGTTTTGATTGAAGAAATTTATTTTAGTTGTTGGACAATGTAGATATTGTTTATATGTACTTATGTTGAAATTTGATGCATGGTTAGAGGATTGTGCAAGATATCCAATGCCATTGTAGCTATGGATCATGTTGACCATGGCCAATAAGAAGTAAAAACCAGTCTTTGTGATTGGGATATGTGTGAACTTACACTCTCTAATATAAGTGTATGCCGTAGAGTTTCCTCAATTAGCGGAAAGGTCAAATATTTTATCTTTCATTTAAATCAGAAAACATAGCATGCATCTTTGAAAAGTCATAGTTGCATTACAAAATCCAAATGACATTTATTTTATATAATATGCAAAAATTCTAAAGAGACAGATGAAAATACTTTAGTTTTTCAGAATTCTTCACAATTATAGATAATAATACACATATACATTGAGGAGTGACAAAATATCAGTTCGATCCGTTTTGATTCTATGTGCTGCTAATTCGTCAAGAGTGAATCGAGTCGAAATAGTTCATCATGAGATGAATTGAAGGACTGATCTATATATTTTTAAAAAATTTTTTTTTTCAGTTTTTTTTAGATTTATTTATGTGGTTATAGTCATTAATATCATTTTTAAACAATAAAAAAAAAAATAACGATAAAAAAATATTTTAATAAAACAAAATTTAATGGTTAACACAATAAAATAAATATCTTTAATAAATCAAATCATATATAAATAAAATTTTATATAAAATATTTTGATTATAGAATCTTTACATACCTCTTAAAAAGTTATTCACGTTCTCTAGTCATATAGTATAAAATCTTGTAAAATTACTAACTTAAATTAAAATACTAATATGCACAAACTTTCATTTAAATATTCATAAAAAAATAACAAAACTATGCATTTAAAGCCAAAATAAAATAAAATAACTATATTTTAAAAAAATATAATTTACATGTTGACAGTAAATAATCAATTTACCTTTAGAAATTATATTACGCTCAGTTTTTAAAGTTAAAAAAAATAAAATAAACCTTTAACATTCTATGTCTTTAAAATTAATCTTAGACTTTAGCTTCGTGATTCCTAAACATACACTTCTGTTACTACCGAAGACTAAGCTTTAAAATGAAAAAAAAAAAAATCTTAAAAACTTTGGATTCAACGCTGCAAGAGGTTTCTCTCTTCCAGATCTTGCTGTGCTGCAGTTGATTATTTCTTTTGTTTTCCCATTTCAACTTCAAAGGAAATTGAAAAGAAAAGGGACCACATGGCAGTTATAGCAACATAGACCTTACACATAGTTCTTCAAATCCTTAAAGTACCTTATCTATCACAAAACAAGAGTCTGTCTGGAAATTGTGCATGAAGACAAAAGTTATAAATATGAATTGTAGGTGAAAACAAATTGCTATTAATATGCAGTTTTGGAGTCAAAGTTCAAGCACCCAAGTTTGTTTGAGCACAATTGCCTTCTCAGTTTCCCATTTAGCTTCCAAAACAAGTTAAAATAGGATTTTGGATTGGTCTATGGTCCCCACATGCACCTCAAATATTCAACCTAAGTTTGGTTGGTTCTATCTTCTCAGAAAATGTTCACACACACTTAACTCATTCTTTATTCTATACTTCTAGACCTGTTCACCCTTTTGTTTCTTCTACGTAATTACACTTTCAGCATTAAAAAAATCAAAGTAAAGAACTCAGTGAAAGAACATGGAAAATCATGCAAGTAAAAAAGTAAACAAAGACACATGTATAAAAAGAAGGCCTTCATATTCATCCATGATTCCAAGGCTCTCCCACCATTATTTTTCCAACTATCTCATCATAGAGCTTACCCCTTTGGATCTTACTCACCAAGTTTTGGAGTTTGGAATTTGGGTCTTCCCAAGTTTTGGAATTTGGATTGGCTAGCTAGATGCCTGCTTATGGGGCATCATTTGACCTAAACTGGCTTCTTGGGTTGCTTGGTTTGGGAGAAAAGGGAGCACCCATTTCTGATAATAATAACATCAAGACTTGGCTTCAGATATTGTTACTCACACTTGTGATTGGAATCTTGTTTCTGTTGTATCAGTTGGCAGATGACAGAGAAAACAATCACAATGTCAATGAGGTTGATGAGTTGGAGGAGATGGATCATCCCAGTCATGAGCTGGACCATTTTTATGAGTCTCTGCAGAGAGAGCAGGAGCACCCCAATGGTGATTTAGACCATTACTTTGATGAGGATGATTCTCACCGGGCCACCGTGCCTGGTGGCAATGATGGGAGGAGACACGGTGGCTGTGCCTTCTGTGGAAATTTCAGCACCACAAGGTGCTCTCGCTGCAAGGCTGCTAGATATTGGTAAGAACAGTGAAATGGTTTCATCTGTTTTTTTAATTAAATTTCAATATTCTAATTTGTTTTTTTTTTCTCTTTATCATCTAATATCTGTTTCTCACACACTTATAGGATAAATTCATTAAAGTTTTTAGGCTAAAAATATGTTTTGGCCATTTTTCCTTTTAAATGTTGATTTTGTCTTTCAACAGTAACTTTTACTTAGTATTCTCCATTTGATGCAGTGATAGTTTTCAATTTTTTTTTTTTAAACTTTTTTAATCAATTCTAGTCAAAACTTTTCCAGTTAGATTTAGGTAAATGAAACTTGTGGAACTCAATTAATATTTGAATGAAGATGATCATGAAAATCACACAAGAACTATAACAAGTAAGTTACATGATCAAGAACTAGAAAATTTAATATCAAATTCTCTTATGTTATGATGCTCGTAGCACGTATTTTTTTTTTTTAATTATGCTATTCTCACCAACTTTATATTTTGTTTAAACATTAGCTGAATATAATAATTTTAATTTAAATAGTATAATTAATGACACATGTTTTACATCTCAAATAAGTAAAAATATGTGTCCTGAAATAAAAAAGATCACATTGTTTTAGAAAAACAAGTTTAATTAAAAATTTGAGAGTTAGATGATTAAAATATTTTTTGAATTATATTTAAAAGGTATTTATAAATTTATATATTTTAAATTAAGTCCAACTTTTTTTTAGTATTTAAATTTATTTATATTTTATTATTATCTACGATTAATTATTCTATTGATTGTTGATTGATCATTTCCACGTAAAGTTTTGTGATTAACATAAAATAATATTATTTTTATTATTTTAATTAAAATACGTTCTCGATAATAATGGACACTATCATTGCCACTTACAACATCTTAAAAAAAAAACACATAGTAGATTCTCAAATAAAATAATATAAAATATTTTTAGTATTTAATAGAATTTTTTTAATAAGAACTTAATTAAAAATATCAACCTAAATCTACGATAGACCTAAAACTTAATTAAGCTTATTTAAAATTAAATTGATTTATTTATAAGATTTTTAACTAAAGACTACATGTCACAATATCTTAGTTGCAGATTCAGCCCTTTTAATACAAAGAGTAGTTTAGTGATTAGCAATTAAATTATATTGTAATTAATAGGAAGAAAATTGTTTATTAGCAAGTTAGCATTTGAAAATTTAAGAACTTTGTAATTGACAGCTACATGTGACAAAATTTTATAAAAATATTTGTGTACAGAAATTGGCCCACAACTACATTTGCAACTTAAAAATATTTATCTTTTTTCAATAAAATTAATAAAAAAATTTAATTAAAAATATTTATTTGCATGTTTTCTTTTTAAATTAGTGTCTGAATTCTTTGATTTATATGTTTTCAATTAAAATCAAGTGATCTGTCTTGGTTGGATATATATATATATATATATATATATATATATTTTTTTTTTTTCTTTCTATTGTAAGGTGTTTGGAAATGTAGATTTTTTTTCAAGATGTATAAAATATTCTTGAAGTGGTTTATATTTATTTTATTTTTTTATTGATAAAAAAATAAAAAATATTAATAAATTAATTAAGTTTTTATAAATCTACATCTAAAGTGAGGCTTTTATGCTTTGTTAGCTCTATGAAATGCCAAATTATGCATTGGAGATCAAGGCATAAATATGAATGCTGTGAATCAGAAATTGCAGCAGATAAAGCAAAAAGAACTGAGAATGAAAGAACCTCGAAGCCTGTTGAGAATTCTGAAATGGTAAGGTTTCTATCAGAACTATTTGTGTTTAATGTCAATTTTGTCAACTAATATTGTTATATATGTTAGAATTTGTCATCTTCAATAATGTTAAACAATGAGACAAGCATAAAAACTTTTTCATAACAATGTTCAACTTCCATATTCTAGTATTACTATTTAATCCGTAAGGAAAAAAAAAAAACAATTGAACCAATTGACTTGTAGTTTACGATTAAAATGAGTACAACCATAGTGCATGCATCACCCTAAAGCACCACTAATTAATAAAACGAAAATGACAAAGTGAAAGAATAAAATACTACAAGCAACTTATTAAATAAAAATTAATTACAAAACCAAAATAATTAGCTACTATTTGACTAAATTAGAGATTATTTATAAATTATTATTTTTTATTTAAAATAATTTTTATTATTAATAAAAATTTATAAAATGATTTCTAAATTGGTATCTAACCATTAATTATCAAAGTTTTAACTACTAATATTTTATATTCTAAATTAATCTCTATTACTTTTTTAGAGACTAATTTATAATATAAAATATTAGTAATTAAAACCTTAATAGTTAATGGTTAAATACCAATTTAGAAACTATTTTATAAATTTTTATTAATAATAGAAATCACTCTAGATACGAATAATTTTTTAGTTTCTAAATAGTGACTAATTATTTTTTATCTCTAAATTTAATTTTTATTTAATAATTTTTTTTAATTATATATATATATATTTCATAATTCAAAATTATACCTTTTATATATCTATACTATAGGTTGGACTAGAAATCATGAATGAGTGTGTTTTATAAAAATTAGCAAAAATTATTTGAAATCAACAAAAGAGAGGATTTAAGTGTGCATTAATTATACTTATTATACCTATTACACTACTAATATAAAATCATCAAATAAAACGTCTTACATAGGAATTTAAATAATAAATATTATTATTTTGTAGATTTTTTTTTCAATTTTCTATAAAAGTTATAATGAAATTATTTGTGTAAGCTTTTCTATAAATATTTTAAATTTCATTAAATATTCTCAAAAAAAGTTTTAATAAATATAAAAAAAATCTAGTAAAGCAAATATTTTCCACAAACTTTTGTAGTTTTTAATCTATTACTAAAACAGTTAAAATTTTTGAATTTCACGTTTAAGATATCTTACCCTACCAAGATTTGGATTCCACCTTCTATTGAATTATTATTGTTGTTATATTAATCACAAATATCTAATTTTAAACTCCAAAATGTTGAATCCAAGATATTAAAGAAGTGTTGGAGATGAAACATAGTAATAAAGTATATATGTTAAAAATTTGATTTTATAAGATTGAATTAAAATTTATAATTTTTATTGGTTAAGAATGTGAAATTGTGACAGGAGAGTTCCCATGTTGAAGATGGAGCATTGTGGAATTCAGAATCAGACATGGTAATGGAAGTTTCGAGTAGTAACAATGTTAAGAATTTGCATGGTTGTAAATTATGTGGAAACCCAAGTACTACAAGATGTCCACGATGCAAAGCCGTCCAATACTGGTTAGTCTCAAACTTTCCAATTAATTTCAACTTACTATAATGTCATTACTAATTTCTTTCAGTCAACTGTGTGAACTTTCTGGTTTTAAATTTACCATGATTGTCTTATAAAAAAACAAGAAAAATAAAGAGTGTTTAGCAATGTTAAGTTTAGATAAGTCGTTTGTAAAGTTTGGATACGTCTTTTAAATGATATGTTTCTGTGTACGATATGTATCAGATACTAATATGCATGCGACATGTAAATATTCAATTCAAAAGATATTTTTTAGGTTTATGATAATTTTAACACTGTTTTAACACAATTTTAAAAAAGAATAAATACAATGATTTTATAGAAACTTAAATTTATTGTATAAATTTATATTATAATTATAGAATAACGAACAAATCCTATATATAATTAAGAATATTTAGATTATATATATAGATATTATTGAGAATGTTTTTATTTAATCTCTAAATTTTTTTGAAGTTGTTAATTTGTCTTGAAATGAGTTTAAACTAAAATATCTTTTTCAATGATGGTAATAAAAAAAGAGATGAAATGTCTTAAATGAACTATATTCTCTTTTTACTTTTTAGATTTTAGATAGATGAATTAAATTAATTTTTGTTATATTTGACTAACCTTGTTCATATATATTTTGATTGTCAATTTATATTTTATAATAATATAATATATAAATTTGTATCCTAATGTCTTATATTTTAAAGATTATACGTGTTAAAGTGTTTTTGTCCTTATTTATATTGTGTTTGGTGTCCGTGTCTACATTTTGTCTACCCTTATAGAAACATGTGAAGTTCTATGTAAGAACATATTTGTATGTATAAACTCTTCAATAATATAACTTTTCTTTTAACTTTTGTTCTTGTCATTGTTGCAAACAGACTCGCATAAAACTTATTACAAGTTAATCTGTAGTATGGAGTGAGTATTATAAATAATTGTATAAAATATTCAGATTCATATTTTATCTATGAATTAAATTCCAAATATGTACAAAGTTTAATAGTTTTGATTCATTAATTACGTGGATGCACGAAAAATGTTTACATTAATTCCAGTTTCTTGGAATTAGTTTCATGCAGTTGATGGGTTATCAATTTTTTTTTTTCTTTCTTTTTCTTTCAGTTCAATGAAGTGCTTGATTATGGACTGGAAATGGCATAAAGTGGACTGCATTGCAAGGGTGGATTCAACTCCAAAAGAAAGATCAAGAGATGTAAATTTACTCCTTGAAGCCAACATGAAGATGTCTAACTATAGATGATGTTATAGTTGATGATGTTTTAGCTACTTTCCTCCCAGGTTGGAATGCTTCAGAATTCATACGAAGAGGAAGATAATGTTCAATCATCTGGTCCCCTTTCTTTGGAGTGTCATCCAGGTTTAATTCTTTTTCACATTTTAAAGTAATTTTTCTTTACTTTGCTAAGATTGATAAGAAACATTTTCCAATATGTACAATTCCAATCCTTCATTAATTGTTAGTATTCTGTATTCTGTCTTTTTTTGGCTGTTGCAGCAGGAAACACAAGCCTCAAGTTTCCAATTGAAGTATCACAGGTACCATTGACATAATTGTGACAAAATAACAATATAATCTCTTACTCTCTTTCTATCACATTTTCTTCTATAAGATGAGATTAATGCAAGTGCCAGCAAATATGTAACTTTACTTCAACTTTTAGCCCTTTTTAGTTAAATTTCTTTATAAACCTTTATTAGAAAACAACAAAAAAGAAATGGAAATGCTTTTCTTTCATAAACTACCATAAGTTGATTTATAAAAACTTTTTCATTTAGCTTCTCTTATGAGAGTTTATAAAGAACTTTATCCAAATGGGGTCTTATCAGGTCTCACTTCTAGAGGGACCTACATGAATTTCAACTATAGAAGAAAGTGTGCTTGAAAGAAAGTGTGAATGAGTGTCTCAAATAATTAGTTGTGACAAAATGTGTGTTATAATGAAGGGTCCTACCAACAAAGTGTTATTATATCTTATGGATGAAGTAGCAAAGTCTAGGTATGTTTTTTTATTCTTTCTTGATGTCTATTGTGGCTTGTATAAAAACAACAAACTTAGTAATTTGTGGCTTACTTGTATAAAAACAACAAACTTAGTATTTTCTTTGGTTGGTTGGTTATTTTAAGGAAAGAGACTTTATCATTACAATCAAAACTTGATGAGTGGAAGAATCTAGCAAATTTTGAGAGAGAAAAATTTCAAAGCATCAAAAGACAATCAAACTACCAGGTAATTAATAGGTGACATGTCCCAAGAGAATTGAGCATTGTCAAAGCAATTGAGACATTTTAGGACAACATTTCCTTCTTTTTCCTTTTTACAGTTGCTTGTGTTGAAGAAGGAAAAAGAATCAATATCAGATGATGAAAAGAAAGCTTACCATGTAATTCATAGTTTACACAAAAGGCTAAACCACTTGCAGGTATTGGATCAGTTTGCACTTGAATTTTTTTCTGTATCAACCTATTTGTGTTAATTTAATTACCATACAGAATTCAGTGCAAGAAAGCAATGCAGAGAAGAGAAAGCTAGAAGAACATGTACAATGTTTAGAGGTCTGTTTTCTTTCTTTCTTTTTGTATTAATCTTTTTAAAATGTTTCAACTAGTATAACTTAGATGTAGTTCCTTAAAAATTTTTAGTGTTTCTTTGATCAGAATTGAAATTGCATTTCAATAATCTAAAACATAACAATATTGCATTAAATATCAACGTAGATTTAGTAAGATAAAAGTGCAAATTTGATTGGAGAATTGTACCAAAAACACTTAAGAAATTGTATCTATGTTTTATCCTCTTACAATTTCCTTATCTGTAGTTTTCATTGACCGATGAATGAAAGTTATATGTCTTTGTTTAGAAATATTGCTCATAGGTTATGGTTTATGAATAGAGTGAATGTGCTGACTTGAAGAAAGTACTGCAAGAAGAGCATAAACGTGCTCAACGTCTTACAATGGAATGTGGCAAGAGTCAAGAGGCTGCAAAAATGGCAATGAGAGAAGTTGAAGTAGTGAGACAGGAGATACAAGAAAAGAGAGAGCATGCCCAACATCTCAAGGAGAATTTTCGAAGAGATCTTATATTTGCTGAATCTAGAGCTGCAATTGCCGAGGTACTTATTGACATGTCAATTTTTCCATTGGTTGGTTCCAAATCAGAACTTTTTATTTAGATGGAGATTCTCTGGATCTTATAGTTTTCACTATTGGTTTGTTCTCAGGAAAAACTAAGTGATCTTTACAGGAAAATCAGAATATCAGATTATAAGGTGAATATCTCTTTAGCTTTTCATTATGTGTGTTTCTTTGCATTTTTGGCTTGCCTGTTACACACCTTAGCATAACCTATCTTAACATAAAGGAGGTATTTTATTCAAGCATCTTCATTATTGAATCATGTTCATATAGACTCAGCTTTATAAGATTTCCTCTATCCAAATTCTAAATAATGTTATTGAGTTTGCAATTAGCTTGGCATCAATAAAAATAAGTAATTAACATGAAATTGGTTTAGAAGTTTGGCTACAAGATTAAAGAAGGAAACAAAATTAGAAAAAATATGTCAATTTTTTAGCATGGCTATATATTCAAAACTCTTATTTATCTGCCTTTCCAAGCTCAAAGTTATCTTCTGATTAAATGTAGCTTTGTTCTATATGCCTCTCCAATGATAATGACTTGGCCTTTGGATGTGGACACATGGTGAGTTTTTTCAAACAGTTCTCCCTCTTGTTTTTCATATTTACACATGATGACTACCAAGTAACTAATCCTTCTGCAGACTTGCAGAGACTGTGGATCAAAATTATCAAGGTGTCCTATATGCCGGGAGTTGATCACAAACCATATCAGGCTATTTCCTGGTTGACTAAGCTTGGATGCTCATATAGTATTTTTTGAGTGCTCCAAATATATTTTGTATATATAATAATCCTGTAACAAAGTTTTTCACTTGTTACATTCCCTTTCAGACCTTGTACAACTATGCAACTACATAGTTCGTTGACTACAATTGTAAAGTACCACATGACATTGGAAAATAGTCAACAAAAGTAATCCAAGACTCTCAAACTTGGCTCATGCAGTGTTATATGGTGTTAAATGGAAGATGGGATGCTTTACCTCACAAACTTGCAACAATTGTATGTACTTATCTAGTCCCTCAAGTCTTCTTTTATTCAGACAAAAACAAACATATGTATATAAAGATGTTTGGTCAAATGATCCTTGAATGTAAAAACTGTAAACATTAAGTTGTCTTGAACACCAATGTATTCCACATTTCCACAACAAGAATTTTACATAACCTAGGTGATTTTTTCATCTTGAGTAAATATATAATCCTTAGTCTATGGAGTTTTCTGCTCCTATTGCTACTACTTTTATTACGTATGATTTGAATAAGTTTTATGTATTTATCTTATAACTATAAACCATTAGTTAATTTAACGGTGCCATTGATATTAACCATTCAAAATGAAAGACAATGTGTTGTCTTCTATTATAAATAAGCATAGAGATGTTGTAATAATTCATTCAGAGAGAAACCATAAGATTCTAATACCGCAAAATGCATATTTGTGAGACAAATAATTCACAAAAATATAATAAGTCACTAATTTAATTAGAGACTAATTTAGAATCTCGAGTAGTTAGTAGTTGGTAGCTAATGTTAAATACCAATTTAGAAACTACATTATAAATTTTTATAAACAATAGAAACTACTTTAGGTACCAATAAGTTTTTAGTTTATAAAATAGTATCTAACCTAGTCAATATAATTGACTAATTATTTTTTTGTCTCTGAATTAGTTGATATTTAATAATTTTCTTCTAGTGGTATATGAGTTTAGACAGTCACCCTCACCCATACAATAACATTAATTATTTGATTTATTTATGATTGATCCTGTGTACATAAGAAGTGACTGTGATACTTGGGTTGATCATAAAAAATTACTCAAGAACCTCTTATATTCACTTGCTTCTTTATGTTGATGACATGTTAATCATATATAAGTATCTGATTAAGATCAATAAGGTGAAGACACATTAAGTGGTGAGTTTGAGATAAAAGATTTAGGTCCAAAAAACAGAATCCTTGGCATGGAGATCTTGCGAGATAAAAATGATGGAAAATTATGTTTATCTCAAAAGAGCTATTGGGGAGAGTTTTGGAATGTTAAATAAAAAAATAATTAATACTCTTTTTGTGACTCATTGTAAGTTGTTTGCAAAAATGTCACCACAAACAGAAAAGGAAGAAGAGCTTAAATCTCAACTACCTTACTTTAATACGTATATAGTGAGTGTTATTAGTTGTTATATTAGTCAAACCATTGCGGTCATGTTTGATTGTGTTTAAATCTTCTCCCACGATGTGAGAAGGTAATGCCAAAATCAAGAATGATAATGCCCAAATCAGGTTAGGGCTGACAAATGTGGTGATTTTACTGCGAAAATGAAGTGTGCGTTGATGGTGTCACGACTCAGAAATTGGGAAAGAAGAAGAATGCGAAAAGTTTAGGACTCATTGTAACGCCCCTCAAAATATTGTTCATTTTTATATAATAAAATAAAGGTGAAACAATAATATCAAAAATTTAACATTGGTATATACATAATATAATTCATCCATTAATACAAATGTGTCTCAGAATAATATCCCTTTTCGAGGAAGTTTTAATACATCTCCATACAGGAGTTTTCAAAATAAAACAAAACAACAGCATTAAAAAACCGGCGATCTCCTCCTCCAGAAATGCTCACTGAGGAGCTCTACCACCTGCAACCTCATCTGCTCCCGTGCAAATATACATGATCATCACAGGTTTAAGAAAAACAACCACGATACAAAACAAAGGGTAAGCTAGATATTTTTAAAAACTTTAAATATGAAACTTTATATCAATAGAAAGCATAAATCTTCACACCATTCATAATCTATATCAATTTTCAACCATCAATATCCCCATATTCCACAAACTCGTCAAGTGTCTATTCAATACATTCAATACTCATGGTTCACATGTCAGACTTTCCACTGACTCGTAACACATAGACACATGACTCTACTTCCGGAAGACTCGTGCGTTGAACTTAGCATCCAGAGACCTGCACCTGTCATACTACATTGCTGTAAAGTTCCCACAGCTATGCGCATAAACATAATCTCGATCTCAATCTCAATATCCTCACTTTCTCAGTATGACAGGGTTAATCCATATAACAGGTCAAGTCAGTTATCTTTCAAACGACTTACCCATACATATGGACCTCCTTCGACTCTCACCAACTGAATGACTTCATCTGTGTGATTCCATCATATCAGCAGAGTCAGGATCGCCTCATTCACAGGATACTCACAGATCAATACATCCTCATAAAATCTCCACACGGTATTTTCTTTCCTGAAAATACTATGCTTTGATCACTCTTTCACATTCATCCAGTACATCATACCACACGTAAAAGCACAATTCCATCATATAATATTTTGAATCTTTTCTTAAACAATCCCAATCACAGAAACAATCATACCAAAGTTCAGATTTTCGAATATCATATGCATTTCACCTTTCAATCTCAAACAATTTCAAAACGACACTAAAATAGGGGATTTCTAAATTTGCATTAAAACCGGCTATCACGTTTCCCCACACATAAAAACAGAGCATCGTGAAATAGAATATGAAACCGGCGACCACGTCGCCCTCACTTCAGAACCTACTCGCCTAAAGTTTTTATAAACGAAAATGCTAGCTTCCCTTACCTGAACTTGCGCAAAATCACTAAGAGCTCCAAAACCCACCAAAGCTTAAAGATGTCCTAACCTGCACCATGGAGCCTTTATCACAAAACTGACTATACTACTCATTTTCTATGCTAACAGAGACGATTTCTGGAGCTAAGGGAGTCGCCGGCAACGCCTATGCATAGGCAACCCTCTCAAGCTCAGATTCGACTCGAAAAACAGAGTAAAACGACTTACTCTGTTCTAGCGTCCTGACGGGAGAACTTGCAGAGACTTCCCAGAAGGACAAAGGCAGTTGCCGATCATAGCACTGGTACGTGAGGATAGCCGCGTCTTCGAGTGGAGGAGAAAGGAGAAAAGGGAACTAAATGAGCTGCTTCCCTTAGCTCTTAAGGTCGAACGACTCTTTAGCCTTCACTGCCATTACCCACTCTCTGAGCAACCTTTCGTGCACACTTCCTTGAACAGTATGACCACGTGGGTTTCTGCGCATACCAACTCTCTGATGCTAACTATTCTGAAACACCCTTTTTGTCTACGTGTCGCGCATGCAGGACGTCTCATGCTGGGAGCCTCGGTCCCACCTTATTTGTGTGAAACACGACATCGCGCGATAACCTTCCACCGATGACTGCTCGCGCGATGACTATGCCTCTCATACCGGCGATGACTGATTCCTCTTCCTGATAGACGACCGATGTCTCACCTGGCAGACAACCGACGTCTCACCCTGGCAGACAACCGATGTCTCATTCAGGAAGATGACCGATGTGTCTCCCATCCTGGTTGATGATCGATGTTCCTCTCATCCTGTTGGCGATCTCTTATCGCCCTTGTGTGTGACGAGGACACATCGTCCCACTCTGGTCATCGATGTCACATCGTCACACCTTGCTGAAGGTTCATCCTCCCATTCCTCTAAGTCTGTGTTATTACGGTTCACACTACTCATGGTGGCAGACATGCCACCTATCTTCTATATCACTCATCTTCTGTATTTAGACCACATACTAAGTGCTTACCAAGTCTTCTCGAATACACGGCGATGTGCTCTTTTCGGCGATCATGTACACCATAGGCGATTGGCGATTTAATATGGGGGAAGTCGGAGGCCGCCGCCTTCTTCAAAAACTGCGATCTCCTTGACTTCTAAGCTACACCTTCCTTTCTCTTACCCTTCTTGATTCACGTGCCTCCCCCCTTTCAAGCACGCCCACGTGATTACCTCACGATGAAGTCATCGCACCTGACTACTTGGTTAGTACACTGGTCAACCGACCAACCTCTACCAGCTGACTCCAGACCTTGTACGACGTCCGAGGTCTGACCACTATGGTATTTTCCATTTTTATGTCCTTTTTATTTTAAATAATAACATACCCAGAAATTATTTAAAATCTATCACTTCTATTCCAAATAATTTATAGGTCCTTACACTCATGAATTTGGGGAAAGTGAAAACGAAATGTTCTAGTGCTTGTTTTCTTGAACATATTAATGATACGCTAGTACATCACGAAGAATAGAATCCACGTCACCCAAGCCAAAGGGGAAACATGTTTATACATCAATATTATATATATATATATATTTATATATATATTTTAAAAATTGGGTCTATTGGTTTGGTCCGTCAGTAATGCACGACAAATTGAATCCAAAGCACCCAACACAAACGAAAAACGTGTTTATACCCTTATTTATTTATTTATTTTTAAACATTTGGGTCCATTGATAATACATTTTTCTCGATGAATTTACTTTCGTCGATAATATATTGTCGGTAAATCCCAATTTTCTTGTAGTGATTTTGCACATAATTATTAATGTTTCATCAAGATCAATGCTTTGTCAATAAAATTTTTACTTTTAATTTTTTTTTTATGTAATTTAGTCACATTTTATCATGTATATGAATGTAAGTTTTATTTCATCACCACCTAAGGTATTATATGCGAGAGATATAGATAAAAACCAACCAAAAAAAAATATAAATATCTTCCATATATAAGGTTATCTTCCATATATAAGGTTTAAGAAGAAAAAGATTCATGATTTGTGTATTCAATATTTCACCAACTTTTGTTTAACTCAACTTCTTTCTTAATAACTTAAGTGTGTGGTTCCACTACATATGTGATCACATACATGTTGTGTCCACATAAGTGACATAAATGTGAAAAACACATATATTGAAAATTACACCCAATATTCAATCAGACATATATGGAAAATGTACTCATAATATATGTTGAAATATAATAATGTAGTTGTGTGAATAAGAATGTGAGAACTATACTTGCATATAAATGTGCATCTAAGATTCAATTATAGAAGTGTCATTATATTCATAGAAATTTGTATCAAAACTTAAACTATAAAAATCTAATTATATCCACATATATGTGTGATAGATATTTCTATAACAAACTACATTACAAGTTGCTTTCAGATTGGTGTCTTAAATCTATTGTTTACCTAAATTCGATTTAGTTTTGATTTTAGCTTGTTGATTTTCTGATTTTGAGGATTCTTGCTTTACAGCGTGTTTGGTTCCAGGGGTGGTACTGTTGTCGACGACGGAACTCTCAGTATCACCCCGTTTGCTTCCAGCGTTGCATGCGAGTGAGGGAGGAGGTGCAGAGAAAGTAGAACAGATTTGCCATCTTCGATAAAATGAAGAGAAAGTAGAGCGAGTGCCACGTCATAAGTAGGAAGTTACCCTTCTAGCCTTCCTTTTTTCTTCCATGCCACGACAAAGGACTCCTGCATGGGCATTGTTCATGGCTGTGTAGATTCGTCTGTGAGATTTCTCACTTTGGCTCAGGAATCGTTTGACCATGGTGGAAGCCTGTGAGTGAATGCAGTGGAGTGAATGCAATGGTTGAGGAGTAGCTGTGCCATAACTTCCTTCTTCACTCTATAAAACTATGCCTAGAGGTTTCAGTTCACTCATCAAGCAACGCAAGGTCTTCCTCACATGCAGTGATTCCTACATTGGTTAAGTGATTCCTACATTGGTTAAGTGATTCCTACACTGGTTAACTGGGCTTCAGGAGACTCCTAAGGCATCACTGTGTGGTTGTGCTTCGTTCATCTCAGGTGAGGCTTTTCTGTGTTTCAAGTATAGCATAATCGATTAGGTTTGAAAAATGGGTGCCTACATAATCGATTATACACTTAAAAGTAGTGGATAATCGATTATGCATATGCAATAATCGATTATCTGTGAATTTGAAGGCACATAATCGATTATGTATGTAGCTCAGAATGCAACATAATCGATTATGTGATTTGGATAATCGATTATGTGTAGTTTTTGCCTGGTTGAATAATCGATTATGTGGGTGATTTTATTTGGCTAATCGATAATGTGGGCACAACATGCATGTGATAATCAGTTATGTTGTAGGTTTTGTTCTTCAGATTTCTCATTTTTGATTTTTTTTTTTCAGGCAGTGCTTTCTTTCTGTGGTGGTGCTTCATCCTAATTTTCTTCAGCTTATCTTCAGGTTTTTTTTTTGAATTTTATTTGTATTTTAGAGTTGTTTGAACTGGCAGCATAATCGATTATGGTTCTTAAAACTTTGGATAATCAATTATGTGAGATTTTGAACTTGCAGCATAATTGATTATGGTTCTTAAAACTTTGGATAATCAATTATGTGAGATTTTGAACTTGCAGCATAATTGATTATGGTTTTTAAAACTTTGGATAATCAATTATGTGCTTTTTTGAAGGGAAGTGATAATCGATTATGTGATTGGTTTTCCAGATTTTTTGATTTTTTGAATTTTTTTTAATATTTTTCCAGGCACACTTTGATCTTGCTTGACACTTGCATTGTGGTTTTGTTTTGCTCTCTTGAGGTATGTCTGGTTTATTTAAAAATATATGTTTTATTTATCTTTAAATTTTATTTGAATGTTTATTATGTTTGGAATGGAATTTGTTTAAATCATGTTAAAATAGTTATTTTTGTTAATTAGTTTATAAATTTATATATTTTATATTTATATATATATACAAAATAATTTAAAGAATCATAAATAATATTAAAATTATCTACATAAATTAACTTAAGTAACAAAATCAATTTCAAATAATAAAATGGAAAATAATAAATTATACTTACATTTATAATTATATATTTAATTATTTTGTTGAATTTTACATTTTTTTTCTTTTATTTATAAATTAAACTTTAAATTATTTTAATTAACTAAAATATTTACAAAATAAATAGTTACTTATTTTTTTTATATACAAGGGTAAATTTGTAATCTTACAATTTATACTATTCAAAATAATTTAAAATACTTTTATAACCGTCACTTCACTCACAGATTTCAATAAACTTTCCTCACACATCCACTCTTAACATACCCCAATCTAAACACCCTCAACTTTCTTCACTCCTCCACACCCTCAACTTTCCACTCCCCCACACCCTTTAATCCAAACAAAGCATTAGAGTAGTTTAATTTGATTGGTAGAATAGTTTAGTTAACATTTTGTTGACTAACTGTATTTAGTGAATTGTATAAGAGTTGCTTCATTTATGAAATTATTCATATTTATTTATTTATTGTTATTGATAAAAAAATAAATTAAAAGTTACTTTTTGAGTTTTGGAAGCACTTACACAATATAACATAATATAATATAATATAATATTATATATATATATATATAAAAGAAAAGTCGAATATGAGTTTAAATAAAGAATGCTTATTTTTCAACTAGCAATTACAAAATTTCTAGGAAATTATCCTCACAGCGTGGTTAGACAGAAGAACTTACGTATCAAAAGTCGTGCATGATTGATTTTATTCTAGAACCTTCGTTTACCAAGACCAATGATGGAGCTTGACCAAAACCATTTACAACAGTCAAAATAATTAACTTTATAATATTAAAATTAAATATAATAATTTTCTGAATATTACTTCTGTCTGACCAACAATTTAAATTTTCAATAATATTATGCAACTATTAATTCTTTGTAAGATATTAACTTTTTTTTTTATCAATAACACTCTTTGGTTTTTTTTAATGATCTTTATACCTTTTTTTGTTACTAAATATAAATTTTGTGTTTATTTGTAAGATAAACTATGCTATTTTCTACATATAAGAACATATAAGAAGACTCCTAAAACACTAAAAAAGTTAACAGACTTTTAAACATTTAAGAAAATTGATAGAAAATGACAAAAGCTACACTAAAAGAATTTATTAAATAATCATTAAAATTAAAGATGAAAAATAATTAGTTATTATATTAATTATATTAAATTTTATTTTAAAGATTAAAAAATTAATTATATTTAAAATAATTTTATAATTAATAAAAATTTATAAAATAATTTTTAAATTAAATATTAAGGTTTTAACTAATAATATTTTAGATTTTAAATTAATTTTTAGAAAATTAATAGAGACTAATTTAAAATACAAAATAATAAATAATTAAAACTTTGATAATTAATAGTTAGATACTTACATAAAAATTATTTTATTAATTTTTATTAATAATAAAAATTATTTTAAATATTAATATTTTTATAGTTTATAAAATATCTTTAATTTAATTAATTATTTAGATTTTTAAAATTAATTTTTATTTAATTATTTTTTTAGTGTTGCATAGAAAAATCTATATAAAATACTTAAAAAGCAAGAGAAATTTACAAGATGAAGTGACATATAAACTTTTCTATGCAAAGGGATGTGTTGAAGTCATGAAAAATAAGTTTGAAAATGAAGAAAACAGTATGAAAGGAAATTAATGAATAAAAGTTATCGTAAGAAAAGTATTATTTTTATATATATATATTATCTTCACATTTCGAAGCTCCATCGTTATTTGTGACAAGTTCCTGTCGGTAATGAATTTTCTCGAACCTTAAATTGTAAAGATTGCTCAGTTTGGTCAAATGATTAATTATACTTTTCTTCTAGGAAAAAAAAGTTATCACAGTCCCAATTTCTGGTGTAAGAAATAAACATATATTTGTTATAAATTTTTATGTTATTTTTCAATTAAATTATTTTATCTTTCATTATGATAAAATTATTAAATAAAAATTAATTTTAAAAATAAAAAATAATTAATTATTATATTGATTTGACTAAAATTTTAAGTACCAATTATTTAGATTTTAAATTTAATTAGTAATTAATTAAATATCAATTTAAAAATTATTTGATAAAAATTAATTTAAAAATTAAAAAATCTTTTAATCTTTAAAATGGTTTTAGTTTAGGTAATTAATTATTTTTTATATCTAAAATTGATTTTTATTTAATAAAATTCTTGTAGTGTTTAATGAATAAAAATAATTTTTGTACAACTTTTTAAAAATGATTTTATAATTGTTAAAAGCCATATTATTTTAATATAATTGAAATACGGATAGATGTGCATGTTTATTATTTTCTCTCTTAATTTTCTGTACTGAGTGTGCTTGTGTGTTTTAAGTATAAATATTGATATCTTTTTTCAGTTTCCGGTATAAATAATTTAAAAAATAAATTAAAAACAAGATAATGCATTTTCTAATTACAAAAATTAAAATAAAAGACTGAAAATAAAAGTATAAAATGCACAAACGTAAGAAGTTATTAAATAATTTAATATTTGAAGTCTTATATCCATATTTTGATTTAGCATAATTTTAATTTAAATATAAATCATGAATTTCTATTTAATTTTATTTAATGTGAAATTATACAAGATTTTGTCTCACTCAAAAGAACTTTAGTTATTATACTCACTAGAAAAAGTTAAGTGAAGCCTCTATATGCGTGAACTTACTTGAAAGCATATGAGAATGTTAAAGATGTATTGTTTTTTTACTAGGGACTTTTAATTAGAGACAAAATAGTCAATTAAAAATATGTTTTCATGTATTAAGAATTTTTTAGATTGAAAAAAAGTTGATACTAATTAATTAAGATTTATGATTTTAGAGTCTATTGCACTTAATATATAAATTCAATATTATTTATTAAGTAACGTCGATCTTATAAGCTTTTAATCAACATTAAATACCTATTTTTTTTTATAGAATTATTCTGTCATACCGGAGACAATGATACATAATACTTACATATATTACTAAAAAAATTATTAAATAGAAAATAACTTTTAAAAACATAAAATAATTAGTTTTTATATTGATTAAATTATATAGTATTTTAGAGACTAAAAAAATTATTGGTACCTAAATTAATTTCTATTATTGATAAATAGTTTCTAAATTGGTATTTAATTGGTTACTAAAGTTTTTGCTATAAACTTTAGACTATGAATAACTGGTAACTAAAACCTTCTTGATAGCTAAGTAGATAACACTTTAAAAATTATTTATCAGAAACTGTTTTAGATTTGGTTATATATAATATATAATTTAGTCAATATAATAACTAATTATTTTTTATTTTTAAAATTGATTTTTATTTGATAATTTTAATAGTGCATGGAATTAATAAATATTTTATCATTTAGGAAAATATGTGAATCTACTTCCTTAAGTAGAAACCAAAAGAATATAAAAGAGTTTAAAAAAGTTTGTAGAAAAATAATAAAGTGAATATGGCGAATCAAATTCTAAGATACTTAGCCTTGTATAAATTTCTTTAAACATCATAAAATTCAACTTGAAATGAGTACAAGATACACCTCAACAAATAGTTAAGTGAATTGAAATTACAATATAAAGAAGTCATTGAATTTTTATCTTAAGAAAAAAAAGTATGTACTAGGTTTTAATCTTGTTATTTGTTTCTTTTGTTGGATCAATAACTTGATCAAAATTGTTTTTAGGAATAATTATGAGATATTTGTTCAGGATGTTGTTTGTTTGGAATTGTATAAGAGATGAGATATCTGTAAAATATTCCTTTTAATTTAATTTATTTATTATTAATAAAAAAAAATATATGATACCAGACATGCAGATTTTACTCTATTTAGGAGATTTATAATAAGTTTGATTTATTAATTTCTAACATATATAATTTTCAAATTTAATGATTATTTCCTTATTTTATTTTAGATGCCAAATTGATATATGTCAGAAACTATGCTACCATTTTTGTGATTTTTTCTACTCAACCATTTTGGTAATTTTGGACATTATAATCAAGTGATTATTACAATTTCAAGTACTAATTGATGTGTTTTTTTAAATATTATGTGTACGAAAAAATTTATAAAATATTATTAAATAAATATTAAAATAATTTATTTTAATAGATCATGGATCCAAATTAAGCAAGGTGAATCACCCCGTAATCATCACCTATGAGAGTTAGACAAATATGAGTTAGGTCAACGGTTTTCCATTGCCAAAGTTATTGCTCATTCTTCTAGTTTTGTGTTGACTGGTTCGCATTTAATGATCCTTCAAATATTATTTTTTTCTAAATTTCCCTTTAAATAATGATAGCAACCATCAGGGAAGAAGACATGGAATTTTCCATGAACTTAATGTCTAACTATATTAATATTAATAAATGAATAAATTAATTACTACTACTTAGATATGCTGAAGAACTATGTATATAATCATCACAGAAACTCTCTTTTTTCCTTAACTTTCTGTATATAAATCCAAGAGTGGAAAATATATAAAACATTCGTGATGAATGTTCATGGGGTACACTTGAGTGTAGATTGTGTTCTTATGATCATAGTGTTGCTGATAATATCCCTGCTAGGGTTTCTTTTCTGGCTAGAAAACAAGTTATCCAATCATAATTCCAGTGAGGCCAATGATTTGAAAGAACATATGCAGATCAGTGATGAAAGAAGCAACTACCCCTTCTGTGAACAAGATACTGCGCACTATGTTTGCTCCTTCTGTGGTAGATTAAGCAACACAGTTACAACATGTTCACGCTGCAAAACTGCCATATACTGGTAATGAACCCTCAAATTTTCATTCACCCTTTTTTGCCTTTTTGTTTTTACATGCATAGACGCTGTTACAAACATTTGTTAAATCATAAAACCACAAGCAAAATCAGTTTTCGATCTAATACACTTCAGAAAGCTGCTTAAAAGAATACAACAATTAGTAGCATTTTTTGGCAAAACTTTTGTTGCAGCTTTGTAAGATTCCACCCAAAACATGGGATCGTTATTCAACTCCCATATTGTGTTTTTCATTTGTTTCTCTCTCTATATCTATCTATCTTTCTATATCTATATACACATGCAGTTCAAAAGGAAACAACAAAGTTATCCCACTGTGATATATATTACAGATATATATAAGTTTTGATATTTTGATTGGTTTTGATGGATTTCATTACTGATATGTTATCAGCTCAAACACATGCAATTTTAAGCACTGGAGGCTTGGCCATAAATATGAATGCGTTGAGATTGAAGGGTCAGAAGATCAGCAAGAATCACCTTCTCATGGAAGCCATTGTCTTCTCATGGTGCTTCTGCTCAATTATTTTCAGTCCATGTTATAATATATGTAGGGGTTTTGAAGAAAATATCACAAGTTGTGGAGTGTATGTAAAGCAACCCTACCAAAAAAAATATTGGAAGGGAATGATTGGTTTGATTATGAAATTATAAACATGATGCATACTCTCTTTTTTTCTATAGTTTTTGGATAACTGTGTTACAAGTATGAATTATTTATTCACTTTCTTAGTGACTAACTTTCTTAGAAAAACCTGGTCAACCATATTTAGTGGAGTCTCTCTTTCAACCCTATGTCAGATCTCAAATTTGAGATTTTGTTTAGGAAATCAAAGAAGTTATCATGTGTTTGAGTACTTGATTTAACTATGTGCAGGATAAATACTCATCAAATGAAGTTGAGGAGAGAATATATGAAGGAGATGTTTACTATATTGAAGGAGGAGAAAAGAGTGGAGAGTTCAGTGATGAAACATCATTGATGTGTGGAAATGGCATTGTGGATGGAAATGAAGGGTGTGCAGTGTGTGGTAATCCAAGCTCTAAAGTATGTTCAAGATGCAAAGCCATAAAATATTGGTAAGTTTCTTATTATCTAACCCTAATCTAAAGTCAACCTAACCAAACATCTCAAGTCAATGCTTTGTTTCCATGATTTTTTAAAGTTAATGTTTCATTCCTCTAGGAGATTAATGTGATGCATATCTTTCTTTTCTAAGCAAATATATATATAGTATTGATGCCAAATTTCAATGTTATTTAACAAATGTTTTAACACCAAGTCTTCGGATTCTTAACACTATCTTAATATATCTTAGGGCAAGTTAGTTTGGAAGATGATAAGTGTGAAGAAAGTTGTCTAAAACAAAGAAAACAAAAGTTTAGATAGATTACCCTATGTGTTGTTATTATAATTGATTTTATTTTGACAATTTACATGTTAAATCTTTGTATTAAAGAATTATTATTTCACTACAAAGAAAATTATTAAATAACAACTAATTTTAGAGACAAAAAAAAATTAGTTACTATATTGACTAAATTAGATACTATTTTATAAATTAAAAAATCATTAGTATATAAAGTTGTTCCTATTATTAATAAAATTTTATAAAATAGTTTCTAATTTGGTATCTACTACTAGCTACCAAGGTTTTAATCATTAATTTAGAATCTATAATAATTAGTAATTAAAACTTTGGTAATTAATATTATATACCCATTTAGAAGCTATTTTATAATTTTTTAGTTTACAAAATAGTCTCTAACTTAATCAATATAATGATTAATTATTTTTAATCTTTAAATTAACACTACAAAAAAATTATTAAATAGAAACTAATTTTAAGATAAAAAAATAATTAGTTGTTATATTGACTAAATTAAATACTATTTTAGAGAGTAAAAAAAGTTATTGATATCTAAATTAATTTCTATTATTGATAAATAATTTCTGAATTAGTATCTAATTAGCTACTAAGATTTTAACTACACACTTTAGAATCTAAATAATTTGATATCAATTTAAAAACTATTTATCGACGATAAAAACTAATTTAGATATCAATAATTTTTTTTGTCTCTAAAATAATATTTAATTTAGTCAATATAGAAACTAATTATTTTTTGTTTCTAAAATTAATTTTTATTTAATAATTTTCTTGTAGTGTAATTATTATTTCATGATTTTCTTGTACTATTTTGATAAAATTTTAAATTCTGATTAGAAAACTCAGACAAAAAAGCAAGGTAGTGTACCTATGTTGATCTCCTAGAAGAAGCATATACTTCTTTTTCCAATGTTTCATAAATGAGAAAATATTTAATTGAACTATTCTTTAATTAAAAATCACTATTTGCTATGATTTTGTTAGTTATTGCGTAAAGTGTAAAGTTAGTTAGAAAAGTCAATGCTTTATAATTTTTTCTGAAAGATATACAAAAATCCAAAGTAAAGGGTTTTGACTAAGTTGTTAAATGAGTGAAATAGTAAGCTATAGTAAAAGTCAATATTTTAGGAAAAACTTGATTTTTGTTTATTTTATTAAATCCCTTGTTTAACATTTCAAAACTCAACTCATACTTTTTGAGCATCATACTGCTTTATGGTTTTCAAAATCAAATTATAAATTTGATTCCAAATTATATATATATATATATATATATATATATATATATATATATAAGTTTTTACATTATTATTTTAGTATTTAACTAGGTCATCATCCATTGAAATTCCAACATGTTGGCACCATTTGTAGTTTAGTTCAGTTTCTGGTTGAAATTTAAAGTATGACCTAGCTTTAGTCAAGTGAATTGCCAATGAATAAGCACTTTGTTTGGTTCGTACAATTGATTATGGAAAAGTACAAAACATAACTTTTATATTTAGAATATGTATTTTTTTAATTAATAAACAAATTAAACAGGACACTTCAGGAGAATATGTGTATGTGAAATTATTATCAGTACGACTTTTCATTTTCATATACTTTGATTCAAAAATTCAATAAATTTATGATAGATCATACTTTATAACTAGATTATTAGGTTACTATGTACTTATTTTTTCCAATGTTTTGTTTGAATTAAAGAAAAAATGAAAAAAATAATAAAAAATAATATTGTTTGGATTGAAAAAAAGAGTAAAAATAATGAAAATATTATAGTAAATGTGATTAATAAAATAAAATAAATTTTAATGTATTAATATATTTAGACTTTTTTTTTTTAAAAAAATAAGTTTTAAAATATAAATTAAAGTTAAAATAAATTATAAATTAAAAAAATACTGCAAAATTTAATAAATAAAAAGACATTATTAAAATAATAACATATTAAAATAAAAATTGTTAAAATTTAAATTATTTTTTTATTTTACTTTTATTATTTGAATATTTTTATTTAATTAATAATCTAGAAAATTTAATTATGAATACAATATAAACCTGTATAATCAATTATATAGATACTTTTCTTCTAAATGTTCTTGAATCAACATTTTTTTACTTTTTGGTGAAATTCAACTTCATTTTCTGTTTTCTACTCATTTTTTTTTTTCATATAGAATAAATGAACGTTTACTGGGTTTATTGTTTATGTCATCAACATTTTTATTGTTATTCTTTTTCATCAGCTCAAGAACATGCCAACATTTCGATTGGAGATCAGGGCATAAGTTTCAATGTCATGTTGAGAAGGCAAATTCAAATCAGGTAGCTAGGTCAATCAAGAAAGACGTGCTAATAATTATTTGATTCTCAGCAAATCCTAAAGAACCAATTAGAAAAACTGAATTTATTGATTTATAAGTTCATTATTCAAGGTACAAGCATTATACATCTGTCAAATTATAAAATAAATATAATATCTATGTTAAGAATGTTAATTCTTTTTTCTCTTCACAGGTTGTGAATCCTGAGAATTCATATGAACTGGAAGATAATGTTCATTCATCTAGTCCTCTTTGCTTGGAATTTTACTCAGGTCTGTAACATATTATCCATCTTGGTCTTCATAAGTTTTATCATATATATGTTCATTTGTTTTGGTTCATTTCCAATTTTCTGCTGATTTATCTGAAAATCTGAATCAGGTTTATAGCTAATTATATTATGTCTTTGTTTGGTTGATATATGCAACAGGAAGCAGCAGTTCCAGCGCCCTGATTCCGACTCAGGTATGATTGGGAACTGAACTTTGATGCATGAAATGAAAGGGTTATAGTTGTGATCTCATCTTCCATTGTAATGCAGGAAGCAACCAAGAATAACAACCAGAAGGAGGTTGAAGAACAATTGAGAAGCCTGAAAGAAGAACTGACAAAGATTAAGTACAGTTGTAGCAATAGTTATATACAAATCTCAATCACTTTTCAATATTTTTCCTTGAATAGAAATGGAGAAAGAAGTTTCATTTTGTTGTCTCTTATATTTTTGTCTTAGTTTGAAGCCTTACATTTGAATTCAACATGGTTGTGTAGGTATATATATCTTTGAATTACTAAGAAAATGTTCAATCCCATTTGAGTTTAGTGCATAATAGTATTAATTAGAAACAGCACAATAAAGTAGCCAAACACATTCAAGCTTCAGCATGTTGGGGAACTGATGAACAGTGGTACTAAGTATTGATGTCAAAATATTTTATGGTTTTGTCAGAGATGAGAACAAATGGCTACGATCAGAGCGTGACGAATGGGAAGTGCGAACTAGGAATTCTATAGATAGACTTTACAGCTTCAGGAAAGAAAATGAACACCAGGTGATTGCATGAGAATCCAAATTTGAAGTGAGCTTGTGCAATTTGCAGTAATATTTTGATGATTTCATAACACTGTGTTCTCCATTTTCAGCTTTTTATTTTGAAGCACGAAAATGAGTTGATGTCAAATGCTGAGAAGGAAGCAACTCAAATGGTTAATAGTTTATCTCAGAGGGTACACTGCTTGCAGATTGCAGCGGAAAGTGGAGTTGAAGAGAGGCAAAAACAAGAAGAATATATACATATGCTGCAGGTGATCTTCTTAATTGCAGCTCTTCAAAGAAGTAATTGTTTGAAGGGAAATTACAGTGTAATTCTAAGGTTCTTTGCTTCAAGTAATTATTCATTGACAATTGTAAATCTGCAGAACGAATGTGCTAAACTTAAGATAGAGCTACAAGAACAGAAAAAGTGTGTCAAAAGGCTTACATTGGAGCTTGATAAGACTAAACTTCCTGTGAGAGTAACAGAAGACACAAGGCAAAAGCTAGTCAGTGCTTCCAGTGAAATTGCAGCTGTTGAATCCAATGCTGCTGGTGCTGAGGTATTTGTTTGTGTTCGTGTTGTTCTATTGAGTTGGATTATATCATATATTCCCCATCACCCTTATTATTAAAAAAAAAATTATTAAATAAAAATTAATTTTAGAAAAAAAAATATATTCACTAAATTAAATATTATTTTAAAAATTAAAAAATATTAATATTTAAAGTAATTTTTATTATTAGTAAATATTTTTTAATTTAATATTTAATTAGTTATCAAAATTTAGTTACCAATTTTATTGGTAGTTAAAATCTTGGTAACTAATTTACGTACTAATATAGAAAATATTTATTAATAATAAAAATTACTTTAAATATCAATAATTTTTATTTTTTGAAATAGTATCTAAGTTAATCAATATAATAATTAATTATTTTTTTCTTTAAAATTAATTTTTATTTAATATTTTTTTTAGTAAATATACAGTATTTTTATCTTACTTACTTTGCATGAATTTGATGGTTTTAGGTTTCTCATTTCTAAATTTTGTACAGGTATCCCAGCCTATTAGTTTGAGCAGAAACCCAACCTTTACAAGACAGGTAATTAGAGAAAATAAAGTGAATTTATAATAATAATAGAAAAACAAATACTGTGAAACATAAACAATATATTTCAGATACCTAATTGAGAAAAAATATATAATATTTTTTATTACCACCTTCATCACCTTCTTCACACAAGACTTGTTCAACACCTCTGTAACTTATTTCATGGTACTTTTTGTACCAATTTAACATTCAGAAAGTGATATTTTTGCCATGGAAAGCTTACTCAAGAGAACTGATGTTATTTCTAAACTAATTATGTAGGGTTGTATGATTTGCCTAACCAATGAGAAGAACATGGCCTTTGGTTGTGGACACATGGTAAACTCCAAAAACACTATCATTTTCATCTTTTGTTTACATGCAATGATGATTGGTAAATGGTTCAAATGCAGACATGTTTTGAGTGTGGATCAAAAATTCGCAAGTGTCATATATGTCGAAGGAAGATTACCAATCGTATCAAGTTGTTTCCTGATTAATTGAGGGAAGATTTAACAGCCATTTATGCCATTACATATGTTTCTGCACCATCATTAGACATGTTTTTTTGTTTTTTTTTCATTTCGGCTACATGTTTAGCAATAAGAGCAAATTTAGATTTTACAATGATAGGGAAGATTATTGATTACATAAAGGTCATTTGGCCATGTGTATAAATGTCTAAGTATTTGTGTGCTCACATGTGTATGTATATACGTATTGGTGTGAATATATAAAAATTTTGTACAGTAATATTTTGTTGATATGAATTCTGAATAGCAAAGCAGATGACGACAAGAGTTATAGAGACAGGGTCATCCATGAAACTTGTGTATGTTATGCTGATAATACTATGATGTTGGTTTGAATTGTCATGTAGTTTTACTCACCGAATTCATTAGTAATATGGTTTGTGAACATGTTTATAAAATTATTGGATAATTTCTAACATCACAGTTTTTGAAAAAAAAAGGCTTTTCTAAGTGTTTTATTAACTCTATTCAAACTTGTATTTCTAGAGCTAATATGTTTGTTCACTAAAATATATATATGATTTGGGATATGAATTGATCAATTTTCTTGGATGTGTTTAATGATAGATTGAGAAAGTTAACTAGAGGTGAAGAGGTGAATGGTTGTTTGCTTTTAAGAGTAATCTCAAATTTGTATGATGTAATAACCACCATAAAGAAGTGGCCATAAACAGGATAATCTTCACTAATTTAAAAAATCATTTAATGTACTAAATAACTTTTCAGATTGTTTGATAAAGGGAAATTCAATGAAATTTGTTTAAATTTTTTTCTAATTGTCTAAATAATCAAAAATTAAGATAATTCTAATATTCCTTCTGACATACATAACTTAAACTGAACTAACAATTAGGATAAACACGAATAAGAAAACCTTTTAATTAATTAAACAACTTATTAAAATAAAACTTTATATTTTTTTATAAATTTGTGATAAATTAATATTGGTAAGTCGGCTTTCAAAAGTTGACCTAATAAATTAGCGTCAATAATTTTAAAATTGCACACATATATGGCAAAAATTCGATACTATTAATTATTTAACATCGGTTTTTATTTGTTATCGGAGACTTTTAGTCGAAACTAAACAATTATTTTTTTTAGTATTTATAAACATTTTTTCTACGAGGAAGAGAGTTATATTGTTTGGTACCTCTCATTTATTTTTACTTTATTTTTTTAGGAGTTTCCTTAGTATATTTTTTAACACATTTTTTATTGATTTAATTCATTCACTTAAAGTACTTTGTAATTAAGTTTTTAATTAGTTAATTAATTAATTGTCCTTTGTTTTGCATAAAATACAATTGCCGTAATAAATATTAATTGATTCCTTTACATCACTGTCCTTAATACTATTGATTTATTTTAATTCTTACTTTGACTCATTCATAACTATGTCAATATTGCAAAAGCAAATATAGTTCTAATAATTATGTTTGTCTTGTTAAGAGTTTTTCTAATCCAAAATCATGGAAAAATCCAATGTAACTTTTGCTGATTTGACAACTTCTCACACACTATTTATTGTTATGAATAATAGATTTTGTGATCATATAATTTAGCATGTTATATTCTCCAATCTTAGTTGGTTTTGTGGTCATGGATTTCCCCACTTGAACAATATGTCTCTCTTTGGTGGCTTTCTGTTAAATTTATCTTCTTCTGTGTACCCTTCTACACCTTCTTGGGTTACATACCAATCACAATGATGTGTGCACCTATCATTATCCCTTCTATTCTTATAGATAACATAGGACCCTTCTCCCTCTGCCCATGAAAAGTGGCAAAAGAACAACGTTGTACCCCAAATATTAGGACGGAAACGCCACCTAAAACTCTGGTTATTGTAAATAACATGATTCTGCAGATCATCATTTTTGGATTTGCAATGAACATAGAGAGGTAGGTTGTCACCAAGATTGTTGACAATACGCATATGCACGATGCTCATTCCAATGAGAGGGTGTTTTTGTTCTCCTAATTTTTGTGTGGATGTAGCTGGATCACAGGTAGCCATGAGAAAAAGCAGAAACAAAAGGGGTTTGCTAAAGGATCCCATGTTGTTATTCTCTTGGTGGAGTTTAAGAGAAAGACAACGTTGTATGTTTATATAGGTTGCATGAGATTTTGAGTTCTTCACATAGTTTTCTTCTACCCTTTGCGTCTAAAACTGAAACCAATATAACAACTGAATTTGGAGTTTGGAAATGGTTTTGTTTGTGAAATGCAAAGTACATGCAAAACTAACATCAAGTAACGTGGGAAGAAAGGTTTATCTCTCGTATTTTTGCATAAAAAACAATCATAAGAGTTATGATACATAGAGAACTGTAGAAAACATTTTTCGTGGCCCATATATTAGTATTTTATCCATATTTTTATTTTTAAATTGAATTATTAATGAAAAAAAGTTAAACTTTTCTCTTTTCTAACTCTCGTGTTATCTAATTTCTCTCAATTCTTAGGATGGGAGGAACTTATTTGTTATCCCTGAGTCTCCTATAACCAAAAAAATTAAATTAATGAGTGTGAATTGTATATACAAAGAATTCTTGATATTAATAAAAATTTGTGTATAATTTAAGAATACACCTTGTTTCATGAAGAGTTCTTAAGGCCACCAGTTGTATAATATCCTTATCAATACATTCTATAACAAGAGAAAATTATTAAATAAAAATTAATTTTAGAAAAAAAAATAATTAATTACTATATTAACTAAATTAGATACTATTTTAAAAATTAAATAATTTAGAAACTAGTTTATAAATTTTATTAATAATAAAAATAACTTTAGATACTAATAATATTTTTAGTCTCTAAAGTAGTATCTAATTTATTTAATATAGTAACTAATTATTTTTTGTCTCTAAAATTAGTTTTTATTTAATGATTTTCTTGTAGTGATATATAATTCACATTGACTATTGATCTCAATGTCTCTTTCTTTTAAGGTAAAAGTTCAATACCCCAAGGTTTTAATTAATGCTTCAAAATAGCAAAGTATAAAACATTATCACACTTCATCTATAAGACGATAGTGCTTATTTAAGAAGTAAGTGTTTTGTTTGACAAATAATACAACACTATGTAGTCTTCTCAAAGTCTAATAAGGCACACATAAGAACAAAGATGACACATACACCAAACATCAGGCGATACACATAGACTAAGCAAACCTCGTACTTGAATTAAATATCCATGTGTTTCTCTATGTTTGCAGGGAATATCTGTTTTCCAAAGAGATTCATTCAAAGTCAAATATCAAAGATCCCTCAAGATGCGAGCTCAAGTTGCTTTCTTCATCAACTTCTTAACACAAAGAGATTGTCAACCCAA
The DNA here is from genome assembly GCA_013389735.1 of Phaseolus lunatus. Classification (NCBI taxonomy): domain Eukaryota; kingdom Viridiplantae; phylum Streptophyta; class Magnoliopsida; order Fabales; family Fabaceae; genus Phaseolus; species Phaseolus lunatus. Next base: position 44,404,455 of record CM023867.1, on the reverse strand, counting down.
CTATCTTCCCTCTTCCCTGTATGGATGCATGTCAATCATGAATTTGTGCAAAAGGCATATTATCTAGGGAGATAAGAGTTGTCAGCTATCATGGATGTTGTGAAAAAAGAGCAAAACTCGAGTTTGCTTAAATGCAACAATCATAATAAAGTTCGTCAAACATAGAGTGGACATGCATAGAAGCTAAAGATACTAAACAACTATTAACGGTCACGTAATAACTACCTTCTTCAAAGACTCTACAAAAAGAATTTCATCCAAAAGAAGAATAAAGAAAGGAAAGGATATGGAATTCCAAAAGGTTGCTCAAACGAAAAGCATTCCTCTAAGCCAATAGAGCAAAGGTTTCAATATATCAATATGGTGATTAGATGATAGAGCACACCTTATAGCTTCATAGAAGGATCCTTAAGCTTATATGAAGAGTAATGTACATGGATCCAAAGAAACCAAATGGAAAAAGCTTAGAGTGTTTACCCAATGACCTAGGAGAGTGAGCCCAATCATTGCATATATTGAAAGACGCTACCCTCCCTAAAGAGAAAGATGCTTTGAATTAGGAGAGAGAGTCTAAACATTGTATTCGTTGTCAGACACAATCCTTCATAAGAAATGATTACGAAGAATGAAATGAAGATTCCTAATGCTTCTCCATGCCCAACGAGATGCACCAACCTCGTGATGCTTTACTCCTAACCCCATAAGATTCTAAGATGGATCTTAACCTGACTCTCGGTTAACATACATCCAATGATCAATAGATTATTGAAATACCAAACCTCTTAATCTTAGAGTGGTTGTTTAGCAAAGAATAGTTCGTTCAACCAGGAATGAATCAAGTAAAAAGTACTCCTTGACGAGGTCAGCTAGGAGTGGTTGCAATTTGAAAAAAAGACTCGTTTAGCCATAAGCGACTAGGTGTAAAGAGTGCTCAAAATTTGTCAAGAATGGCTTGAGGAAAGAACACTCTAGCCAAGAGTGACTATGAGTCTAAAGAATACTCTGTTGGGTTTAATAGTGCCAAAGTTCAAGAGGGGGGGTGAATTGACCTTTAAAAACTTTCTCGCAGAAATAGTGTTTAACACAGTTTTACAGAAAAATAAATCGATTTATGTGAAAATGAACAGATTTATTTCATCACTGTTTTTGTTTGAAAAGCTTTTAATACAGCAAGGTTAATCACAAGATTATACAGATAGAATTTCAAGATGCACACACACAGATATCAGATTGAAAAACAGTGTAACTCAAAAACAGCAAACCTTAATTCCAATTCGTGTGATTTAGGTTCAGTTAAGGGCTTGACAATTAGTGAGACAATCTATTACACACAACCTGTTTTATTAGCCTTTAACAAATTATCAGTGTTCTTATTGAAATCAAACAGTTTTCCAGAAATTAAGAACAATATGCACAGTGCCCAGAAAGAACAGATTTATTTTCAATTGAACAGATTTATTTCTTTGTTGTTTTATCAATTATGCAGAAACGAAATTGCAGAGAGAAAGAGAGAATGAGCACAAGCAGTTATACTGGTTCACTCAACTGAGCTACATCCAGTCTTCACCAAAACCAGGTGGAAATCACTAAAACACAGTACAACCAAGTACAATTCCCACTGTTCTTGAAACCTACAAGAACTTAGGTACTCTTGCTGAAAAAACCTATTTCAGCTCACACACACACACACTCTCCAAGAAAACCTATCAAGAAGAGTGTTCAACCAAACTATTACAAGAAATGAGAAGTGAAACGACTACACCTGATTGAGGATACAAAGATCTGCCTTAAACCAGTAGGCAAGATTGCTATAACAGTAGCAGCACCTCACACCAAGCTTTTGGAACCAAACCAAGAACAAGCACTTTGTGATTTTTGAAAACTTTGAAGAACAAATGCTAATCCTTTGTAAACACTTAACTCTCTGCTATCAAAACTTGTTTTTGCAAATGTATGAATCAGTTAAAAACTCAGAAACAAGTTTGCATTTTATAGAAAACCAACTTATAACAGATTTTTGAAAAACAGTTAAAGCTGTTATAAAATGAACAGATTGAAAATAAAATGAACAGATTTATTTTCAAAGGCAGTTAGAGAATTTGTTAAGAGAGGAGACTTAGTCAACCATTCTGGTGCAGAGATACAGTTGAAAAACGTTTAAGCTTGACATGGCACCAGAGACAAAAAGAATGTATTCATTTACAGATGAACAGATTTATTTTTCAAAACGAAAACAGAAAAGCTTGACTGTTTGAAACTCAGTCGTTTTGAAAAGAAGAAGACTTAGTCAAAATACCTGATGCACAACATCTAATTTTTACAAGAGTTAGCCAAGGCATCAGTAAAAAAATGAATCTGTTTATTTAGAAAAGAACAGATTTATTTTTATGCAGTAAACGTGTTTTTTGTAAAATATGTGAAAAACAGTTTAAGAAAACTTATGCTTGTTCTTATCACATGGCCAGTGGTTATGAGGTGAGATACTCAGCAAAAGCCCACTCTTAGACAACCTCTAAGCACTACCTAAGACACACTTAAAGCAAAGCAAAATACAAATGAAATGTACATAGAAGTCTTCATCAAACACAATCTTGAAGGGGCAACAAACATCTTCAACAATCTCCCCCTGTTTGATGGAGACAAATCCCCATAGCTAACCTTATAGCTTTGTTGCTTTAAGCACCTGCACTGCACCAGATTTTAAACCAGAAAAAAAATAGCAGTATTGCATAGCATAAGACATGGTTTTAAGGTGCAGAATGAACTCCCTGTTTCAGTTTTCAGCAGCTATTTTTCTCCCCCTTTGGATTCATCAAACAGCATATAAACATAGGGAAAGCAAATATGAAACAGAAACCATAACCATAGTAGTCCAGAAAAGTAAAACCATATTGTTTAGCATTACAGACATTTGAAAAATGATAAAAACAACATTAAAAACAGAAGACTACTGATCCTTGTAGGAAAGCTCTGCAAGCTGTGCCTGAACCCCTTCAATCTGATCATCAAGGTGTTGAAACCTTGCATGAGTAGTCTTAAAGTATGCCCTTTGTTCTACTGACATTACATCAAGACGATACAGCACTTGCCTCTCAAACATAGACATTGGTTCTCCTCGGTATTCTGGACCTTGATAGGCAACTATGGCATTTGCAGCAACTTCCTCATGTTCAGATTGAGTAGCAGGTGAGTCATCATCCATAGGAACAGCTTCATCCTCATCCTCATGTTCTGCTTGAGGGTCCTTCTCCTTGAGAACCACCCACTTGTCTTCAATTTTGTGAAAACCCATTTTGGTGAGAGTTGAAGTATCAATCTCACTTACAGCTTTGATAGGTCATTTCTCTCATTTGTAACATCAACACCAAAGTAATCAATTAATTTGGAAACAAGAATAGCATAGGGAAATCGGTAATCAGCCAACCTTTTTGACTTGAGCATGTGTTCATTGACAATGAACACCCAGTTTACCTTAATCTGGTTCATGATGCAATATAGGAGAATGAGATCCTCTTCATGTAAGACAACATGATTTGTCCCTCTTGGAATCAGTTGCCATGCTATGATATATGCAACTAGGCGTGGAGTGAGGTTCAAATGTCCTGCATGGAACCTATTTATACTCTCAATAGGATTCCTCATGCAACTCTTATAATATTGCAGCTTGTTGAATTCTTGGATTCCACTGGTGTTTCCCTTTCCTACTTTCAATCCAGCATATTTTATTCCAGCCACAGAATTCCACACCTCACTTGTGATCTTCATCTTGATCCCTTTCACATAAGAGACAACATTCTTCCCATCCAATGTGAGGTTAGTATAAAACACCTTAACCAAGTCAGGATAAACATTACCCGTTAATTCCAGCAGCTTTTTCAGTTTCTGGTGCTTCAACACAGCCCTTGTTTCTACCAGTTTTTCAGATTTCAGCCAGTTGAAATCCAGCACCTTGGGTATGTTGATCTGCTTCCTGCTTGTCTCATGAATGTAGGCATTGATGCCCTCTTCATTTCCAGCGAACCATCCTTCTAACACACCTTGAAATGTGGTTTGCTTCCCCTTATTTTTCTGTTTCTTGAAAGAAGAAGCCATGGTTGAACCTGAATTCTTTTCTTGGTTTCAAATGGTGAGAACAGAAAGAGAATGACCAATGTGGGTAGCAAATATTCACACAGATTTATAGCAGAATAAATGGATTGATATGGCAGTTATGAGTGGATATGCATGAAGATTTTATGCTCTGAATTTGTGCAGAGAATCTTTGAAAATATGCACCAAATATTTAGAGTCACGAGGCATACACTCAAACTCTTATTGAGCACCCAAACCATCAAAACGGTTACATAACCATGACCAAAACCGTCAAAGGTACAGAGGTTAATGCCCACTAAGTCAGTCAAGCATTCAAAGATCAGAAATTCTCTTTCCTAGTCATTAATGCATATCCGTGCAGAAAATAAACACATTCAATTACGAATAAACAGATTTAATTTTTTTTACTGCTAGGCACAATTGACATTTATAATACCCAATTCATTAAGCAGAAAATTAAACCTATCTTTGGCTAATGGTTTTGTGAACAAATCAGCAAGTTGTAAATCAGTACCAATGAACTTAATATCACATGTTCCATTAGATATGTGTTCTCTTAGAAAATGATGCCTAATTTCAATGTGTTTGGTTCTTGAATGCATGACAGGATTTTTGGTTAAGTTGATTGCACTTGTATTATCACACAGCAGAGGTATATGGTTAAGTAAGAAACCAAAATCATTCAATTGTTGTCTTAGCCATATAGTTTGAGCACAACAACTTCCTGCTGCAATGTATTCTGCTTCAGCAGTGGAAAGAGCTACACAAGCCTGCTTTTTGCATTGCCATGAGATCAAGCTTGATCCAAGCAAATGACAGGTTCCACTTGTGCTCTTCCTATCAATTTTGCAACCTGCAAAATCTGAATCAGAATATCCAGTTAAGCTTAATGAAATATTACCTGGATACCACAAGCCAACTTCTTTAGTTCCTTGCAAATACTTCAAAATCCTTTTGACAGCATTGTAGTGTGATTCTTTAGGAGCAGATTGAAACCTTGCGCACATGCACACTGCAAACATTATATCTGGCCTGCTAGCAGTGAGATACAGTAGTGATCCTATGGGTCCTCTGTATTTGGTTTCATCAACAGAAATTCCAGCTTCATCATGATCCAAATGACAGCTTGTTGAGAAGGGTGTGCTAATTGGTTTACCCTTGTCCATTTCAAATTTCTTCAGCAAATCCTTGCAATACTTAGCTTGACTTAAGAAAATGCCATTCTTGAGTTGTTTGATCTGCAAGCCTAGAAAATAGTTCAACTCACCCATCATTGACATTTCAAACTCACTCTTCATGACTTTCACGAAAGCTTCACACAATTCTCCATTGTTTGATCCAAAAATGATGTCATCCACATATACTTGGACTAGAATTGAGTCATCTCCTTTCTTCTTAATGAACAAGGTCTTATCTGATGTGCCTCTATCATAGCCTTGTGAGGTGAGAAAATCACTTAGCCTCTCATACCATTGCCTAGGAGCTTGCTTGAGTCCATAGAGAGCCTTTTGGAGTTTGAACACATATTCTGGATGTTGATGGTCTTCAAAACCTGGTGGTTGTGAGACAAATACCTCTTCATTTATATAGCCATTTAGAAAGGCACTTTTCACATCCATTTGAAATAGCTTGAACCCTTTGATGCAGGAGAAGGCAAGCAGCAGTCTAACAGCTTCTAACCGAGCCACTGGTGCATATGTCTCATCATAGTCTATTCCTTCTTCTTGATTGTACCCTTTAGCTACAAGCCTAGCCTTGTTTCTGGTGATCACTCCATGCTCATCCATCTTGTTTCTAAATACCCATTTTGTTCCAATTACATTCATCTCAGGTATTCTAGGAACAAGAGTCCATACCTCATTAAGAGCAAATTGATTCAGTTCCTCTTGCATAGCTAAAATCCAGTTGCTGTCCTTGAGAGCTTCCTTCAAATTCTTGGGTTCAACTTGAGATACAAAGGCCATTGCTTCACAGAAATTGTTCAAGAATTTTCTAGTTGACACTCCTTTCTCAATGTTCCCAATGACATTATCAAGAGTTAAATCTCTTGGGATTTTCCACTCTTTTGGCAAACCTGCAGCTACAGTAGATTCTTGTACAACATGTGTATCAGCAGTATCAAAATGAATCGATTCATTTTGATTTAAAACAGATTTAAATTCATTACTGTCAGGGTCATCAGCAGCAGTTTTAGATATGCTATGATCAGTTTCATCAAAAACAACATGCATTGATTCTTCTACTATAAGCAACCTTTTATTGAAGACTCTATATGCATGACCATTCAAAGCATAACCAATGTGCACACCTTCATCAGATTTAGCATCAAATTTACCAAGATTTTCTTTGCCATTATTCAATACAAAGCATTTACACCCAAATACTCTAAGGTGGCTTACACTAGGTTTTCTGCCCTTATACAATTCATATGGGGTTTTCTTAAGAATTGGTCTTATTAAGGTCCTATTTAAGACATAACCTGCAGTATAAACAGCATCAGCCCAAAAATACTTAGGTAGCTTAGATTCATTTAACATAGTTCTATCTAGTTCCTCTAGTGATCTATTTTTCCTTTCAACTACACCATTTTGTTGGGGTGTCCTAGGGGCTGAAAAAGTATGAGCTATCCCATGCTTCTCACAGAACCTCTCAAACTTAGCATTTTGAAGCTCTCCCCCATGATCACTTCGAATTGATTTAATGCAGCAACCATTTTCATTTTGCAGAATTTTTGCTAATTTCTTAAAGGCAGTGTAAGCATCATGTTTATGTGCAAGAAATAAAGTCCATGTAAATCTAGAGTAATCATCCACAACAACTAAGGCATACAAATTTCCAGCCAAGCTAGCAACTCTAGATGGACCAAATAAGTCCATATGTAACACGTCCAATGGATTTTTTGTAGAGACAATATCCTTTAACTTGAAAGAGGATTTGATTTGTTTACCTTTCACACAAGCATCACAAAGCCTGTTGTCCTGAAATTTAATGTTAGGTAAACCAGAAACTAAATCTTTAGATTTCAATTTATTTAAGTGATTTGTGTGTATGTGAGCCAACCTCTTGTGCCACAACCAAGACTCATCACTTCTGGACAGCAAACACTCATTTGAAGAGTTAGTTTCCATGATATTCAGCAGATATATGTTATTCACTCTCTTACCAGTAAACAGTACCTTACTAGATGAATTACTTGATATTGTGCAACCTTTGGACTCAAAATTCACTTTGTATCCTTTGTCACAAAGCTGACTTATGCTGAGAAGACTATGCTTAAGTCCTTCTACATACAGCACATTCTCAATGGTTGTTGAGTTCCCTGTTCCAACAGTTCCTCTGCCCAAAATCCTCCCTTGGTTATTATCACCATAGGTTACATGTCCTTCTGCTTTGAGCTTTAAGCTGGTAAACTTTGTAAGATCTCCAGTCATATGCTTGGAACAGCCACTGTCCAAGTACCACTAATTTTTCTTGCTGCCAATCTGCAAAACAGAATAAAAATTATACAAATGGTACCCTTTTCAGTATAGGGTCCAGCACAGATTAAAACCTTCCCTTTGGTAGCCATTTTGCTAAGTTCTTAGGCACAAGATGCTTTCTAGCAATGCAAGACCTAGAGGTATGACCAGATTTCATGCAGTAAAAATAGGTTACATGAGATGCCTTTTTGCCACTGTTAAAAGCTGAAAAAACTGATTTTGCTGGAACAAAAAAACTTGAAAGCTTTTTGACATTGGTTACATTTCTAGGGGTATAACCAAGTCCATTCTTATTGAAAACAGCATTCTGTGATCCAAGGAGAGACTCAAGGTTTTCTCTTCCCTTGGTGAAATTGGAAAGGGTTTTCAGCAAATACTCCACTTGTTTTTCCAATTTTTTGCAGTTTTCACAGGATTTAATAGAGGCATGCAAGCAAGTTAGTTCAAGGCTTACTAAATCTATTTTGGCCTTATGCAATTCTTCCTCAAGTGTTTTTACTTTAGGTGCCAACACATTATTTACCTTTTGCAGCTTATTGCATATTATAGCCTATTTGCTTCATCATGTGTTTCCTTGAAGGCAGCAAGCAAATCATCATAGTTATCAGAATCAGCAGAAAAATTACTTACTGAATCAGAGCTTGACTCCTCATCCTTCATCATGAAACACAAATTGTTCTCCTCATCTTCTGTTGAAGAGCTGCTGGTTGAGGATGCTTCATTTTCCTCCCATGAGATGTAGGCTCTTCTTCCTTTGTTCCTTTCAAATTTCTTGCTGGCAGATTTGTCCTTAGTTTGATTGTCTGGATAATCTGTTTTGATATGCCCTGTTTTGCCACATCCAAAGCAAGTATATTTAGAGGAATTTGAATCATTGAGTTTAGGATACCTTCTTTTCTGCTGGTTTCTATTTTTGCTTTTCTTCCTCAGGAATTTACTGAATCTTTTTGTAAGAAGACTGATTGTATCATCATCTTTAGCATCTTCTTTTTCTTCCTTGATCTCATTTACTTCAGTTGCTTTCAGTGCAAGACCTTTGGGTTTTCTCTCTGTTGTTTCCTGCTCTTTAAGTCTTTTAAGCTCTAGCTCATGCTCCATCAGCTTTCCAAACAATGCAGCAGTTCCCAACTTTGACAGATCAGGGCTTTCAGAGATAGCTGTCACCTTTGGTTGCCAGCTTCTGTCGAGGCACTTCAATATCTTTATGTTGAGCTCCTCTCTGTCAAATTCTTTTCCCAAGCCAGTGAGGTGATTCACAATATGGGTGAATCTTTTCTACACATCAACAATGCTCTCCTCGGGTTGCATTCTGAACAACTCATATTCTTGGATGAGCGCATGTTTCCTTGACCTTTTCACATCTTCAGTCCCCTCATGAGTCACTTCTAAGACTTCCCACATCTCCTTAGCTGACTTACATTGAGATATCCTGAAGAACTCATCCATTGTCAATGCAGAGGTTATGATGTTCTTGGCCACAAGATCATGTTGAGCCTTCCTCCTTTCGGTCTCATTCCATTCTGATCTTGGCTTTACCTTTTCTTCATCCTTGACAACCTACATTGGCACATAAGGTCCATTGACCACAGCTTCCCAAATTAATGCATCAATGGATTCCATGAAAATTCTCATTCTAACTTTCCAAAATGCATAATTCATTCCATTGAACATAGGTGGTCTATTAACAGCAGAACCCTCAGCAAAAAGCACATTAAACTCAGACATTATTACAAACAAACTTGATTAAAATACAAGTCCTAGCTCTTGATACCAATTGTTGGGTTTAATAGTGCCAAAGTTCAAGAGGGGGGGTGAATTGACCTTTAAAAACTTTCTCGCAGAAATAGTGTTTAACACAGTTTTACAGAAAAATAAATCGATTTATGTGAAAATGAACATATTTATTTCATCACTGTTTTTGTTTGAAAAGCTTTTAATACAACAAGGTTAATCACAAGATTATACAGATAGAATTTCAAGATGCACACACACAGATATCAGATTGAAAAACAGTGTAACTCAAAAACAGCAAACCTTAATTCCAATTCGTGTGATTTAGGTTCAGTTAAGGGCTTGACAATTAGTGAGACAATCTATTACACACAACCTGTTTTATTAGCCTTTAACAAATTATCAGTGTTCTTATTGAAATCAGACAGTTTTCCAGAAATTAAGAACAATATGCACAGTGCCCAGAAAGAACAGATTTATTTTCAATTGAACAGATTTATTTCTTTGTTGTTTTATCAATTATGCAGAAACGAAATTGCAGAGAGAAAGAGAGAATGAGCACAAGCAGTTATACTGGTTCACTCAACTGAGCTACATCCAGTCTTCACCAAAACCAGGTGGAAATCACTAAAACACAGTACAACCAAGTACAATTCCCACTGTTCTTGAAACCTACAAGAACTTAGGTACTCTTGCTGAAAAAACCTATTTCAGCTCACACACACACACACTCTCCAAGAAAACCTATCAAGAAGAGTGTTCAACCAAACTATTACAAGAAATGAGAAGTGAAATGACTACACCTGATTGAGGATACAAAGATCTGCCTTAAACCAGTAGGCAAGATTGCTAGAACAGTAGCAGCACCTCACACCAAGCTTTTGGAACCAAACCAAGAACAAGCACTTTGTGATTTTTGAAAACTTTGAAGAACAAATGCTAATCCTTTGTAAACACTTAACTCTCTGCTGTCAAAACTTGTTTTTGCAAATGTATGAATCAGTTAAGAACTCATAAACAAGTTTGCATTTTATAGAAAACCAACTTATAACAGATTTTTGAAAAACAGTTAAAGTTGTTATAAAATGAACAGATTGAAAATAAAATGAACAGATTTATTTTCAAAGGCAGTTAGAGAATTTGTTAAGAGAGGAGACTTAGTCAACCATTCTGGTGCAGAGATACAGCTGAAAAACGTTTAAGCTTGACATGGCACCAGAGACAAAAAGAATGTATTCATTTACAGATGAATAGATTTATTTTTCAAAACGAAAACAGAAAAGCTTGACTGTTTGAAACTCAGTCGTTTTGAAAAGAAGAAGACTTAGTCAAAATACCTGATGCACAACATCTAATTTTTACAAGAGTTAGCCAAGGCATCAGTAAAAAAATGAATCTGTTTATTTAGAAAAGAACAGATTTATTTTTATGCAGTAAACGTGTTTTTTGTAAAATATGTGAAAAACAGTTTAAGAAAACTTATGCTTGTTCTTATCACATGGCCAGTGGTTATGAGGTGAGATACTCAGCAAAAGCCCACTCTTAGACAACCTCTAAGCACTACCTAAGACACACTTAAAGCAAAGCAAAATACAAATGAAATGTACATAGAAGTCTTCATCAAACACAATCTTGAAGGGGCAGCAACCATCTTCAACATACTCAGTTAAGTCAGAAGTGACCTTTGTTAAGAATACTCAAGGAGTTAGTTAGGAGTGGCTAAGAGCCCAAATAATAATCGACATGTACTTCATAGCATTAGTTTGTTTAGTTGAACTTGACTAGTTTAATCAAGAACTAGATGTAGTCTATTATGACAGATGAACCAATATAAATTATTATGTGTAGTTTCTCTTTTTCTTATCTCCTTTTTATATTGAATGTTATCATCATCTACACTAACCCAAGAAGGAGAGTTAATCTGTGACAACTAAATAAAATGTGTTATTAAACGTTTTTAAACTAACTATCACCTACATTGGTTGGTTAGACATTAAGACTATGATTTACTTACTTGTTAAAGTAAACATGAAAGTATGTTAGTCATGTGATTTATTTGAGTTGTGAAATTTGTGTTTAATAGGATCTTTTAAAGCTAGAAGAGCTAAGAATAAAATAAGATTTTGAATATGTTTGTTTGATCTTAATCATTGTAAGTTTTCTTCAATAAAAATGTTTTAAGCTTTATCAAATGAAACTTGTTGAAATGTTTTTTGAAAATATTTTGCCTCAATTACTTTGTTAACATACCTCTATTGGTCAAATATGCAAGAAATGTTGTATGTCAGACGAAAGAATTATAGTAGGATCTTTCGTCAAAGTATAAAAAAGAAAATATCTAGATAAATGATTTAATAAAGATGCAATGGGAGTTTGACATGGCACGTCAAATGAAAGACATTTACTCTAATTGGTTTAAGCTACCTGGCCTTAGAACCCTTAGACTAGTTAAGATTGGCAAGCCTGATGACACTCTTTGTCTTTAACCAATGGACCAGACGCTCAAATCACTCTCAATACGTAGAGATGATTTTTTGTCCTAATGTTGAGGATATGTGCAAGATTGACAACATGCTCATTCAACCCTTCGTGAAGAATCATATGTTGTTATTTCTCCAACTATGAAGAGTCTTTGGACACAATCTTCGAGGTCCAATTGAATATGATATGTCCTTGTCTTCTCGTTTTGAACTTCAAGATGCTTAAGGAGTTTGATCTTTCTTTGGTTCAGAGACCTAAAGAAATTAATAAAGCGATCCCTATGGATTAGAGCTATGTGTTTAACAAGGAATAAGGATTCCTTCACTCTTTGAATGAAGTTGAAGCCATCTTAGTTTTGCAATATAATTTGGCAATGCATTCTCTAAGTGCTTCTTCCTACCATGATTACAGTAAAGAAGATCCTCTTAATCAGTATGATAGCTCTATTTTCTATCAACTATTTTTTGTAAACCAAGACATACTTATACTCCAGGTGAATTCACCACGATGTTTCTTCAAGAACTGGGTTTTTTCTTTTTGGCAAATGGTTCAACACCTTCCTTATGGAGTATCTAGATTTTTTATTCATTTATATCAATCTTTTGTTGAAGAAGTCATGTCCTTTTTGGAGGGAGAGGCAACGGTAAATGTTATTCAAGGTAGTAATAAGGAGGATGTACTCAAGACTCAATCAAATATTTCTACTGAAGAATCTTTTCCTCAAAAGCATAATGAAGTAGACGCTCTCAATTTGGAAACATAAGATAAGTTGGATGCTTCTTCTGCACCATATGAATCAATTTCTAACCAAGCATCAATAAAACCTACTAGGTTGGATCCAAATATGTTCAACATGGTTCGACTCATGATGATCAAGTGATACAAACTAAACCAGATTTTTTCCAACAATGTCTCACAGAGTTGGAAGAGAGAATACAAAAACAACGAGAAGCTAACCAATAACTTCTAAAAGGTATGGAGGAAAGAATAAATCGAAAGCTTAAAAGGTATGTGACATTATTTACTACTCTAATTCAAAATTCTTTCACTAAGATCCTTCATAACTTAAAAGTTGGCTTAACACCTCAACCATCTCCTAATCAGCCACCTCAAACCCCTCCGCAATAATGAAAAGGTCTTTTTGTGAACTCTTTTTTCTGATGTAAAAAAGGGTGAGAAAAATAATGTTCTATTTTGAATTATGCTCTAGTTCTTATGAATGTTCTAAGATTTTTGTTTTGGTACAATTTTTGTGTGTATTATGTTAGGAACCAATCACATGAACATGAATATATATAAGATTTTCTTTGCTTTGTCTCCATTGTAGAAAATTATATTTGATATTGTCGTGAATACATTTATATTGTTGTTAATGTGTTTATAATATAATTTAAACTTATAATTTTTATCATCATCAAAAAATGGGAGATTGTTAAGGTATTAGATAGTCTAATCACTATTAGACTGTCTAATACCTTACTAGACGGTCTTATGATGATAAGTACATCTATGAAGGTTTTGATGATAACAAACACTATAAGGTATAATAAGTTTTATAACAAATCTACTTCATGTGCATAACTTAAACTAAACACATTAAACAATTTATTGAGATTAAACTTGTTAAATGATCCTACAGTACCTGATAGACAGTCTCTCAAAATTAAACTAGTTAGACGATCTCATTGTGTTCAAAAGATTTAGAAAAATATATAGTTTTAACATGCTAGACGATCTAACAATGATTAGCATGTTAGACGGTCTCATTATGCAAAACATGTTAGATGGTCTCACTTTGTTAAACATGTTATATAATCTTCTTATGTTGGACTTGTTAGATAGTCTAAGCAGAGCTCAAATCACTAGATGATCTCAAGGAAGAAAGCATGTTATACGGTAAAATCTTCTTATACATGTTAGACAGTCTTTTCTTTGTAATTCATGTTAGACGATATTGTCTTTGTTTTCGCGATAGACGGTCTAATGCATCAAGAAGCTTCTAAACTCAATCTTTGTGTTCTAAAAATGTTTACTAATGATTCTATAATGTCTTCAAAACTCATTTTGTTAACATATAAATCAAAGTTTCAGTCAAACATCTTGATTAAGTTTTTCTGAAAAGTTAAAACTTTTATAGCTAATTAAATACTAATTTAAAAATTATTTATCAATAATAGAAATTATTTATATACAAATTGTTCTTACCGGTTGACCCGCCTGTCGGTTGACTCACGACACTCACACGCCTCCTTCCTCACCTCGATACGTGCTTGGTTCTTTCGAAGCAATCTGCACCTGCAAAAGAGAAAGGGGGCGCCCTAGAGGCCGTTTGCACTCCGACGCTCAAGTCAGTCTAAGGCAAGGACACCAAGAGTATTGAGTTTCTTTCTCTCTCTGTGTTTAGGTCTAGAAACTGTGTACCTTTGTGAAGTATTTTACTGTCCCTTATATAGTCTAGCGTTTACTGCACCGCTAACCCTAATTAGGGTTTACTGCGCCGCTAGCCATATTTAGGGTTTACTGGAATACCCTTGCGCCGCTATTACCCAATCTTAGGGTAATCTAGCACATCAGGTTTCCTTCTCTGGAGTGCAAACTTTAACAGTGTGACCACCTGGATGCCTCCTTGTGCACCTAGTCTCTGGGGCCACCTGTTCTGGGAGCGCCTTCACTGTTCACGTGCCATGCATATAGCTTTACTGGGAAAACCCTAGTTCTGGTGAGTACTCATCCCCTCAGGACTCTACACCCAACTGTGCTTTCCCTGCTACCCGCATAGGCACTTCGTGAACCAGGCTCTCCTTACCTCTGGATATTTAACTAGCCATTGGCCCACTCTGGGAACCAATCTTAGCTATTCTGTTTACGCTGTTAAAATCACCCAAGGCCGATGTCAGCTCGCCACATTCTGTAGCCGAGGACTCCTCGGCCTTCCCTGGCGATCTGATGACTCATCGTCCCTCTTTGCAGTCTGATGACTAATCACCCCTCTTTGCAGGCTGATGACTCGTCACCCCTCTTTGCAGGCTGATGACTCGTCACCCCTCTCTGTAGACTGATGACTCGTCACCCCTCTTTGCAGGCTGATGACTCGTCACCCCTCTTTGCAGGCTGATGACTCGTCACCCCTCTCTGTAGGCTGATCACTCCTCGCCCCTCTCTGTAGGCTGATGACTCCTCGCCCCTCTTCATGGGGCATGCTGACTCCTCGCCCCTCTTCATGGGGCATGCTGATGACTCCTCGCCCCTCTTCATGGGGCATGCTGATGACTCCTCGCCCCTCTTCATGGGGCATGCTGACTCCTCGCCCCTCTTCATGGGGCATGCTAATGACTCATCACCCTTCTCTGTGGGGTCCATTCCACGTGGCTCTGGCCCACGCTGTGGGACCCAGCTGACGTCCGAGGACTGGTCAGTACACAAGCCCCCCAGTCTCAAGCTGTGAACTTGTTTCAGCGAAGAGACTAAGTGATGGGCGAGGACTGATCGGTACACAAGCCCCCCTAGTCTCGAGCTGTTAACTTGTTTCAGCGAAAAGACTAAGTGACTTGGGTGACCTACGTGGCTCCGCGTGCAAGTACACGAACAGTGCGCTGAAAGGACACTTCACCAACCCCCTTTCATCTGCTAACACGTGGCTACATCAACGGTCTGGGATTCATAACGTTTGCGCTCCCTAGGGCTACGTTAAACCTCTTCAAAACCCCGCGCCACTTCACTGTTTCATCACTTTGCACTCTCGCTTCAGCATACACTATCTTCCAGCGCACGCTCGCTTCTCCTCTTCAAGCTTTCCACACTTCACCGCCCTCAAACAACCAAAGGTATGATTTTTATGTCTTCTTCTCCTTCATAACATACTTTCAATCATCCATGTGGCATGTCGTAGCTGTTCTGGGCTTGTGGTGTGGTTTTTGCATTCTAGGGTTTTTGTTCTTCTTTTCTGGGTTCATTCTGCCTTTGAGTCTCCGTCCACCATTGTTTTCTTCTGAGCCTTTCTTCTTTTTCCTGCCTCTCATTTGTTTAGATTCGAGATGGCCAGAACCAAAACTACCTCCAACCCTCCTCCAACTGTAGCAGTCGATTATAGGGCCCTCTACCCCTGGGCTTCTGAGGATCTTCTAGCTGAAACCTCCAAGCTCACATCCTGCGAGGATCTTCGCAAGCACCGGGATGATGAGACCGAGATCAAAGGTCGTGTCTTTGGCAGGGAAACCGACGCATACGTCTCTGTGCGCCCCTGCCTGGCAAACGAACCCGTTTGCGCTGACGACCGTTGCAACGATGGAGAGCCCTTCTTCTTCTTCTACGCCACCATTTTCAAGAAGGTCAAAGTTCGCCTCCCGTTCACAGGGTTTGAAAGGGCCTTGCTCACGGAGTTGAACGTTGCGCCCGCTCAACTGCACCCCAACAGTTGGGCCTTCATCAGGGCGTTCTCCATTCTCTGCAACAACTTAGGGTTCACCCCCTCCGTCGACGTCTTCCTCTACTTCTTCGAGGCGAAGAGTCCTGGGAAGAGGCTATGGGTGAGCCTGAATGGGGTGGCTGGGAGAGTCCTTCTGACGCTCTTCTCCCAGTCATATAAGAACTTCAAGGGGAAGTTCTTCCGGGTTTGCTGCAGCTCTTATGATCCTACACTGCTGGATGGATTCCCCCTATACTGGGTAGGGGAGCTGAAGTTCAAGAAGCCGCGCAAACTCGAGGAGCTAACAGTTCCCGATCAAGAGCTCTGCCAAACCATTTCCAGCTGGGGGGTA
Organism: Phaseolus lunatus; assembly: GCA_013389735.1. Classification (NCBI taxonomy): domain Eukaryota; kingdom Viridiplantae; phylum Streptophyta; class Magnoliopsida; order Fabales; family Fabaceae; genus Phaseolus; species Phaseolus lunatus. The sequence goes on along the minus strand of CM023867.1, from coordinate 44,387,915 downwards.
GTTTTTGACTCCACCCAGCTGATTAGGCATGAGTACGACGCTGAGACTCTCAGCGTGTACCTTGGTATATTAACTCCACACTGCACTTATCTATTCGAATGCTTGATATTTTGCTGTTCTAACACCTCTTCACTGCAGGTATGGTACTTAGCGCCGACAAGAAGAAGAGGCTGGCCGATGTGCTGAATCGCCGTAATGCCGCTAGCGGTTCAGCCCCTGCAGGTCCGTCCCCTCCCGCGGGTGTTGCCCTGGTGACCATTGCTGAAAAAAGGGCACTCCCAGTGGAGGTATCAGACGACGAGGACACCTGCTCCGGCCTCGTCTTCAAGAGGAAAAGGGTGGAGACAGCTGCAGAAGTCTCCTCAGCCACAGAAGGGCACCCTTCCTCCTTTAGGGAATGTCCTCCCAGCGCTTCTTCCCCTCCTGAGCCAGTCCTTACAATCGAGGGGGGTGGGGAGAGCGCTCCTTCCTCAGGTCCAATGCCTTCTGCCCCAGAGCTGCCTTCACTACTCCAAAAGTCGCTCGCCCAGATGCCCAGCAGAGATATCTTGGAGGCCATGGACAGAACCGCTCTGGAAAATCTCCTTAGCCATGGCCTCGGGGAGTTCTTGGCTGCCTCCAACTCCTTGCTGGCCAGGGGTAGCGTCGAGGCTGAGCTGCTAGAGGAGACTGCCCAGTTGAAGAGGGAGCTGGAGCAAAAAGATCTCCAGATTCGTCAAGCGGCTACACGAGAGACTGCCCTCAACCAAGAGCTGGGAAGTCTTCGACAATCTGAGAAGGAGACAAAGAAGCTTCTTTTCTCTAAGGGGCAGGAGGCCCTCCAGCTTGAGGCGAAGATACTTCCCCTCCGCAACAAAATCATTGAGTTGGAAGAGCAAGCGGAGGGGGCGCAAGCTAAGATGGCCAAGCTGGAGGAGAGGGCGATCAGCCAAGAAGTTCAGCTGGGCAAGGTTGAGGAGGAACTTGCCCAACAGATTGAGCTGCTGAAGAAGACCGAGGCTGAGCTAATAGATGATGCCGCCGACGCCTACGGAGAGGGCTTTGGTGATGCCCTTGCTCAGGTTGCCTGCGTGCATCCTGAGATGGACCTCTCACCATACTCTGCCACTCTGCAGGTGGTCGATGGGCAAATAGTGCCTAGATAGGTCTTTGGAAGCATTGTATTTTTTGCTGAACTTCTTGTAACTGTCTTTTCTTGCAATAATAAACTGTTTGTGCTTTGTTCATCTTTTGTTGTGCTTTGTATTTGATTGGCTCGTCTTCACAATCACAAATAACGCACCTACAAAATGAAACTCGAGTAGCATGTTTTTCTGTTAACTTTATTAATAAACCTTTACCTTACTTGGAAGTTCTCACTCGAAGTGGTGGTGTTCTCTGCGAACCTACCTCTCCACTTGCGAGACCTCTAACTCCAAGTGTCAGGTTCAACCTTGCCTCGCAACGCTCATAGGCGAGGGAGGACTTAACTGACCTCACATCGCTCATAGGCGAGGAGGATTTAACTGACCTCACATCACTCATAGGCGAGGAGGATTTAACTGACCTCACATCGCTCACAGGCGAGAAGGATTTATCTGACCTCACATCGCTCATAGGCGAGGAGGATTTATCTGACCTCACATCGCTCACAGGCGAGGAGGATTTATCTGACCTCACATCGCTCACAGGCGAGGAGGATTTATCTGACCTCACATCGCTCACAGGCGAGGAGGATTTATCTGACCTCTCATCGCTCATAGGCGAGGAGGATTTATCTGACCTCACATCGCTCATAGGCGAGGAGGATTTATCTGGGCGAACCCTTCTTTCACATTGGAAGTTCTCACTCGAAGTGGAGGTGTTCTCTACGAACCTACCTCTCCACTCACGAGACTTCTAACTCCAAGCGACAGGTTCTGACTGACCTCACATCGCTCGCAGGCGAGGAGGATTTCTCTGAGCGAACCCTTCTTTCATGTTGGAAGTTCTCACTCGAAGTGGAGGTGTTCTCTGCGAACCTACCTCTCCAATTACGAGACCTCTAACTCCAAGTGACGGATTCTAATATTACTGTACAAACACATTACAAACACATATCTTTAACTGAATTTTATTGGGTGACCTCATTAAAAACCCTTTAAAGGGAAAAAAGAGTGTCCCCTGTATTGTGTATTGTACAAAGTTACATGATTTTAACTGAAATAAAACTTCAGGTGAGTCGCATTCCATGTTCGAGGAATTGGACCTCCTTCTAAAGTTTCCAGCCTGTATGCTCCATTCCCAAGGGCCTCTGTCACTCTGAAAGGACCAGTCCACTTAGGGGATAGCTTATTCTCTATCTGGTATGGAGACGCCTTGCGCATGACGAGGTCTGCCACCTGGAACTGCCGAGCTCTCAACTTTGAAGTGTGTTTGAGCTCAACCCTCCTCTTCAGCGCCTCAGCTTTGATTCCTGCTTCTTCTCTAGCTTCATCCAAGAGATCAAGGTTCACCTTCCTCTCTTCGTTGGACTCCTCCGCTACGAAGTTCTGAAAACGTGGTGAGTTCTCCTGGATCTCCACGGGAATCATGGCATCTGAACCATATACCAGACTAAAGGGAGTCTCTTTGGTCGTGGACTGGGGAGTTGTATGGTAGGCCCATACTATTCTGGGAACCTCCTCAGCCCATCTTCCCTTCGCTTTCTCCAGCCTTCTCTTCAGTCCTCTAAGGAGGACTCGGTTAGCTGACTCGACCTGCCCGTTGGTCTGTGGGTGCTCGACTGATGCAAACACCTGTTTTATTCCCAACTCTGCACATAGCTTTCCCAATTGTTGGCTTGCAAACTGAGTGCCATTATCAGACACTATGCGTTTGGGTATGCCGAAACGGCAAACTATGCTTTTCCACACGAAGTGTTGGATCTTTTGTGCTGTAATTTGTGCTACTGGTTCAGCCTCAATCCACTTTGTGAAATATTCTATGGCAACCACAAGGTACTTCATCTGCCTTATCGCCAAAGGAAAAGGCCCCAGGATGTCGATTCCCCATGTATGGAATGGCCAAGGGCTGCTAATCGACCTGAGCTCTTCTGGTGGTGCCTTAGGCCAATCGGCGTGCAACTGGCACTGCTTGCATCGTTGTGCGTACTTAGCGCAGTCTTCCCTCATTGTCGGCCAGTAGTACCCTGCTCGTACGGCCTTAGAGGCCAGAGCTCGGCCTCCGATGTGACTACCGCAGATACCTTCGTGGAGCTCCGCCATTATCCTCACACACTGCTCGCCATGCACGCAGACCAAGACGGGGTGAGTAAACCCATGCCTGTACAACTCGCCTTCGATGAGGGTGTACTTGGAGGAGTTTTTCTTTATCTTTCTCGCCTCCTCCGGCTCTGCTGGGAGCATTCCATCCGCCATGTAACGCTTATAGGGCGTCATCCAGGTCTCACCATCTTGCAAAAGGCAGATCTGTTGTGCTTCTACCCCCAATAGCTTGCATGCGTTGACTCGTGGCTTCTTTAAAGTTTCTTGAGTCAACGACCGATGACTCCTCTTCTTGCCATCTGTATGGCTGATCTGATGGATTCCCACCAAGTTATCAGCTGTGTAGGTACGAGGTGCCCTCAGGGTCTCCTGGATGACTGACCTCTGCCTGCCCCCCTTGCCTGAGCTGGCGAGTTTGGCTAACAAGTCAGCTCTGGCATTTTGCTCCCTGGGCACATGAACTAGTTCAAATATCTCAAATGAACTCTTCAATCTCTGGACATACTCCAAGTAAGAGGCCATCTGAGGGTCTTTTGCCTGGTATTCTCCTGCCACCTGACCGGTGACCAACAACGAGTCACTCTTGGCTATTAGGCTCCGCGCTCCCATCTCCTTTGCCAACAACATCCCAGCGATCAGAGCCTCATACTCCGCCTGGTTATTGCTGGCTTTGAACGCGAACCGCAGGGCCTGCTCTATTAACAACCCCTTGGGTCCTTCCAAAATCACCCCCGCTCCACTGCCTTGCTGATTCGAGGACCCATCTACTGACAATACCCATTTGAAACTGGGTCCTTCCTGCTGGACTTCGGTTGAAGACATCTCGGCCACAAAGTCAGCGTAGACTTGTCCTTTGATCGGGCCCCTGGGTTCATACTGGATGTCGAACTCTGACAGCTCAACTGCCCAGCGCACCATCCTTCCTGCCACATCGGGCTTCTGCAAGACCTTACATATCGGCAGGTCTGTCATCACCACCACTGTGAAGCTTTGAAAATAGTGGCGTAGTCTCCTGGCTGAGAATACCACTGCTAGTGCTGCCTTCTCTAAGGCTTGGTATCTCGTCTCAGGTCCCTGCAACACTTTGCTGACAACATAAATGGGCTTCTGGCTCTGTTGCTGCTCTTGTACCAGGACAGAACTCACTGCCCTGTCTGTCACTGCAAAGTACAAACGCAGGGGCGTGCCGAGTTGAGGCTTGCACAGAACGGGCGGGCTGGCCAGGTATGCTTTGAGCTTGAGGAAAGCTTGCTCACACTCTTCTGTCCAGGTGAATCTGCTATTCCTCCTTAGGCATTGGAAGTAAGGGTGACCTTTATCTCCCCCAGCTGACACAAATCTGGAGAGCGCAGCCATCCGACCTGTCAACTGTTGCACCTCTTTGACCGACGTCGGGCTCCTCATGGCTATGATTGCTGCGCACTTGTCGGGGTTGGCCTCAATCCCTCTTTCCGTGAGCAAAAACCCCAGGAACTAGCCTGCCTCCACCCCAAACACGCACTTTTCAGGATTTAACTTTAACCTGTACTTTGCTATAGTGTTGAACAGCTCCTCTAAGTCGTCAACATGCTGTTCTCGCGCCTGGGAGGTCACCACCATATCGTCTACATATGCCTGCACATTGCGTCCTAGCATAGGGGCGAGGACCTTGTCCATCAGTCTCTGGTACGTGGCACCCGCATTCTTTAAGCCAAATGGCATGACTGTGTAGCAGTAACAAGACAGCTCCGTCATGAACGCCGTCTTGCTCTCATCCATCGGGTGCATCTTGATCTGATTGTACCCAGAGAATGCATCCAAGAAGCTGAGCAGTTTGCAGCCTGAAGCACTGTCCACCAGCGCATCTATGTTGGGTAGAGGGTAAGAATCTTTTGGGCAGGCCTTGTTGAGGTCTGTAAAGTCCACACACATCCTCCATTTCCCGTTAGCCTTCTTCACCAAGACGACGTTCGCAAGCCACTCAGGGTATTGTATCTCCCGTATGTGGCCTGCTTTCAACAGCTTGTGTGTTTCTTCCCTGACTACCTGCCTTCGCTCATCATTGAACTTCCGCCTCCTCTGACGGACTGGCCTGGCCTGGGGGTTCAGTGCCAGGCGGTGGCATAGGAAATCAGGGTCTATGCCAGGCATGTCTGAGGGGGACCAAGCGAAAGCGTCCAGATGCTTCCTTATAACACCTGCCACCTGATCCTGGGTCTCCTGAGATAGGGACTTACCCAGCCTGAAGACCTTCCCCTCGATCTCCCTCTCCACGACCCCCTCCGCGGGTTCTGGTCGTCTCTCTCGGGCGACCTCTGCTCGGGCGACCCCGACATCATCTTGGGGTGTACCCGCTTCTATGGCTCCTCCTCCTGGTGGGGAGGTAGTCACCGTGCAGACTCCCCTCTTCGTCTTGAGGCTATTTTCATAGCACCTTTTAGCCTCTTTTTGGTCTGACTTGATGGTTACCACCATCCCTTCCAGCGAGGGCAACTTCATTTTCATGTGCCTTGTAGACACCACGGCTCCCAACCGGTTCAGGGCCGGTCTGCCCAGAAGTATATTGTAGGCAGAGGGGGCGTTCACTACAAGGTATATGATATTCTCCGTGCGGGATGCTATTCCATCCGTGAACGTGGTCCTCAATTCTATATATCCCCGCACTTCTACCTGGTCTCCTGCGAACCCATACAAACAGCCAACGTATGGTCGCAACTGATCAGGAGACAGCTGTAACTTGTTGAAGGTCGACCAGAACATTACATCAGCTGAGCTTCCTTGATCGACCAACACCCGATGCACCTTACGCGCTGCAGTGACTACTGAAATAACCACCGGATCGTTGTCGTGGGGAACAACATCTCGGCGATCAGCCTTCGTAAAAACAAGATCAATGTCGGGAAAATGATCTTCTTCACAGACTTCCACGGCCATCACCGATCGTGCATACTTCTTACGCTGTGAAGAGGTGCATTCTCCTCCTGAGAACCCACCTGATATGGTGTGGATCTCCCCGTGAATGGGCACCTCATGCCCCTGATCCGCCCTTGGTGTAGCAATCGTTTCTCTTTCCACTGCCTCCTTCAGGTAATCGTTCAAAAATCCGCTCTTCACCAACTCGTCTAATTGGTGAGCCAGAGCCAGGCAATTTCGAACGGAGTGCCCAAAAGCCTGATGGAAATCACACCATGCATTTTTATTGGGCCCCAACCTCTTATCACTCTTCGGGGGCACCTTCAATCTTTCTGCCACATTAGGAATGGCAATCAACTCCTTCAACTCCACCACGAATTCATGCCTAGGGGGCATGTCATTTTTGCCTCGCGCCCTAGGCTGTGGGTTCCTTGACTCGTAGGGCTTCTGTTTCCCTTGAGCCTTCTTCTTCGTGGTTGCCTCATGTACACGCAGCGGTTGCGGCCGAACAGGCGCTCGGGGCCTCATCGAAGCCGCACTTTCTCTCTTCTCGCTGAGCTCTCCCTCAGCGACAATATGGGCCACAGCACGCCGCTTTATGTCGCTGAAGGTCTTGGGACGGTTGCGTATCAGGGACTCGCTGAATGGCCCTGGCAATACACCCTTCCTGAAGGCGTGCACTACCATGTCTTCATCCCTGGTGTGCAACCTTACCACCATCGCCCCAAACCTATTGAGGTATTCCTTAAGGGACTCCCTCTGATGCTGCCTTACATCAAAAAGATCGTAAGACACTGGCGGAGGGGCCCTGTTAACAAGATACTGCTCCCTGAACAGCGCTGAGAACTGGGCGAATGACGTGATATGCCCTTCTGGCAAACTGATGAACCATTCTAGCGCAGTTCCTGTCAGTGTGGCCATAAAGAGCTTACAGTGGACTGCATCGGACCCTCCTGACAACATCATCTGCGTGTGGAAAGCAGTGAGATGTGTCTCAGGATCTTCCTTCCCAGTGAACACAGTCTTGGGTCCTACGAAGGTAGCTGGGACCACCGTGTTCATGATTGCCTGGGAGAAAGGCATGGGAAAAGCCCTTGGAGGCACTGGTGGGGCCCGATCATCCTCCCCACGATCTCCAGCCTGTTGCATGTGCTGCAAATTCAAGCGCAGCTCCTCATTCGCCCGGTGTAACTCTTCGTTCCTGGCCTGTGAGGCGGCCAGGTCTTCTTGCATACGCGCTTGATGCGCTCGAGACTCCGCCACCGTTTCTTGAAGGGCGCGCATCGTCTCCATCAACTGTTGCATGGTGACGCTGTCGCCTCCGTTTGGTGGAACGGACCCGTGTCTTGTATTCCTCATCTTTTGTAGTTTTTCTCTCACTCTTGCGTATGGGACCTTGTTTTACTCCGGCCCCACGGTGGGCGCCAAATGTTCTTGCCGGTTGACCCGCCTGTCGGTTGACTCACGACACTCACACGCCTCCTTCCTCACCTCGATACGTGCTTGGTTCTTTCGAAGCAATCTGCACCTGCAAAAGAGAAAGGGGGCGCCCTAGAGGCCGTTTGCACTCCAACGCTCAAGTCAGTCTAAGGCAAGGACACCAAGAGTATTGAGTTTCTTTCTCTCTCTGTGTTTAGGTCTAGAAACTGCGTACCTTTGTGAAGTATTTTACTGTCCCTTATATAGTCTAGCGTTTACTGCACCGCTAACCCTAATTAGGGTTTACTGCGCCGCTAGCCATATTTAGGGTTTACTGGAATACCCTTGCGCCGCTATTACCCAATCTTAGGGTAATCTAGCACATCAGGTTTCCTTCTCTGGAGTGCAAACTTTAACAGTGTGACCACCTGGATGCCTCCTTGTGCACCTAGTCTCTGGGGCCACCTGTTCTGGGAGCGCCTTCACTGTTCACGTGCCATGCATATAGCTTTACTGGGAAAACCCTAGTTCTGGTGAGTACTCATCCCCTCAGGACTCTACACCCAACTGTGCTTTCCCTGCTACCCGCATAGGCACTTCGTGAACCAGGCTCTCCTTACCTCTGGATATTTAACTAGCCATTGGCCCACTCTGGGAACCAATCTTAGCTATTCTGTTTACGCTGTTAAAATCACCCAAGGCCGATGTCAGCTCGCCACATTCTGTAGCCGAGGACTCCTCGGCCTTCCCTGGCGATCTGATGACTCATCGTCCCTCTTTGCAGTCTGATGACTAATCACCCCTCTTTGCAGGCTGATGACTCGTCACCCCTCTTTGCAGGCTGATGACTCGTCACCCCTCTCTGTAGACTGATGACTCGTCACCCCTCTTTGCAGGCTGATGACTCGTCACCCCTCTTTGCAGGCAGATGACTCGTCACCCCTCTCTGTAGGCTGATCACTCCTCGCCCCTCTCTGTAGGCTGATGACTCCTCGCCCCTCTTCATGGGGCATGCTGACTCCTCGCCCCTCTTCATGGGGCATGCTGATGACTCCTCGCCCCTCTTCATGGGGCATGCTGATGACTCCTCGCCCCTCTTCATGGGGCATGCTGACTCCTCGCCCCTCTTCATGGGGCATGCTGATGACTCATCACCCTTCTCTGTGGGGTCCATTCCACGTGGCTCTGGCCCACGCTGTGGGACCCAGCTGACGTCCGAGGACTGGTCAGTACACAAATAAATTTTTATAGTCTCCAAAGTAATATCTAATTTAGTAAATATAATAAGTAACTATCTTTTGTCTCTAAAACTAGTTTATATTTAATTATTTTCTGATAGTGAATAGTAGGTGCAAAATAAATAAAAAAATAGCGCTTTGAAAATGAAAAAAAAAAAGAGTATACGTACTAAAATAAATTTTGCTAATTTAAAAAAAAAGAAAGTCAAATTTTTTGAGGTATCCTATTCTAGCTTTTGCTCCTCTTAGGTTCTTAGGTGAACAATAAAAAAAGTTCTGACTTTTATTTTTTTATAATTTTTTATTTTTTTTACTGAAAAAAAAAATTCTTGAAAATACGTATCATTAGTTCTTATCAGATGTTTTTTAAATCGACTAATTCCTACATTAATAAATTTATGGTGTATTGAACTAACTTATCCATATAAATACTTGAAAAATAAAAAAGAAAATGAATTTGTTATCTCTATAAATTAAAATCAATTTATGTATAAATTAAAAATAATAATAGAAACAAATTATAAAATTTTAAATTAACTTAAGAAAGCACTAATTTTAAAAGACAAATTAATTTGAATTTTTTTTGTTGAAATACTTGTGACTTGTCCAAATATATTCTAAAATAAAAGTAACTTGTTTTTCAGAAGAAGAAAAACGTAATTTTTTTAGAGAAAAAGTATAATTATTCCTTTTTAGGTATGTAATTGAATTAAACTCTCAACATAATTGGTAATTGGTAAAGTGGGGAGAAATTTTTTTGATTATGTTATTCGAAAGGAATATAAGAGAGTAAAGGAGTTAAAAGGGAGAGTGAAAGATAGATACTCTTTGTCGGCCTCAACTATCATCTTCTACGAACTTCTTCCAAAAGAATATCATCATTGCTCTACCTCTTGGCTCAAAAATCACTTTCACTAACACAAAATTTATTCTTCTATCTTCCAACTTTCTCATTAATTAATCAATTTCAAACTTAAGTAAAAATATATGTTAGATATTTTAATAAGACTTAATTAAGTTTTATAAGCAACTTTTATAAATTTGAGTATTTTTAACTAAGTTTTATTACATTTCTTTATCTATTAGGTACTCATTTTTATATTGTCTAATTTAATTCATATAGTTTAATTTGTAAGTTAATTGGGTGACATAGTTGTTATTTTGTTAATTATTTTACTTATTTATTTTCATATATTAAGAAATATGAGATTTTATAAATAGTACAAAATGATTTTGCAAATATAAAATTAACAAAGAAAAGAAAATTAAATTAAATGACAATATTGAAATATGTAAAAAAGTTGAATACTTAATAATAGAATAAAAAAAATTATTAGAAACTCAAACCCAAATCTAAAACTAATATTGGAAGCAAACTGCAGCAGGCAGGATTTGAACACAAGTCCTTCCAGTCATCAGAGAAGCTTTAACCACTAAACCAAATAAGTTCTTCTGTCATATTACGATTTTTATTATACTTATAATTAGTTATAATAGTTATATTAATGTTAATATTAATGTTAATAATATAAATTTTATTAATATTTATTAATAATATTAATATTAATATTAAATATTAATAATATTCATAACATTAATAATATTCTTAATATTCTTAATATTCATAATATTATTAATATTCATAATATTATTAATATTATTAATAATAATAATATTAATAACAATCTTAAAAATAATAATAATTATAATAAAAATTATAATATTGTAAAAGAATTTGTCTGGTGTAGTGGTTAAGGTTTCTTTTGTTACTAAAGAAACCTGGGTTTACATACGGAACGTATGTAATGATAATTTTACATACGGAAAAAAATCCGTATGTAAAAATCCGTATGTAATTTCAATTTTTCTTGTAGTGATCAATCCTATCCGATTATATAATTTGCTTTGAAGTAATTTTATAATTACATTAAATCCTTTCTTCATTTTCTTCTCTAGTTTTATTTGTGATTATTCTAGAGTTTTACAAAATTAATCAATTAAGAATGCTTTTTTATTGGACTAATTTCTTATTATTATATTATATTATTGCTTAGGTGGTGTAACTTAGGATTTTTGGAGATTTTGAGGTTTTCATTTCTTCCTCTTAGTATGGAGATGTTATTGCTGGGATGGGAAGGCAAGCAACTGTTAGGTAAGGGGAGTTGAACTTTGCTTAGAAATTGTTTGGAATGGTTAGCATTATATGAATTTTGTATGTTGGCTTTTTGATAATTAATGGTTTATTTGAGTTTGAATTTCAATTGTTGGATATATTGTTCGGATGATTTTAAGAGTTGGCAGACTATATTTTAAATTAGTGATACAAGTGTGGTTTTGGTGGTAACAAGAAGGGAGGTTGATTGGAGCATCAACTCTTTTTTCACAACAGATAAAGATAGATTATCTAATAATAGACTATCTAATCAGATTATATATATATATATATATATATATATATATATATATATATATATATATATATATATATATATATATATATATATATAATCGTCTAATAGACCGTCTAATAGATCATTAAATAAGAAGAATAAAGAAAACAATAAAGCATGAGCAATAACAAGAATAATGAGAGATCAACACATAATAATTTATCATAGTTCACCCAAATTCGGGTTACATCTAGTTGTTGGGTTGATCTCATTTCCTATGTGGAGGTCCAGTCCAATATTAGCCTTTAGGGTTTTTTTGAACAGAGGGACAACCGTCAGCCAAAACAGTGAGAGAGAAAAAGAAAAGGAGAAAAAGAGTAAAGATAGAAAGTTTGACACAGTAACTTCTGGTTGCCACTGACACTTTGTTCACCGTTGGATCAGGCTGAAATTTTGTCAACTGGTTCATACTTTATGTGAATTCAATCTAACCATTTGGATCTTGCAGAAACTGTTTGAGCAGAGAGAAATTCATCTCATATTGCAGCAGCGTTTTCAGCGTTTCTATTGAGGACGAAAATTTTCGGATTGCTGCTGCTGTTTCGTCGACCGTTGGATCGGGCTGAAATGTTGTTAGCAGGTTCATACCTCATGATGCTTCAATTTGGTCATTCGGATTGTTCAAAAGTCACCGAAATAGTGACATATAGACCGCGTATGGTAGCTGCAGTTTTGTGAATTTTTCAGGTTTCTTGTTTTTGTTTCATCTCTGTTATATTGCTAATTGGCTGGTTATTGAGTACAATCTCTGTTGTGATTTGTGACTCTCTTGTAACCATAACTTTGATCATAGTGAAGTTTGATTGATTGGCTTGTACCCGTGGTTTTTACTTCTCACATTGAGAAGGTTTTCCACGTTAAAATTTCTGTGTCTTCCAGAAGTGTGTTTTTTGTTGCTGCTAATATTTGTTATTGCTCCTCACAGATTCTTGCTAATTATCTGCTGCTTATTGCTCTTGTTGAGTTATTATTTTTATTGTGTTGAATTTTCCATCAGAGTAGTTTTCACTAATTAACACACTTGGTTACAATGAGTATTCTCACCTCTCCAGGATACAACAAGTATTCTTACCTCTCCAAATTACAACAAGTATTCATACCTCTCCATGTTGTACCTTCTTAACCTCTCCCTAAGAATAAGAAATCTCAAGAAAAAAAAAACATTGTCAAAGAGAGTACAAAGCAAACTCACATGGGTATAACTTCATAATATGAAGACTTACAATGGTTTAGCACTCAATCCAAAATACTAGATGTTCGAATAGCTTGATTAGACGCTTAATATAACTCTTGTATTTTCAACAATATTACTTGAATAGCTTGGCTTGATCTTACTTTTGTTTTTCACCTTATATAGCTTTTCAAATCTGTAATTTGATACTTGAATTGGTTAAGTTTATATTTGTAATATCTTTATCTTTTTTGTATTACATGCTCAAAACAAAAAGCTTGGATTTGTAATCTTTAAATTTGTTTCGCTTTGAATTTGTTTGAGAAACTAATTCGAAAGTATTTGCAATATAGAGTAGTAAAAACAAATCTAAACATAATCTTAAATCTTTTCGTTCCAAGTAATATGTGATGCTAAAAACATAGTACTTGAGATTTTCAATTTTTCAATTCGTTTCTGTTTTAAAAAAGATAGAGATAATTGCAATATATCACATCTAATAAAATTTGTTTAAGTGAGATAATTCTAAAAGAGATTTTGTTTCCTAAAAACAAACTGTTAATATCATTTTAAAACTTGCTGATAAATCTTTTTGTTTTTTTTATATAATATCTCTTTGGTTGAATGCACTTTTAGTATATATATGATTCAAAAGAGTTTGTTTAACTATTATAATAAAAAATTTGTTACTCGTTCAAGAAGTTTATCAAGTTGTCTAGCATGAACAATACTGTAGACCCTTAAAGGATTTATTGTATATTGCAACTTTCACTAGTCATTGTTAGATCATTTAAATAACATATAAAGTATATAATTCAAATCACAAATAAAACTTTAATCCGAATTTTAAATTTTATTATGCAATCAACTATTCTTATTGGATTGTCTATCATAAATATATGTTGTAGACACTCAGAAGGTCTATTGAATAATACAGATGTAGAAACATTATTTAGAACATTCAAGATACAAGTAAACAATTCAGTTAGTTTTTATTATCATCAAAACATAAGAATATAAATTTCACATATGATATTTTGGTCATCAAACCGTCTAATAGTTTATAAATTGTCTAGTTAGTCAAGAGACCGTCTAGGGGCTTATCATATTGTCTATGCAAATCGCCCAAGGTCTCAGCAAAGTTAGATTACATATTCAAATAGGTAAAAAGGGTTAGTTTAATTTTGAGAACTAATTGGCACAATATGTTGATTTTGTTATTTTCTACATATATTGTTTTATTACAAAGAATTATTGCTCAAGCGTCCACATGATACCTAAGCAATAAAGCTTCTTTCTCAAGTTGTGCCTTGAGGTTCGAGTGAGAAAGATGTTGAAGTAATTCTCTCTCCTCTAGATTCCTTATCACTCAAGTGAAGCTTAACCACTAGAGTAAAACCTAATTGGTCAAGCAAAAAAGAAATACAGGTTGTAACTTAGTAGTGTGGTACCAAAAAGCAATGACATGACACTCCAAAGAGAGTCAATGTTGATTCTCTCTCCATTAGGAGTTTGGGAACTCAAATGTTGATCGGTCACTTAAGTAAGGAAGAGGATAGTTTCTCCTTTCCTCCTTTTTAGATATCGTTCAAGTGTTTTAATGACACTCAAATGATATGGTACATCAATCAAACAAAAATTTTGTCACTCAGGCTATGTATAATTTTGCTCAAGCAACAAAATCGTAGTTCAAGCAACATTCCTTGTTGGTGTAAATATAAAGAATATTTTTATGTTCTATTACTTCGAGTGGAATGTTGCGTTATTCATAATTATGTTGAAAATGAAATTGACTAATCACAAAGTGTGATTGATGAATATAATATTCTATGAATGATGAAAGTATTAACTAAAGTGATATTACTATGATAAACATATATGTATTAAGTTAGAGGTTTTTATGAGATATCTAGACAAATAGACAAAAGTATCATGTGGTGTTTTTGGCATCAATTTTGGTGGTGAAAAGTCAACAAGTCTATTATTTTAAAGACCTCAAAGATCCTAATTGGCTAGTAGTAGAGAAAACAAAACCACAAGATTAGTATGATATGTTGAAGGAATCTATAAATGAGGGATATCAAGAAAATGAACACATTGACTCAATCTCATTTATATTTAATGTGGTAGATAATGAGCGTGAATTTTCATTGGATAGAAATTATATAGTCCAGTCCACAACTAATGAAAATTTAATACTTGTTAGAGAAGTTATGGATGATGACGACGAAGAAAGTGATGATCAAAGTATTCTTTAATAGATAATAAAGAAAACAATGATATTGATAAAGTTGATATAGCAATTATAATTAGGTATTGCTTTAAGAGAGAAAAAGAGTGAGAGAGAGAAAACTAGACGCTTTAAATTTTATATGTTGAATAAGAATTTAAATTTTAAATGGATATATTATTTATTAATATCATAATAAAAAGTATAAATATATGAATAGATAGAAAATTTAATATCTTAGAAAAATAAATATTATAATTGTAAGATCTCTTTCTTTGACAAATGCAAGTGGATCCCTTGAGTTCTTAAAAATTCGAATTTTTTTTCATATAAATGACTGCTTCTTCTGATGTTTCAAAAAATTCATTCTTTTTTTCTTTTTCACTACATATTATATACAATAAAAGATTGGAAGTAGAGTTGTTTCTTCAAATAAAAAAGTAAAACAAAGTTTTTATTCTTTTTAACAATTATTAATGATATAATAATAATGAAAATTAATATTATATAATTATTATTAATTTATAAATATCAAATAAATTTTTACTTATATTTTAATTGAAAAAAATAATTATATCATATGATAATTTATATTGGTGAGTAGTTATCTCTGACATATATATTTATCATTTTTAGTGATAAATTAAAAATTAATCATAAACAATATAAAAATATTAAAAAATATATGTATCATTATTAATTACATTATAAAAAATAAAAATAATGTTGACTTATGGAAAAGGTATAAATTCAAATTTAAAATAATACAAATTTGTGATGCATTATTATTGATACAAATATTTTAATATTGTAATGATTAATAGTTTGTCACAAATAATAAATAAAAATTAATGTATAAATATTTATTAAATTTTATATTAAATATGTTATTATTATGAGAAAATCAATTTCATTTATATAACACTTTTTAGTAATTATTTATTATATATATTAATTTTTTAATATAATTGTTGTGACATCTTTTAATTTTGTCCTTATTATGAATAATATTTATGATAAATAAAAAAATTGTCACAAATAATATATAAAAATAAATAAAATTTATATTTATTATTAATATTTTATCATAGAAGTTATATTTCTTGTGGTGAGATATTAAAGATTTTGAAAAGTTATGAGTTAAGAGATCCCAAAAAAAAGAAATAGAGGAAACACTATCATCAAAAATAGAGATGAGAAAAAAATTCATATACACAAATACTCACCAATAAAATCCGTCACAAATAGAAAATTAGTAGTTTTAACTTGTAGAATTTTTGAAAATTAATCTTTGATTGAAAGTTTCAATATATATAAAAAAATCTTATATTAGTCTAAAATTTTTATTTAAAAAAAATTAAACAATCAAAATGAAAAAAAAAATAAATATAAAAGAGTAAAACAATTATTGTTATTATTCTATTCATAAATGACCCAAAGGATATTTTATCTTATATGAAAATAAAATTACCAGAATATAGTGCTTAATAGTGACGCAAAGAATGTTCTTTCTCTATCAACTTATTCCTTCGATTGAAAAAGAGATGCACTTTAAATTCATATGTAAACTACACGAAGAAAACGCTTAATAGCGACGCAAAGAATGTTCTTCACACTCAGAAAGAAAAGAGTTGGAATATATATAAAAATATTGAGCTGTGTTTCAATAATTTTTTTTATAAATACTTATAACAAAAATAAAATAAAATATTTTTTAAAAGTTAAGATTAGTTTATATACAAACTCAAAAGTAAAAAAATTAAAAAAAATTATGAGAGAATTTCTACAAATTAGTTAATATATAAATTGATTTTAACTTTAAAAAAAATCTTTTATTTAATTCTTATAGAAATTTTGTCCAAATATATTTCAGTGAATTTTATTGCTTAAAATGTTGGAGATCCCACGTCCACTAGCACATTCACTTGAGAGTAGGACATTTCATAGTATATAAGTAGGTACAAGTTTCACCTTATAAGTCAATTTTATAAAATTGAGTCGCTTAAAATTTACTTTTTAACATGATAACAAAGTCATTTAAAATCTACCTTAACGAGAGTTTGTTGTATTTATCATGTCACAATTATCATGCCGCTATCGGACTACTCATAAATATATAATCTTACGCACGAGTTATTACTCTCAACTTGAGAACTGTGTTGGTTTCAAAAAATTAATTTAATTTCTACATAAACTAATTTTTAAGAACTCTTTTATATAAAATTTTAAAAAATTTATTTTAATTAATTATATATATACATGCACACCAATTAATATACAATTAATGTTAACAAAATTCAATATTAAATCATCCACCAAAATTGTACAATGTTAGATGTAAGAACATATAAGAGAAAGCACTTGTTGAAGTACAATATAATGAAACTTTTGTCTGCCATGCAAAGGCTTTATATAAACAATAGCTCTTTGGAGGAAGTAACCTTCAACTGCTCATCTCTAACAACCAATTCAAAACCCTACATTGCATACCAACTTGTAGTTAATTACATAATTAAGGAAATTATTGGTTAAGGATTAAGTAAGATTTTGGTATCTCTCCAATTTTTTCAGTGTTTTTCACATCAATAATTTAATAAATATGTTAATCTAAAATATGACAAGTTATTTTTGTTACTATTATATTAACTGTGTTGATAGATTAATTTTGATAAAATTATATCAATATATCTACCACTAGAATAATTATATGTCAATACCATTAATATAAAAGTAATAAATTACTCTCATAACTAAATTAATCTATTAATTAAATGTTGGGCATAAAAGAGAAGTATTAATTTCAATGAGATTAATTTTGAAGGTAAAAAACTTACTTAACCTTAGATTATTTATTTTGTTTCTATATTTAAACAAATTTTACCTTTTATTTGTATTAATTAAAATCATTTTCGTTCTTATATATGCTATTTCTTTTTTTAGTCTTTATGAATTTGGACTGTAAGAACTAAAAAAGAGATTGAAATTGATAAGTGCATAAATTAAAAGAAATTAAAATTATATATAGGTAAACTAAATAACAATGAAATTATTCATATAAACTAAAATAAATTATTTTTAATTATATAAACCAAAAAGAAAAGTTATCTCTTTTAATTCTAATTCATATTATTTGTAATCTCTTTATGAATTAAAACGTCACATATTAAAATAAGTCACTTTTTTAGTCTTATTATTTATATATTTTACTTAATTTGCTATTATTGTTAATAACAACTTTTAATTAATTTTAAAATGAAATAAAGTTTCATTAAAAGAGAGACTTGATCAAATCTTAAAAGATGAAACTATTATATTTTAAAAACTAAAAGACTTGATTAAGTATTTTTATTAATAAAATTATTAATTTGAACAAAATTAATAAACCATATAAAAAAGAATTAAGCAAAATATTAAAATTGTACTTATGAAAACTAAAGAGAATTAAAATGCATGAGACTAAAATAAATGCATGAATAGATTATACTGAAAAGTAAAATTTGTGGAGTAAATAAGAAATTAAACCTTAATTATATATGATTATGATCCAAAAGGGAGATTGTACCTTGTGTCATGGAAGTAGCATTGATCATAGGACTATTCCTTTCTGGTTGAAGTGGTGATCTTTGTGGTGATGGCCTTTCTAGCTTCAAAGAAGCATCAAATTTCTTGTGATTACCTACACTTTCTCCATGGAGTACCATTAATGGCTTTGTGTCATAGATCTCTGACATGGGATCACTATCCATTGATGGTGGTGAAATCTGAACCTTGTGATGATGATGATGATCACCTTTGAAAGGGTCATCTTCAGGGCTAATGCATGATGAAGTTGTTCCCAAATCTTGAAGCCTGAGATCATCACACCAAATCAATGGACTCTTCCCACTTCCACTGTAGGGGTAAAGCCTCTTCTTTCCCTCAAACACACCCTCATTGTTTGATCCCATAAACCCATCAAGTTGCTCACCACTACCACCATACAAGTTAAGATCTTGAAAAGAAGGGTAATTCAGAGAACAAAAGTCTTTCATCACCCCCATCTCAGTGCTTCCTTGAGCTCCTCCCATACCCTTCATGCTTGTGCCCATGTTTTCACCAGCAAGTGTGTGATAAGCCTTCTCCAATATACTCTGCATGTATTTTCCTTGAGCCTCAATCCTCAGCTGAAGGTTTTTCTGAACCTGACAAATCATAAACCCATGTTAAACATGCTATGACAAACTTAGAAATATGAACTTATTTCAAGGTTTAATATTTTCTCTTCAAACTAATCTTATTTATCCTATTTAGAACTCAAATTTGTCTAAATTGATCAACTTAGATTGAATACATTAAGTGTGTTCAAATCCTTGGTTTTTCAAAGTTTAAATATTACATTCAACATTTCTTTTATAAGAACATTATCCTGTTGAACAGGTTTAGCTAATTTTTTAGAAAAATCTAAAATTTATGTAATGAAATAAATAAAAAGTGAGAGAAAAAAATTGAACATAATCATTGTGGGAAGTAATTTGTATTCTTATGAAAAATGTAAGATACATACCTTTCATGTTATAGTAAGAAATTAAACAAGAATGAGTATATTTTTCAAGAAAATGTTTTAAAAACTTATATATAACAAATATGAGAATGTGATATAATTATATATGCTCATTTTTTTTTTTAAATGTTTATGATAAAGTAAAACAAGCACACAATTACATGGACTTTAAACAGTCATGTTTTACCTCTAGTTGTTCATGCAATCTTCTTTGCACTTCCATTTGCATCCTATATATTGCATCCAACAACCCAATTAAAAAATTCAAAAGAAAAACATAGTGCATGTTATTGATGTTTTGTGGAAACAATCTGCATATAAGAACTGCTTTTTCTTCTACATAAACACACACATAATGTATTCATAAACAAAAAAATATATATAAGGACATTGAAATAATAGAGAAGAGATGGTGGAAAACCAATTCTCTTGAAATTTCGTTTATTTTGGATATGGATTTAATAGAAGTGTGAAGTAAGCATACTCGTTCATGTTGCGACCAATCATGGCAGAAGAGGAGCCAATATTTCTCTGAAGTTCTAAAGCAGAAGCTGCAAGTATAAAAAGATGTTATGAATATAGCAGAAGAAACTTCATGAAAGTGATAAGCTAGAAAAAGAGTAAGCAACACCTCTCATGCCATCCTTAATAGAGTGTTCATTGAAATCCTTGTGGGGCTGCTTTCCAAGTCTGAATTTCTACGAATTTAAAAGAACAAATTAGCATAAAGGAAAAGGGAAAAAGGAAAAAAGAGAGGCAACAAGATAGCCAGAGAAATCCAGTGTCACAAAAGTGTTCTAAATGAAAGCAAAAGTGGTGTGGAATTGAATAAGGCTTGTGTTCAAAACCTGAAGGTGGCTCTTGAGGTGGTAAAGGGTGAGACCCTTCACACCCATAACCCTCATGATTGTCTTAGGAGTGGCCTCTGCAAATCACACAACACAAAAGAGAGTCACTGAGCAAACATATCTATATACAAATTCTGATGTTCCATGTAATAGAAAATCTTTGTTTGATTCCACCATGTATAAAAGCTTGTTGCACCAGCAATCTTCATTATATATGAAGAGTAAACTTGGAGAAAGTTGTGACAAGACTTAATATGATTATAGTATGAATTGTATAATCTGGAAGTAGAAATTGGGACATGAATGTAAAGAACATAGTTTGCAGGAAAAGAGAGAAAAGAATCAAAAGGGGTGTTAAGGGTAGTACTATCAGGTCCTCCAAGCTGAGCAACAGCATCAACAAAGCGTTCATGCAGTTCAACAGTCCAACGAAGACGTGGCTTAGGGTCTGTGGTGAGGACAAGCCCTGAGTCACCTTGAACACACATGGGTCTGTCATGGGAATTCATAGTTGAAGGCTTCTTAGGAGGGAACATTCTTTCCATCTCTCACACACACACTCTCTCTCTCTCTCTCTGTGTGTGATGAGAAGATCAGCTAAAGAAATTTGTGAAGAACAAATTCGATTATGCAAAGAGGGATGAATATGGTGCGTTTTGATTCAAGAGGAAATGAGGATGTGAAAGGCTTTAGCAATAGCTGCTACCTCCTCTAAAGTGCAGAGAATAAGGGAAGAGCTACCCTTGCTTAAAAAGAATGTATTAAATAAAAAAGATTTGTTTTCTTTTTTTATGTTAAAAAAGAATAAAGCATTCCTATTCTAACATGCAACCCTTCCTTTGGAAAAGTCACTCTCTTTCTATCTCATTCCAACCTTTGATTATTACTAAATGATTTCTGATACCAATCATATAATTATTCATTTTTTTATATGTTATAATATATATATATAGAGAGAGAGAGAGTGTGTGTTACAGTTTAATCAACAAAACTCTGTTTAAAAGTTCTATTAGGGATTTTTTTATATTAGGACAATTATTGATTAGTGATAGGTTTTTTTTAGGAGAATATATCGAAGAAATTGACATCAATAAAGTATAAGTTAAACTTATATATAGAATTGATATTATTTCTAATTCAAAATCCATGCATATATGTATATAATAAAAAAGATAATTTCTTCAAAATGTTATGTTTTTTATAAACTCATAAAATTTATAAACTTTAATCTAAATTATTTATTTATATTATGATGTCTAACACATCTCATTATGTTTGAGGAATACATATAAAATATTAATTAGATATTTATAAATAATCTAATAACAATATTACCTCATTACCTCAATAACTTGAATAGACTTTAAAATGTTATAATATTATATTAATAACATTACCTCAATAACTTGAATAGACTTTAAAATGTTATAATATTATATTAATAACTAAGTTTATGTAAACTTAACTTTACAAAATTTATAAAGTGGATATTTTATTCCACTTATATATATATTATAATTCAACCTTATTCATAATTAATGTAGAATCTTCAAACATATATGAGTATCAAACATATATGAGTATCATGCAAATTTTATTTTATGAATTAATGTTGTGTTAAATTTAAAATTCATTTTTTAAGATAATGTCAAAGTTTATTCTAGCAAAATTCGTTAGAACTATTATGTCACTTGCTATCAAAATTATATTAAATTACTCATAAATATTTAATCTCACGTTTGATATATTATTTTTTAATTAACAAAATTTCTAGTATATTTAACTTTATATTATCACCAATCATTTCAAAACTTGTAACGTATACCTATTTATATTTTATAAATGTCTTTCATATACTTAGATATTTATTGATTTATATACTTAGATATTCATTGACTATCTCTATGTGTTAATTAGAGATCTTATATTAGTTAAAAATAAAAAAAAATTAATATATAAGTAGATGTACAAATTTCTTCTTAAAAATCATAATAAATATAAATAATTCTGAATTTTTCTTATACCTTTGATGATGACAATATGTAATTCACCTTTTGGTCGTTTATGTTTGCATGGTGGTTTCGTGGTACGACAACCTTTTCAGCATAATGATTAGTATGAAGCCATCAACGACCTCTTAAGATACGATGGAAAATAACAGTTTTATATATGCATCTCTTGTAAGGAAAAGTTTGATAAATAATGTTTCCATGCTTCAAAATATGTTTACGTCTTTTAAGAATACAAATTACAGAAAAAATTGTGAATACTTTCTCTTTTATTCTATTAAAATGTATTTTAAAAATAAAATGGTGAAATCTCATTAATGTTAAAGTAGAATATTTTTAGTAAATTGATGAAGTTAAGATTAGAGATACACCATTTAAATATATGCACTTTTTAAATAACATAAAAAAAAAAACTTTGTTTCGATCTCTAACTGTACCCAGAAGAATCTTGTAACTAATTTAATTTGTCAATGTTCTTCCCATTCTTTATTCAACATATGAAAATACTGATTTAAAATTTAATAGTTCTACTGGAATTGGTGTTAATAAAATTATTTTAATAATTAAAAAAATAAAATAATACTAAAAATGTATTATTTCATAATTTTATGATGTTAAAAACTAAAATAAAACATCAATTTATGAAATTTTAACATTGAACATACATGTAAAAGTTTAAATAAAACATGTATTTCCTATTTAAATTAAAATTCCAATAATATACATTAGTACTATTAATAGGAAAAAAACGACATGTGAAATGAAAAAAATATTTTAAATTGAATTTTATTTTTTAAGAAAAAAAATGTTATTTAATAATTTCTTTTTATTGAAACCAGTTTTGTTCATTATTGTATCACAACTGAACCAGATAAAGGATGAGTTTCATTCAGATTTGACCGATTTAACTAATTGGTTTGATATAATTTTGATAACCATATAAAGATTACTAGTTATCATTAAAAATTATTAAATAAAAATTAATTTTAAAAATAAAAAATAATTAATTATAATATTAACTAAATTAGATATTATATTATAAATTAAAAAAATTATTGGTATTTAAAGTAGTTTCTAAATTTATAAACTAGTTTTTAAATTAATATCTAATTAGCTACCAAAGTTTTAGCTAATAATTTTAGAATCTACAGTAGTGGTAGCTAAAACATTAGTACTTAATTAGATACAAATTTATAAACTACTTTATACACCAATAATTTTTTTTATTTATAAAATAATATCTAATTTAGTCAATATAATAAATGATTATTTTTCTTATTTTTAAATTTAATTTAAATTTAATAATTTTTTTTTAGTGTATATAGTTGAGATAATCTATAATAGTTTCATATGATTAGGTTTTGAAGAAATTAGTATAATTACCACCAAAGTATGAGTAAACTAATGTCTCAATTAATGATTTTGAATTGAAACTTTAGTGTTTAACTACATGAAATATTTAGAAGAAAGATTATTTTCCTAGAATATTATGATGATTTGGGGACAAATTTTGAATTTATGCTACAATTGGTATTATTTGTAGATGTAAATGTCATTGCAATCATATGGAGGACCTTCTAGAAATAAAGCATTATAAGATTCAAGCTCTTACTACTTTTGTGTTCATGAAGTTTCCCTTCCATGGATCTTAAACCTTGAATACAGATTATATAAATTTCAAATTCAATTTACTTACATTAAAAAATGATGATGGTGATAAATATCAAAAAGAAAACAGAAAGAAATAAAATGGGGTGATTCTTCCAAATCGAATGAGAATAAATGCTTTCTTTTTTGACAATCAAAGGAAGATTCCACTTCGAAATGTATAAAAGTTAATGATCATAAAATGCTTATATAATGAAACCTTCTTTATAAAAAATGGTTCCCACCTAAGTGATTAGTAGCATGTTTTCATCATTAGTTTTTTTTTTTTTCTTTCGTATTCTTCCCTTCCTTTTTTTTTTAATTATTAACATCTCAGTATATCAATTTTTTAAATATAGAAGTTTCATAATACTATCACTATATTAACTCAGTATTTTATTTTAAAATGGAGAAAAGAAATTGGTAGGAAAGTTAATTATTTTCACATTTTTTTGAGAAGAAAGATGGAAAAGAAGCATTGTTAGGAAAAAAAAAAAAAAAACGTCTTTAATAACAATTTTATGTGCAAATCATCGTTGTATATTGCTTATAACAATGATTTTGATTATCAATTATAGTCATAAGTGTTATGTACAACAACTATTTTGTATAGAATCATGTTGTAAAAAAAATATTGTATTTGTTAAAAAAAAAAATTAAGAAAATGAAAATGAAGGTACCAATTGGACGAAGGTTTTGGTTAAAATCATGCCTTATGATAATGGTTGTGGGTGTAATTGTCGTCGTATCCTATATTATTTTTAATATTTCATTTTTTTTTATATTTATCTGAAGTAAACAATTTGTGTATATTAAAATTGAACAATTAGCCAAAATTAACAATATTATATGAAAAGCATAAATCATCAATAAATAAATCAAAAAAAAATATAATAAAATGAAGTATATAAAAAATAAATTGTAAATAAGTATTGCAAATGTCAGAATTTTAAATCATAAAAGGCATAAGTTTAAAGAAAATTTAAAAAACAAACTTCAGAAATTATTCTAATATCATTTGGCCTAATGTATTACAGAAATTGGTACAATAAGTTATGCATGTTGATTTAACATAGTTAATGGATTCAAAATGGAAGAGTTAATCATCATAAAATATTACAGCACATACTAATTAACTGAAATTTAGTTCATAAACTAGAAATAATTTTTTCAACGATGAATTAGTTAAATAAAATTATAATGGTGGTCATCCATAGTAGTTAGCCACACTCATACCCATTAGACTTGTAATCTTATTCACATCATAATTACAATTAGATAGTTTTTTTTTTTTGTTTATCAGGAAGATTAAATTAATTAAATGAAAACACTTTAGGGGTTTGGATTAGATAGTATTTCCTTTCAGAATCATATTCTTCAACAAAACAAGTAATTATGTGAATCTTATTCAATCCACCCATTGATTACCTTCAAATTATCAACCTTAACATGTAACAACTATGCGAACTTAGTTGATTCAGGATACATATGAGTTTGTACAGGATTCGAACACAAGTCCTTCCAGTCACCAGAAAAACTTTAACCACTAAATCAGACAAGTTATTCTGTCATATTACGATTTTTATTATACTTATTTTTAGTTATAATAGTTATATTAATGTTAATATCAATTTTAATAATATAAATTATATTAATATTAATATTAATAATATAAATTAGATTATTAATAGGAATATAATTATTAATATTAATAGGATATTATTATTAATATAATATTAAGATTATTATTTATATTATTAACACTATATTACTATTATTAACATTATATTAAGATTAGAGGAAGATAATAGGTTATATTAGGAAGAGGATAGGATATTAATATTATTATTTCTGTTCTTAATCTTCTTATTTATGTTATTAATCTTTTCTTATATTCTTAATATTATTAATAATCTTAATAATATTATTAATCTATTAAAATATTTATTAATATTAAAAAACTAATATTATATTATTAAAATATTAATAATATTAATATTTATTAACAATATTAATAATATTAATATTAATATTATTAACAATAATAATATTAATAACAATCTTAAAAATAATAATAATTATAATAAAAATTATAATATTGTAAAAGAATTTGTCTGGTGTAGTGGTTAAAGTTTCTTTTGTATGTAATTTCAATTTTTCTTTTAGTGAATGGAGCCTAGACTCTTTTTACAGTGAATAAAGTCAAGATGAAATAAATAACAAAGCAAAGTAACTAACAAGAGCAAAGAGAGAATAAGAAATTATCCTAGTTCATCCAACTCGGGCTACATCCAATCCTTTTAAGTCAACTGCTTAAGTGCTTCCACTAACACACTTGATTAGAGAGAGTATTCACACCTCTTTATGTTACAGTAAGTATTCACACTTATCTAGGTTATAACGAATTCACACCTCTAGGTTAGAAGCTTAGTTTATAAATTGTATTAATAATAGAAAATATTTTAGAAAACAATAAATTTTGTAGTCTCTAACATAGTATATAATTTATTCAATATAATAACTAATTATTTTTTATTTTTAAAATTGATTTCTATTTAATAATTTTCTTGTAATGACCTAACTCACTTATGATAAATGTCAAATTTAAAAAATAAAATCATAAATAAATCTATTTTGTTTCTCTAATATTTTTTATTTCTATTTTTTCCTCCCTATTTCCCTTTATATTTTTCCCAATTGATAAATTCTAATGTTTTTTTTTCCATTTCATGAAAGATGCAACACAAATCCCTTTAAAATGGAGAAATCACTAGATCAATCATTCGTATATATTTCATTTGGAAACTTAATGCAAACATTATTTAGGAGAATCACAGGTGCAACATATCTTTTTAAGGTTTTGTAACTAAAAAAAAAAATCTTTAAGAAAGAAGCCATGAATCCAAAACTTGAGATTATTAAAGGTTATTACTACCTAATGTTGCTAAATATATTGGACAACATGAAGGAATCAAGGGAGTGATTTTTAATGTATATGTAAATGAGAATGGAAAATGTCAATTATACAATTATATTTGAATTTTAATGGTCTCATAATTAATAGTTTTATCTAAAATAAATTTTAATATTTTTATAAGATTAAGTGGTTAATATTAATTACGAATATAGATTGATATTATTAAAAAATAATCTCATGCCTCTTAAATATTTAATCATATAAACATCTTTTCACAATTAAAAAAATCTTATTTGTGTTTCCATTTCCAAATTTGTATATATATGTTTATGGAAAAAAAACATACAAACATTGAGAGATACTATTCCTTCAATGAATTTTCAAGTTTTAAGTGCCTGACTTCACAACCCTCTAATTTCATCTAAAATATTATTAATATTAATTGTTCTAAAATAGTGTCATATTATTCAAAATTGAAGTCAAAAGTAATTTATATATATATATATATATATATATATATATATATATATATTTAATCCATCAAAATGTCTTTTAAAAATAAAACGATAATAGAACATTGACCTTCAAAACAGACAATACTTTCAATACGATATTGACTTCAACAACGTTATCTCTTAGACTAAGGTTGAAACATTAATTATCATACATTTTACAATTTTCCTCAATAATATTTAATCATATATAAATGTATATGTACAAAATTTATAGACTTTAGTTTATGTGAATTAAAATTAATTTATATTAAATTAAAAAAGTTATATAAATCTCTGGATATGCATAAACTAAATTTTTAATAAGCTCACTCTATAATTTTATTTTCTTTATTCAAACTTTTTTGGAGAAGTTTCTCAAAACTAGACTTTTTAAAGAGATTACTATTATCTACATGGCTTTTGATAAGCAAGGAAAGTACGAAGATTCACTTTTTAGAAGTGCTTTTATAAAAAATGATAAAACGTAGGTTCGGTTTTGTGTGCTATAGGGCATGTTTGCTTTTGTTTAACGCATCTTTGTGGGCTACAAATGAATATATTCCTTCAATTGAATATATTCCTTTTGAATGTAAACTTGAAGGTCCCAAAGCATTTTTTTTTTAAATTTTTCTAACAAATAAAAATATGATATGCTAGAAAAAAAGCATGTGTTTTAAAATATGAGTGTTTATTTATGGTGTTATTTTCTTTTAACCAATTAAGGGTGTTACTATTAAAACTTTTGTTATGTTTAAATAAACATAATTATTCCATAGAATGAGATTTTATTTTATATTGTAAAGTATATATTTTTAATGGATAAACATTTAATTAGTTTATGAAATTAAAGAAAATCTGCATAAGTTCTTATTTATTACTAGTTTTAATCCTTAAATATATGCTACATTTAGGGACAGTTTGGTAGAAGAAAAATTTTAGTCTCAGATCTGAGATTGAGAAACATATTTTCCATATTTGGTTTCAGGAATATGTTTTTATTAAGTTTCTCCTGAAGAACAATTAATGGAAATCTAACTTTTCTGAATTGAAATAAAAAAAATTAATAAAAAATTGCTAAGCTACTCTTATTAAAATCTTTAGTATAACAATAAATTAAATATTTTAATAAAAATAATACACTGCTCAAAAAATTTTAGAGAACGTGCATATAGTATTTTCAAGAATATTTTATACTAATTAAATAGAATTCAGTTATACTTAACAATCATAATTTCCACATTATTCGAAATCATGATTATGAAAAAAATTATCTTATACGAAATGTCTCGTTACAAATTTTAGAATATAATATTATTGGTGAAACTATACTTTTGTTAAGCATTAAAATAATTATTTAATCATTATTTGTTCATGTTAAAGTTTTTTTATTTTATTTCTATGTTAAGTTATCGAGAGTATAACCAATGAGAAAGTAAATATGAATATTAAAAAAAAAATGAGACTTAATGTTGAAACATTGATGTCACTTATTACTAAAAAAAATTATTAAATATAAATTAATTTTAGAGACAAAAAATAATTAGTGACTATATTGATTAAATTACATACTACCAATGTCTTAGCTACCAACTTTAGAATCTAAATTAATTAGTAGCTAATTAGATATCAATTTATAAACTTATAAATTTTATTAATAATAAAAACTACTTTAGAAAGCAATAATTTTTTAGTCTCTAAAATATTATTTAATTTAGTTAATATAGTAACTAATTATTTTTTGTCTCTAAAATCTATTTTTATTTAATGATTTTCTTATAGTGGGTAGGAACAAATAAAGGGTTCCAAGCCACTCCTACCCCTTAGTCCTCGACTTGGGAATTTATTCTTGTATATGCTCAAAAGTCTTACATCAATTAAGAATTTAGGCCAATGATAGTTTATAAATATTATTCTTTCTTAACCCACTACTTTATCTTTTAAAAACAAAATCGCGATGAAAGTATTGAACTCCAAAATAAACAATATCTTAAATGTAGGAATTCATTCTCATAATGTCAACTTAGACTTTTCTTTAAACTTTAGAAACTTCATTTCAAAAGTTACCAAGTATTAATTTTTCAAAAAGTCATGACAGCTGAAGCTTCAAATTGAACTAACTTAAGTCTCAAGAAATTGAATTTAATCTTTTTATTTCTTTGTCCAATACCAAATGCTATTTTTTTTTTTCAAAATTATTAACTAATTGGTATTTTCTTAATTCATAAAGTCAATTTCATTGTTGTCTCAATTTTGACTTTAATGAGTATGACACTTTGATTTCATCATTTTGGGACATGTAACATGGGAATGAAGGGAGAATATCGTGATTGGAGAGATGTAGGAGATGTTACTGTTTTCTTTTTCTTAAGGTTGCCTTATTTCTTGTAACAAAGAAAACCAGTGGAAGATTTTCTAAAGATGGGAGAAGTGTGGGAGACCTCCATATCTGATCCCACCGCGGACTCGAGCGTGGGAAAAGTGCCTCATCACTCCTTCGTCTAGCCTTCTAACTGCTGCGCGTTCTGCAAGGAGGCTCCAAGAACCTTCGCCGGAACTCCAAATGATGTCTGCAAAACACACAGACGGCGCCTCTAGCGGCTGTTGTAGCTCTGACGCTCAAGTCAGGCAACATGAACACCAAAACTCTCTCTAGGATCTCTCTGTGTGAGACTCG
Source organism: Phaseolus lunatus (assembly GCA_013389735.1). NCBI lineage: Eukaryota > Viridiplantae > Streptophyta > Magnoliopsida > Fabales > Fabaceae > Phaseolus > Phaseolus lunatus. The sequence continues at coordinate 44,358,162 of CM023867.1, read as the reverse complement.
TGTGTGCCCTCAGTCCTCTTTGATTCGAAAACTGAGTGTTCTTGGTTCGTGTTGTGTATTGTGTGGCAAACATTGCGTACCTGGTTCAGCGTTCTTCTTCCTCATATAATCCCGCGTCGCCCCCTACTGGCTACCTCTAGGGCCACTTGATTACTCTGCACCGCCGCTATCCACCCCCCAGGGCTACCTTGCGTGTAGGCCTTTCTCACTTGAGTGCAAAGTCTGACAGGGAAGGCCGCGTGGGTACCTCTGTACCCCTCAATTTCTGTGCCCATCTGGCCTACCTAATCTCTGGGAACACCTTCACGGTCCATGTGGCATGCATGCAACCTCACTAGGAGACTCTAACCTTGATGGGTTCTCGTCCCAGCAGGATTCTGCACCTAACTGCGTCTTCCCATCTTCATGCATGGTCATCTCGTGACTAAGGTCACTCTCTGCTTCCAGGCGCTCATGTAGGAACTGATATGCTGATGGTGGTCACTCGGTAACTGACCACCGATCGTCGTTCTTGAACGATCTCCACCCTGGTTCATCTGCTATCTCATGCCACGCGTCACTCTGTGACTGGCCGACGTGGTCATCTGCTGCTGTCGTCATCGACTACCGATGACCGACCGGATCACAAGCCCCCCAGTCTCGAGCTGTGAACCTGTTCTCAGCGAAGAGACTAAGTGGTCTCCCTTTGCCAAAGAGAATAAGAATTTTGGAGCCGATGTACCTGAGACCATGGCCGCCGGTGCTCAAGCTTCGATAGATGGGTTCAAGATGGCCTTGGAGCAGATTCACTGCGTCCTGCCAGACTTGGACCTTACCCAGCTCAGACTCCGCCATTCAGTGGTCGACGGCAAGTTCACTCTTCTTCCTTGAGATTTTTCCCTTGCAACTCTTTCTTCTATGTAACCTCTTTTTCTGCTACAAAACTTGTGTATAAACCTTTTATGCATAAATTCATGTTGGATGACTGACCTGATGGTGTCTAAATGCTTCGACTGATCGCACAAGAGCTTGTTTGGGGAAGCTTTCATACTCAGAGCTTTACTATCGACCACCGACTAGCACGTTAGCGCACCACCGATCAGTCATCGCGCTTCAGGCTTCGCATTACTTCTGTGTCACTCCAGCACTAAGTGCATAGAGGACTCGACCTCTGAAGATGATGCTTGTGTTTTGGGGAAGAGGAATGCTTCTTGATGACCCCTCTTGCCCCTCGCTGTAAGAAATCGAGGTGAGGACTTCTTTATCTCGCCTCAACCTTGCTGTAAAAAGTCGATGTGAGGTCTTTTTCCTCTCGCCTCAGCCTCGCTGTAAGAAGTCGAGGCGAGGACTTTTGATCTCGCCTCAGCCTCGCTGTACAAAGTCGAGGTGAGGACTTTTTACCTCGCCCCAGCCTCGCTGTAAGAAGTCGAGGTGAGGACTTCTTTATCTCGCCTCAACCTTGTTGTAAAAAGCAGAGGAAAAGACTTGATTCTCTTGCCTCAACCTTGCTGTAAGAAGTAGAGGAAGAGGACTTTTCTCTCGCCTCAACCTTGCTGTAAAAAGCAGAGGAAGAGGACTTTCTTTGCCTGCACCTCGCTGTACAAAGTCGAGGGTGAGGGCTTTCTTCTCTGGCCCATGCCTCGCTGTACAAAGTCGAGGGAGAGGACTTTCTCTCGCCTGCACCTCGCTGTACAAAGTCGAGGGTGAGGACTTTCTCTCTATTGCCTCAGCCTCGCTGTAAGAAGTCGAGGTGAGGACTTTCTCTCGCCCCTGCCTCGTTGTACAAAGTCGAGGAGAGGACTTTTCTCTCGCCTCAGCCCCGCTGTAAAAAGTCGAGGTAGAGGACTTTCTCTTGCCCCTGCCTCGCTGTACAAAGTCGAGGAGAGGACTTTTTTCTCCGAGTGGGTGCATGCTCCCAGGGGAGCACCAGGGGTGGTTGTCTAAGCGCACTCACCAGGCACATCCCTGCCTGCATGGTCTCACCGCACATTCTCTGAGTGGGTGCCTGCTCCCAGGGGAGTGCCAGGTGTGGCTGTCTAAGCGCACTCACCAGGCGCATCCCTGCCTGCATGGTCTCACCGCACGCCTTCTGAGTGGGTGCATGCTCCCAGGAGAGCACCAGGTGTGGCTGTCTAAGCGCACTCACCAGGCGCATCCTGCCTGCATGGTACCACCGCACGCCCCTTGAGTGGGCAACTCCTCTTCTTTTGGTTTGGAATCTTGCGAGGTGCATGCGTAACGCTCTCACTGGGAGCCTGGGTCTCAGCTTAACACGTGTTAGCAAGCCCCCGACGACCATGAACCGACCGATCTCTCCGCATTTGGAATCATGCGAGGTGCATGCGTAACGCTCTCGCTGGGAGCCTGGGTCCCAGCTTAACACGTGTTGGCAAGACCCCGATGACCATGCACTGATGAGTTCTCTGCTTCTGGGAATCATGCGAGGTGCGTGCGTAACGCTCTCGCTGGGAGCCTGGGTCCCAGCTTAACACGTTTTGGCAAGACCCTGATGACCAAGCACCGATAAGTGCACACAGACGGCGCCTCTAGCGGCCGTTGTAGCTCCGACGCTCAAGTCAGGCAACATGAACACCAAAACTCTCTCTAGGATCTCTCTGTGTGAGACCCGTGTGTGCCCTCAGTCCTCTTTGATTCGAAAACTGAGTGTTCTTGGTTCGTGTTGTGTATTGTGTGGCAAAAATTGCGTACCTGGTTCAGCGTTCTTCTTCCTCATATAATCCCGCGTCGCCCCCTACTGGCTACCTCTAGGGCCACTTGATTACTCTGCACCGCCGCTATCCACCCCCCAGGGCTACCTTGCGTGCAGGCCTTTCTCACTTGAGTGCAAAGTCTGACAGGGAAGGCCGCGTGGGTACCTCTGTACCCCTCAATTTCTGTGCCCATCTGGCCTACCTAATCTCTGGGAACACCTTCACGGTCCACGTGGCATGCATGCAACCTCACTGGGAGACTCTAACCTTGATGGGTTCTCGTCCTAGCAGGATTCTGCACCTAACTGCGTCTTCCCATCTTCATGCATGGTCGTCTCGCGACTAAGGCCACTCTCTGCCTCTGGGTGCTTTACTGATCACTGGTCGCGTTGTTCACATCGCCGCGGCCGATGTCACTCGCCAAACACCGATGACCGAGGTATCTCTCATCCTGACCGATGGCCGATGTCTCATCCTGGCCGATGATCGATGTGTCACCCTGACCGATGACCGATGGCGCTTCTTTACGTTGTCGTGCTCTCCTTATGGAATCATGCGAGGTCCTTGGGTAACGTTCTCGCTGGGAGCTTGGGTCCCAGTTTAACACGTGTTGGCAAGGAACCCCCGATGACTGATGGGTGCTTCATTACTTCTCGCGCTCTGCTTCCAGGTGCTCATGTAGGAACTGATCTGCTGGTGGTGGTCACTCGGTAACTGACCACCGATCGTCGTTCTTGAACGATCTCCACCCTGGTTCATCTGCTATCTCATGCCACGCGTCACTCTGTGACTGGCCGACGTGGTCATCTGCTGCTGTCGTCATCGACTACTGATGACCGAGCGGATCAATATCAAAAGAATAAAGTAAGAGAATGATTTGGTTTTGTTAGGTTTAAAGGTGTAAGAAATGAAGGAGAAATGGAGAAACAACTTAATAAGATTGTGATTAGGAACTCTAAAATGCTAGTAAATATCCCAAAATAGAATAAGGAGTATGGAAATCATGATCAAAGGTATTTTGTTAAACAATTCCATAGGAAGAGGGTTGATGATGGAAATCATTTTAACTTATCAATTTAGAAGACATGTACAAGAGGGAGCAAAATGCTTCATACTTTTGGCTCGTGTTGAATTTATTTATGGTAAAGTAGAAAATGACATGTATATGATCAAGGCCTTGTTTCTTTTTACGAGCCTAGCAAAAAGTCACCCTAAGTTTTTTACACTTGTCATCTCCCTTGAGAAAAATAATTAAAATTATTTAGAATCCAAAGACACGTGCAAAGAAATTGCGACTCATAGCTAAACATTGAAAGAACAATTGATCATAATGATCAAAATAAAAAATTTTAAGTTTTGTGTGGACATTAGAAATCAACAAACACAATAAAAGATTTTAAGTTTGGTGTGGGTTGGTGAACACCTACAATCCAAAAAATGATAGGAAGAATGAGTTTCTCGGTGAAAAAAATTAAAGCAACCCATTAATTAAAAAAAAAGGAAAAATAATGTTAATAACTTTTCATTTTAGGTTTGAAATTGTAATTAGGAACCTAGTGATTCAGAAGGAAAGAGAAATATTATTGAGGTCATGACTAATTGTTCTTTTGGTTTAAGGTATTCTTGAAAGTTTAGGAAAACTATGAATTCTTGATAGTCCAACCATGTTACAAGTTATGAGAGTCTTTAATGATCCTCACACATGTATGCCTTATGTAATTGTTCTGGATGATTAACACAACTAAATTTAACTTTTAAGGGTATGAATAAAGAGAAATACTAATGAACTACAAATGAATTCAATGGCAAAGAGGAAAAGTGTACATGAATTTATTCTTTGATAGTTACAATGGTTATTCCTTCTAAAACTTATTCTATCTGGTTGTGGATTTCATATAATTTTTGCATTGAATTATATGTTTGCCTAAGTTATAAAAAAGACAAAATATTTTGTTTAACTCAATTTTTTTTTTTTAAAGATGTATGTTTTTCTTGAATAGTTTTTATGTTGGGTTTGTTTTGCTTGAGGAGAAGAACAATTTTAAGTTTGATGTGTTCTGATAAGTGCTAAATATGTATCTATGTATGTTGTTCATCTTAAATTTGACAATTATTTAGGCATTTATTATTCTTTTAGATTATCTTTTATGAGTTTTTGGTTTAATTTTGTAAGAATCTTTTTATTCTGGTTTTACTTTTTCTTTTTTGTTTATTTTATTTTCAAGGTTTCAAGAAAAAGAATTCTTGCTCAATCAAAAATTAGATTTGTTTGAGTGAGACAATCCAGAGAGTCCATGGTCATACAACACTCTCACTCAAACGAAGTTTAAGCTCACTTGAGTGAATGTTGCTCACCCTAGCTTGAGTAAATCAAGCAATGATAGACTAAAGGAAACTCACTTGAGCAAGCCTTGCAAACTTTGTGGGTGATTAAGCAAGAGACACGTGGCTTGAAACAAAAAGTTATGAGCATTAAGGCGACATGGACAACTTTATTGTTTGTTGTTTCATTTGACCTAAAAGCACTCTCTAAGTGGGTTGCAAGGAAAAAACCAACTCAAATATTATAAATTTAGGGCTAGAACATACAGCACTATACTCTTAGTCTTTTTTGTATTTTTTTAAGTGTTTAATGTAAGTGTTGAGCCATGAACGACTAAGCACCTTGTTGATAGAGGTTGATGTACTTGTTAGCTCTATGTAATTTTTTTTTAATAAGATTGATTAACTTAGTTAATTATGTTTATCATGATCTTAATGTTTGTTTTGGCCTAATCAATCGAACCATGATTTTATAATTTTAATCGGGGTTAGAAAATCATATTTTAATTAGGATCTGCGTAAAAACAATGGTCTCGCTTATTTCGTAGACATAATATAAGACTTATCAATCAATTTTTAATTTCTCGACCTTAATGTTGATTGTTAATCAAATATTTCCAAACAATTGAATCTTAATTTAGAATTTCTCCAATAAGAGATTATGATTAAATTAAATTTGTGTATCATTGAATTAACTAAGTAATCAAAATTATAGCAAAAAGGGAAATGATAGTAAAATCAATCTCCAACACCTTTTTACATGTTTAAATTACTTAATTACTATTTTTTAATTATATAGTTTCTATCTTCATCTACCTTTCATAATTTAAATCAAGTTTTCTTATTTTATGCAATTGTTCTTAATTTTAAATTCACATGAATATTTAATAATTAATTATATGCATCTAACATGCTCACATGCATGCCACATGTTTTTTACATAAATATTATGAAAATATGCATTTAAGCATTTGCAAAAGTAAATGGATAAGTCTAAGTTTCTAAAAGAGCTTAACATGTCACTTCCTCCATCAAGAATGAAGCTGACAATTTTGTTGTTGATGAGAGATCTTGTATAAAATATGTTTTCCCTTTAAGTTTAATCAATAATTTTTTTTACATGCCTAAAAGCATGTGTCTGACCATCAATAAACCCCCTTCCATGTGATCTAATTCACACTCATTATTACTAAAGGAATCTTCACTTGAAGAAGATGATGAAGAAGTGTTTCAAACACACTTCCCCATTATCGACCATCATTAGTCTTTTTGTTTGGACAAGTGGAAGCAATGTGTGAAAAACCTTAACTTGCATAGTTGTAGTTTTCTTCTCATCATTGACTTCTAATTTTAGTAAATAAAACAACGCAAATTTTTCTTCCGATGCATCCTTCCATAACTCTAAGTTGAAACCAACTTTACTCCTTTAAAATCAGGGAACATCAACTTCTTCCTACCACATCCTTTTAGGATATGATTGACAAATAACCAATCCATTTTCAAGATAACATCCAAATATTTCAAAGGCATACAAATTAAATTAACTTTGAATTTATGTTCATCTATAATCACATAATATCATGTATAAACTGAAGAAAACACTATTAATCATGATGTTGATATAGAAACCAACAATCCAAAATTCAACTCACAAACATGTAGTTATAGAATATTAACACAATCAACTTATATGAAAGAATGTGTTGCTCATAAATCAAACAAAAATCTTTACCATAATCTAAAACCTTGAAACCTTGAATAAGATTATATGATTGTGAAGTATCAACTCCACTTAAGCAAACACTATGTCAACTACTTTAAGCTTCTGATTGCTTCCTTGTGATATTTGTTGAATATTTTTGTATGATGTAGCTTTCTTTTGGATAGAACAATCTTTAGCAATATAAACTTCCTTTTAACATTTGTAAGAATCACATCAAATGATTGTAAGCAATCTCTAATAAATTTGGTCCACCACATGTGAAGCATTTGAAGAAAGTATAATGTTAAGATAAAATCCACCACTCTTAGAAGTTTGAGGTTTGTAATAAGATTTCATCTAATTAAATTTATTTTTATCACTAGAAGATCCACCATTTTGATTTATAATCATCCTATCGCTCCAGTCCAAGCTCTCCATTGTTTTGGCTTTCAAAATTAGAGTAGGGAATTCATGAATAGACATCAGAATCACCATCCTTTCAATTTATGTCTTAATCCATCTTCAACTTTCTACACCTCTAGGTGTAAAAAGTAACCTAAGAATAAAATCTTACTAGGTATTCAAACCTAGTAGCATATTCATGCATTGATATATTTCCTTATACTAAACTCAAGAATTTAACTTCCTTTGCATATCTAGCACTCTTATGAAAATACTATTCTAAAAACCTAACTTTAAAAGTTTGTCATAGACAAAACGTAGCTTTAAATATATTTTCCATTTGTATAACCTATTGGCAAGTCAAATTTGGATTTGAGTTTCACTTGAATTTAAAAGGCTTATACCTTATAAAATCATCTAAGCTCATAAAAGTAGATTTTTGTGATACTTAAGTCAACTCTATTGTCATTTTGACAGTCTTCAACCGATGAATTACAATTTGATATTAATGTGCTATAGTGACACTTTATTGTTGAAATGTATTAGCCATCACTTCAATTGCTCTAACCACTTGAGTTAGATTTTAAAATGGGTGAAAAGTAAGAGATCTAGGAGTCATTTTTTATAAAAGAAAAAAATAGTTAAAAAAGTATATATAGAAATCTCTAATTGATTTCCTTAAACTTATTACTCAACCTACAATTACAACTATAACTACATGCATCAAAATCATAATAAATTCATAATCTCATATATAATTACATGCATCAAAATCATAATAAACTCATAATCTCGTGTATATTTAAGGCATGATATAATTTTACACCATTATTATAACATCCCATATTTATCTATATAATATTATTACTACAACATAAATTAGTCTTAATACACATTTATCAAAATTATATTATCCAAAATACATTAGGTTTTTACAAAATATAATAATCATAATACATTTTTTCAAAAGAAAAGTTCTCAATGTCATCCTTTATATGGTTCTTTTATGCTCTCCCAAATTTACAACATCACCAACTCTCTACCAATACAATCATAATAGTCATTCTACAAACACACAACCACAAACTAGGGTAAGCTAACATAAATTTAGTAAATCACAATTCAAAATTATGTGTTTGTGTGTGTATAACACATGAAGTGAATTATCTTTACATTTATATTCATTACAATTTTATCTTCACAACGACCAAAGGCTAACAACATCCAAATGTTCATCCCTTGCCTCAACAAAGGACCAAGTGACTACATTATCACACTCATTTCTTACCTTGCCTCAACAAAGAACCAAATAACTACAATGCCTCTTGGAAGACATACTAAGCAAGTCCCACCAAATACTTACATATGACCCATATCAAAGTCTATTATCACACTCTTAATAACTAAATGCAATCATGGTAGCTCATTAGATCTACTCAACAAAGCTCAATATAAAACCTCTTTGAGTTTCTCAACACTTGATATCTTAATTTACATTATTTAAAATATCAATAAAACCAAAATATCTTTTTTCGTTAATAGAATTTAATACTCAACACCACAAAATATATTCAAACAAGAATTCCATCATAAGTATTTTTCGTTAATTATCATCCAAATCAATCATAACATCAATCAATCTATAGATAGGATATGCTTAAATGAGACATGCTCACTTAAATGATCTTCTTCCATAGGAGAGAGAATAAACACTTAATTTACCTCATTCAAGCTACAAATCAATGCTTGAGTAGTATAACATGTTGCTTGGGTGACATATAGTTATTTGGAAGAGAGACTATTAATTGAGACTTTTTCTCATTTGAGCGTCCAAACAAAAATTTGGTGACTAAACTCTTGGAGGAAAGAGAATTAATTTGGCTTCTTCCTCAATTGAACATCCAAATGAGCATTTAAGCACCTAAAGTTTTAGAGGAGAGAAAATCAAGTTAACATCTTTCTCGCTCAAATTGTCAATCATGGCTTGAAGGAGAAACTCTATTATCAGAACAACAAAATAGATGATTGAACAATAATATTCTACCATAACATTATTGGTTACCAACTCAAGTTGGTTCAAAATGTATTCTCTTTACTTGAGTGACAACTTAACATAAACATAATTTATTTCCAATTGAATTTAGACATTTTTTTTCTTTACTTTTCGAATATTTCTTTCACATATAATTCAAAATATCCCTATCTCAATTAAATTGAATTCAAATACTTAAATCATTCGTTAATAACATACTAGACTTAAATACTAATTATTCATTCATACAAAACAATTTGAACATCTAAAAATTATATAAAGCATATTTGCTCCTCAATACAAACACTTGCATGAATCAATCTCAACAATACAATATTTTGTATAGTAGAATATCATCAACACAAGTTCAACATTTCAAATTTAACTTTATTTGATAACTTCTTATTTACACATGTTTCTTCAAACCACTCACATTACAAACAAATATATAATTACAAACTTAGATCATTCAATATTTATTTATTTTCCAACGAGACTACGCATACATATAAAAATCATACCCCATAATAAGGCAAAGATCTCAAATTTTTAGGAAAAATGAAGACTTCCTTATTAAAAATTTGATTAGTTAAACAAATATTATTTTTAAAGTTCTCAAATCAAATCTGAGATGATTATTTATCTAAGAATTTTATAAAAAAAGTCAAAGAAAATAAGGTTTTGAAAGATACATTTTAATATAAGTAGAAAATTATTTAATTTTATAATATATATATATATATATATTCCTTCTTCATATTTTAAATCCTTTAGTCTAAACTTAAAAAATATTAGTATATATTTAGAGATGAAATTAATAATAAATAACTAATCATAAAAAAAATTAATTTTAAATACCCCTTCTTTATTGCGTTTTTATTATAAGACACATTTTAAAAGAAAATATTATTTTTTGACAACACATTTTATATTATTTTTATATATCTTTAAGTTTTTTTTGTTTACTTCTATAAAATGTTATGAGTATTTGAGTTATGTATTAGTACACACCAAAAATGAGAATTTGAAAATGTCAAGTTTTTAGGTTATTTTAATACATTGATAATATTTTTTTAAAAAAATCCTAAATTATTTTTTTTCATTCCTAAAAGTGTTGTTTATATTAAGGACAATAATATTTTATTTACTTTTACAGAGAGAATAGTAAAATTTGAACATTTGAAATGTTGAGGAATGGAAGAAATGATATATAATAAAGTATGAATTTTATTACATTGAAGTTTCAGGCAGGTCCATGTCTGCATTCTGGAAGATTTGAAAAACCAAAATTAGAAAGAAAAGAAGAAAAAAGATTGATTTTTTTTTTTTTTGACACAATAGCCCATAACATGAGCAGTTGAATTGAATGGAAGAAAGCGTGTGAATTTGTTTGTTTATATGTATATTTGTATTTCTTTGACTGGTCTTTGCTCTCTCTCTCTCCTTTCTCTGTTCTTTCTTTGAAGAGAGAGAGGGAGAGAGAGAAAGGGTCACCGGCCGCCCCCGCCAAACGTACCCTCCTCGCTTCTTCCTTTCTACGATAAAAGTCAATTTTCCTGACCACCTACCCAACCGGTAACCGGTCCCGTTCCTCCACTATGCGATTATATTGACCTCTTTTTTATCTCTCTCAAATTTCAATCTTCATTTGTTAATTTCTTCATCTCTGGTCTTAATTCTCATCTGGGTATACGAGTTTTGGGAAAAGGTTTAGTTTTTTATTGAATAGGATTTTGGCCATGTCTACGTCCACCGCTGGAGGGGCTGGATCCAATGATTCCAATGCTGCCAGGAGACAAAGCAAGAGACCCAAGTGTAATTATTCTCTTATGGGTTATCATTTATTTTTTGGCTTTTTGGTTTGATTTTGGTGGGTTTTCTTGTGTTTGTCGCTTGAGTTTTTGGATTTTTTTTTTCTATAGGGAAGGGTTGATGGTTTTGTTGAGGTTATTTTCTCAAAGGAGGATGAAGTTTTTCTCTTGAGACCCTTTTTAGAAGCTGTGTTTCAAGGATTTATTAGACTTTGTTAAGCAAACATTACCCCTTTTTTATTTGTTGGTGTTTGCAAGGAAATGTTTTTGACATGGATTTTTGTTGTTGAGCTAGTGGAGGATCATTTTTTTATATAAGTTAGATGGCTTGTTTTGATTCAACAAACCATTGCGTTTGTGTTCTTTGTTGTTTCTAATTGCACAGAACTTTGGTGACTTAAGGTCTTTGAAATTCTTTAACTTAGACAGTATGCTTTGATTTATCAACAATTGTGTGTGTCCCTGTTAGTATGCTTTGATTTATCAACAATTGTGTGTGTCCCTGTTTATTTGTTTCAAAGAATTGCTTTTGACATTTGTTGAGCTAGTTGAAGAGTTTTATTGTTGAGCTAAATGAGGAAGTTATACATCAAGTTTTGATTTATCAACAATTGTGCCTGTGTCCTTTGTTGCTTCTACTAACTTGAACATTTTTTTCCTCCCAGACTCAAAGTTTACACAACAAGAACTACCAGCGTGCAAGCCTATTCTAACACCACGAGCAGTAGGTCTTCCTGCTTGGATATGTTGTCAGTGATTTTCTTCATGTTTTTGGAAGTCATGATTTACATGGTGTATTACTTTTCCATGCAGGTTATTTCAGCATTCTTGATTGTCACCATTGTGTTCATTCCCATCGGAGTTGCTTCGTTGATTGCTTCGCATGATGTATGCTTGAGTGCAATACTTTTTGAACTTTGCTTACCAGTTCTGTATATTATAATTTATAAGTACTTCTGAGCGCTGATTTTGATTATATCTATCAGGTTGTTGAAATTATTGATAGGTATGACTCGCAGTGCATTCCGCCAAATGTGACAGACAAGGTGTCATACATTCAGACTCCTGGAGAAAAGACATGCAACAGGGAGCTACATGTAAGTTTTCTTGGTGCTGATTTCTCTTATTGATGTTTAACCATTATTTTTATATTAACTCTGCTCCCATAATTGATGAATTGTGGTTTTCAAATTTTGATGGTTGCTCTTGTGAATAGGTGGACAAACATATGAAGTCTCCTATCTATGTGTACTACCAGCTTGACAACTTTTACCAGAATCATCGGCGGTATATACTTCTTTTATATCTTGTGAATCACACAATTCTATCATCAATTTGAATTTTGTGTTTACCAGCCAATGAGAATTTTATTGTTATTTAATAAGGATTCAAGTATCCAACAATGATTTATGGTTGGCTGTCAAATATCTTACACAATCCTCTCTTTCATGTGCATGTTGCCAACAAAAGTTGTTGAGTTGCACTGATCTTCAGATTTGGTGTCATGCTCTCCTTTAGTCTGCCACAATTTTACAATGAAAGTAGAGAAATAACTAGTTTGACATCTGACATGAAATTCATTTAAAAGCTATCATGTATAATGCAAAAAATATTTTAACAAATAATAATTGTAAATCTTTGAGTTGTAAGCTATGACTCTTCTTTAACTTGAAGAAGTTTACAGAATTCCATCAGATATAAAAGTTTAAGAGGCAATGATATGAAATTATGAACTTCTTTATTTTTCATGCATTCATCTTATATTCTGAATGGTCTATCACCTCTATGTCCTCAGTGACTGCTTCCTACAATAATTCAGTTTAAAAGTTTGTTTGATTAATAGTGGAATCTAATGCACATAGTTCTTTTTTATATAATTATTATAAATGTTATTTGGTAATTTAGGTATGTTAAAAGCCGAAATGATGAGCAGCTGAGGGATTCTAAAAATGAAAACTCAACAAGTGGTTGTGATCCTGAGGATGAGGCAAATGGAATGCCAATTGTACCCTGTGGTCTTATAGCTTGGAGCTTGTTCAACGATACATACAGCTTCTCACGCAACAGCGTTAATTTGACAGTGAACAAGAAAGAAATCTCTTGGAAAAGTGATAGGGATCACAAATTTGGAACTGATGTTTTTCCTAAAAATTTCCAGAATGGTTCTTTAGTTGGTGGTGGTCATCTTGATGAACACACACCTGTAAGTCTTTCTTTGAACTCAAATTTTGATTGGAAAAGCTTCTATGTATATAATTCTTGTTTTTCATAAAGTCCAGAATAGTAAATAGAGGTTGTTTGATATGTGCTTGCAACTTTTGGTTTAATGTTGTTTCGTTGCTACTTAATTATACTTCAGGCTGTCTAATAGTAATGATTGGTACGTATACTGTGTGCACACATAGGTTTTGTATTCCTTTGATCTTTATGTTTTTCTTACTAAAATTGTTCTCTAAACCACTTTTTGATTTTAAAAACTGAAACTACCAATATAGTTATCATGCTAAAGTTTGGAATAGAAATATCTGGTTTACTATTTGAGTTGAATGTAACTGGCTAAAACAACTCAGCTAATCAAACCGAAAACAGGAAAATTAATATATGTCTTCTGTAAATGCCCAAAGTGAGGAAGCATATATACAATTGAACACCTGCCATGTTTTTTATTGTGGCGAGGATTGAGCTATTGACCAATTTCTGTATTCAGAATTCCTATTGGGCATGTCATTTTCGCTAGTCTAATGTCCTTGTCCAAATCTAATTAAGTTGTTGAATTTCTAGTTATGATCAGAGAGTAGAGTCCGAGATTGGATACGATACTGAAATTCTAGACACCTTTTGGTATGAACGAATTTTCCTATCCAAGTTGAGACCTTTGATGCTCCCAATGTTTATTGATTCTTGACATTGAATAGACAAATGATGATGAATCAGCTGGTGAACAAAATGGCATGTTGAGTTGTGCACTGAAATGACTATCTTCTGTATGGTAGTAAATTAGTAATGGTCCATTCTGCACCATGTCCGATTCAATCATCTGTGTTACTTGTGCTGAGAGGCTAATCTTGAAATAGTTCAGTCAGTCATTGTGTTATCTCTCCTTTTTATAATTTCCAATCTATTTCATTGTTCATCTTGTGATTGTCTTGCCATTCTCTATTTGCTTGCATCAATGAGAAAAGTTGCTCACTTTTTGAATGTTTATGGAACAGTTGAGTCAGCAAGAGGATCTTATTGTTTGGATGCGGACTGCAGCTTTGCCAACTTTTAGGAAGTTGTATGGAAGGATTGAGGTGGATTTGGAGAAAGGTGATGTCATACAAGTGGATTTGAAAAATAACTACAACACATACAGTTTCAATGGCAAGAAGAAGCTTGTTCTGTCTACTACTACCTGGCTCGGCGGGAAGAATGACTTCCTTGGCATTGCTTATCTAACTGTTGGAGGATTGAGCTTCTTTTTGTCCATGGCCTTTACTGTTGTATATCTTGTCAAGCCAAGGTAATGAAATCCCCTACTGCTTTCTACCTTAGTAGTCTCTTTGGACTCCAGTCTGGACATGGCATAGCTTAGTGCACTTTCTTATTTTTATTTTAGGAAGTTTAAGTTTTACCCAACCTCAAAAAACCAGCTTGGAAGGTGAAGTTTGTTCCCACTTATATACTGTAAATTGTAAATTGGCTTTATTTCTAGTCAATGTGAAATCTCTATTAGTAAATATGTATTTGATCAGAAATGGGGTTCAATGCCCTTAATGTCGAACTTAAGTTCTCCCATACCAGGACTTTTTCATTTGCTAACTATTGATCACTACCCCATTTAATCAATTTGATTAGAAGCTACATATTGTGTTTCAAGTAGTGTACTGCAAATTAATTGTGTATTTAATGTAGGTCATGTTATGAGAGAGTTTTCATCTGGCATGTAAAGATGGAACAGATGAAAAGAAAATGACATTAATTTTTACTCGAAACTTGTATATATAAAAAGCAAAAGCCAAAATGTCAGGAGTACATCATGCATGTTGTTTCCCTTCTAATATACTCAACTCTATATCCATTGAAATTGCTAGGTGGTTTCTTGGTTTGTCTGAAGTTCATATATTTCAACAGCCATGCACAATGGTAGTTGTGAATATAATTAGCTCCTAATATGATCATTGTCTCTTTCTTTAGGCAACTTGGAGATCCCTCTTATCTGTCATGGAATAGGAACCCTGGAGGGCAATGAACAAAGAAACAAAATGTGCATGATCTTCACAGATTTACACACTTGTGCCTTATACAAACTACAGTGGCGGTTGTAATTTTGTACATCAATCAAGATTCACACATGCTTATAAGAATAACCAATCAGATGTTAGGTGTTGTTATTATCCCCTACCCCACAAAAATTCTTTTATTGCCTTTCGGTTTTCTGCATCAGAGTCTGAATATCTTGTATTTTATGATGAATAGTGTTCAATATATGAGCTAGTTACTTTCATACAATTTGAGACATAGGAAAGTTCCTGCTAACTATACCTTTTGGCCTTTTAATGGAGTGAAAAAAGTGGTTGTTTTGTTTAAACGTATAGGACTCATTCTTCAATGATGTGATGTTAATCTGTGCTCAAAGATTGATGTATTTTCATACATCTAATAGTTATCGTCATAATAATGGGGGGAAAAAATTGGTTGTAATATTTTAACATTTTCATGTAATAATTCTCATGATAATAATTCCAGTGATAAAGACTGGTATTGATTATTAAGATGAAACTTCAAAATTTAATTGAAAAAAATATATATCTACTTAAAATATTGTATCTAATTTTTGTTAAAATATTATAACAACTAAATGATATTAATGATAATTGTTAAGTTAACGAGTAGAAGAAAAATGATTAACCTACAATTTTTAATTTAAAGATTATAGGGAAATGGAAATTAAGTATGATTAAATTGTAAATGATAATAGTAATAACCTAAATAATAATGGTTAAAGTTTATTAAAAATCATGAATGTTGCGAATCTCACTATTAGACTCATTCACTCATGACTTTTGTAGTTCAGTTTAAAAAGAAATAGAGAATACGTTAATATATATATATATATATATATATATAATCTTCTAATTTGAAATTTAATCATATGAATATTATTAACAAACATTTCATATTACACATACTATTACAAGTAAATATTAATATTGTAGTAGGAGATCATGTTGAATTTTCTCTCTAAGAGGTCCATTTATTGAATTGTAAAATAAATTTACAATTATTATTTTAAATTTTTGGTATTTTGTGAATTACTATTTATGTGTGCATAAAAATTTCAATAAGAGAAGTTAAAAAAAATCTTTATAAATTAAAGTTCATTTATACACAAGTTAAAAAAATATAAACTTAAAAAATTATAAGAGAATTTTTATAAATTAGTTTATTTAAAAACTAATTTTAACTTATAGAAAAAAAAATCATTTTATTTTTACTTACCTTTTCCTTTAGGAGTCTTAGAAAAAGGCTTATATAAATAGAACCTTAGTCCAAAAATCTAGAAAAGATTTTTCTTTTTCATGAAAAATACACTATAAAACCAACTTCACCAGCAGAGTCGGAAGTAGATACTATCTTTCTGTTTTGTAGATTTAAAATTTAGGTAAGTTAAATCCCTGGAACTCACCAAAGATCAAACAAAGTATGTTGCAAAACTCAACATTTTCAAATTATCCCACAACAAGATCCTCACATAAAAAGCTACTCACATTTTCGTGAGATAAAGTTTAATTCTTACTAACTAGATCAACCTTTAATGGCTTCAAACATAGATACCCTGCAATAAAAAAAAAAACACTTTCAACTGAAGACTTCTCTTGCAATGCAATTCTTGGAGACATCTTTGAGATAGCATCAATGTTCAGAAGGTTTCATTCTGATTTTCATCCCTTGTTCTTGTAAAACAGTGGCTAACCATTTCACATTTTATGCTTAAGGCAAAAAAAGCAAAGAGGGGCTTTCAATATCAATGATAAAATTTAGTATGACAATAACTAAGACTATCACCATTTTTTTTTTCTTTCTACTGATGTTGAAAGCCTATGTTTTCACTGATTCTGGTGTGAGGATATTTTGCAAAGTTGCACTAAAATATATAATTAAATGGAAAAACTTAAATGAATGAAATCACTTAAATACAGTACTCATGAAACTCTCAATAGAATGTTGGTTAGGTATGCTCCTTCAGGATATGACGGATCAATAGGATGATCACATGCTGCTCCAGACTGTCTGAGAACAGTGATTCTCCTGCCTGCCATAGATGCTGCACCCTAATAAAAACAAAGAACAGTAAAAGCAACTTCAGAGTTGAGAATGCAATTGGAACTAATGGATTCTTAGAGTTTGTTTACAAGTGTATACATCCAAGGTTGCTTAACCATTTAAAAGAAATCAAGTTAAAATGAAGGTTCTTGTGTGAGTAAAGAATTAGCAAGTATTCTTTAATCCTATGTGATCCCAAAGCCACAAAAATTTCTCATCAAAATAAAACCATCAATTTGTTATAATTAATTACAATCCAAATAAGTTTATGCCTTAGTATGCTTACTAAAAATGATGTGAAAATAATCTATTTTGTTCAAATAGTATAATTAAATCACTTTTAGTAAATTATGAAAAGGATGCCTGGTTATTTATTTCTATTAATTATATTTGAATTTTATTTTAACATCAAAACTAGTTGAAATGTTCATTTCTTTCATATTTTGCATCAATTTTTCTTTCATTGACGGGTAAATTAAATGTGCACAAAAATCATTTAAAAACAAAAAGTCTTGGCTGATGAACTCAGGTTTTAGATCTAAAGCATATTAGCTTACCTGAAGGATACGTAGGAAAATCCCACTTTGTGTCACAGCTCCAGAACAGGAACATGTCATCAGAAGACCACCTCTTTTTGTTAGTTGCATGGCAAGCGAATTCAAATTCCTGTACATGCCAGATGCATTATGTAGAACCTGTAAGGTGATAAAACATTCAAAGAGAGAACTCAGTGAGTTGAAGAAACAATGGTCCTGCCAATTGTAAAATTTTGGAGACAATACCAGCTCAAACAAGAATTTGCAAGATCTATTGTTTTCAGCTTCAAGTAATTTAAGTAAAGCATACTGTCTGCATAAGTACAAGTTTATGGCATTAAATATCTTCATTGAGATTTAATGACTGAAAAGCAAAAACATGGCTTAATCTTATCCTTGTTTCCAATCAAATATTCAACGTAGCAAGTATTTCTATGTGCATCCGCTATACAAGAACGAGCTCAACTGCCTTGCAGTTTCCCTTTGTTACTGTTTCAAAATCAACAACACATGCAAAAACCGAACCGAATAATCATTCAAAAGATTTGTTTTTCTTTGACTAAAAATAGTTCACCAAGACCAAGAGGAACAATAACAGCAAACAATTTAATAAAAAAGGAAACATTTGTTGTGCGAAGTTACAACAAATTAGAATCCAAAATCTGTCTGCTCACAACAAAGCCCTTCTGACTTTCAAAAGTAATATCACCAAACATTTCAATCAAACAGAAGAAGAGTATATGTATCTGTGATGAATCTGATGATTTCACAACAGAGCCTGTAATCACTAACTCTTAACAGATCTATCCATCTATCAAACAAAACCTTTACAGTGTTACTTTAAATCTGAAATAAAAATGTTCTTAAAATAGTTTACTTTACTCATTTATTCTTAATCAAGTATTATAGTAGAATTACTAAACTCTATTGTTCTTTTATAATATTTGTTTTCCAGATACAGAGTGGGTTTAAACTTCAATCTTTTACTTGTAGCAAATCAGTAAACTGAAGACAAGCAATGCAAGTACCACTTCAAATCGCTAGATTCATTATGAAATGTATAAACAACATAGATATATTTAATCACTTCAAAATGGAAACATTTTTAAGATAGTTACATGTTTTGGGGAATAAAAAGGGTATTTAAGTAGCATTAGACCAACTAATGTGAAGATCTTCAAGAAAGGGTCATAAAGAAAGTTGTTGAGAATTTACAAAACTAACTATCAGAGTTGTTAGACCGTAGAAGAAACTGTTGCACCTTGTGGAAACACGAGATAAACTCACCAACAAAGATAACAGAATCACAGACACATATACAAGTACAACCACAACAACCAATCTTAAAAGACATGTTACAAATTATCTTAAAGATTCATTTTGGTGAGAGTAGGCTGTTCGCAATTTACACACATCGGAAAGTAGGATTAACACACTCCTTTGCATCCACCAGCATTTCATTCAATAAACCCAACTCAAGATTAAAGCCTAAAACTAATTTGCATCACTTTGACCTCTAACCCTCTTCCTTAGTCACCTAAAACCCAAGTGTAAAATTATGGTGTAACATAACAATATATATGCGTTCATAATTGATACCTTTTTTGTTGGTGCCAGTTTAGGAGGATCAATGATGACAATATCCCAAGATTCATTTCTCAAGAGAGCACCCTTCATAAATTCAGTTGCATCTTCCTTCAAAAAGGATATTCTTCCAGGATCAATGCTGTTGAGTAGAACATTTTCTTTAGCAAGCTCCAAAGCTAGCAGTGATGAGTCGATACCTAAAAAAATTGTTGACATAATCAGACTTGTTAAATGAGATCAGTAGCCACAATATAATAATGATCAAATAAACTATCACTGTATATATTTGTTTCCTGCAAAGACTTTTTAGAAGCTTATTATGATATAAAAAGAAAATTCTCCATTGCTACTGATGTGATGAATGTCAAATCTACTTTTGAAGACTAGTAGTATTTCAAGCCCGGGAAAATAAATTCACCTACTTTAAAAATAAAAAAAAAATCCTATCAGCAGTGATACAGAATAGTTCTTAGGTTATTATGACTTATTGGGTGAGCCTATATATAGTATAGGGAGACAAACAATACAGAGTCAGTCATTCCCACTCTTAACTTTTCATTCCCATTCTTAATCTTCTTCTCTAACAAACAGGATGAGTCACAGCTGATATACAAAATGATCTGCAGGCAATTGGATGACTAAAAGCCTTTCAGATCAATGGCCCATAATAGTGTTAGACTCTTGCTTGATTAATGATTAATAGGTTTAACTGTTAAAATTTACCAATAAATGTAATAAGTTTAGTTCCAAATTTGCATTCGAGTTACTTATCATCATCACAAGCTCAATGATAGTAAGGTGTATGCATACTTCCTTTCCAAATTTCAAGCATGAGACAGTAAAACAGCCAAGGTATCAACAGCATTATAATGTCAATCGTGAGCAATGATACTTGCTAGAAAAAAATGAGAACTAACAACATATAACATACCAGTGACATTTAAAGCACCTCCACGCACAGCATTTAGAGCAAAACCACCACTATAGCAGCAAAGATCAAGAACCTTTAGACCATCTGAAATTCTTGATATAAACTGCCGATTTTCACGCTGATCTGCATAGAATCCCGTCTTCTGGCCCTTAAGTGAAATTGTGTATACAATTCCATTTTCCACAATCTGACAGATGGGAACAACATGCCCCAAAATCAGAAAATCAGTAAATTTCATATCTTCATGAGTATAATTCCCCCCCAACTGTAGTAGGTAGTACAACCCCCCCTCCCGCGTCCCATCTCACAGTGACACACAAAAAGAAAAGATTTTAAGAAGTGAATATGCAGGTCATATTTTTCAGATCCTTGGTTCTGGACACTTTATATGACTATAACACTGTAGAGCAAAAATATACAATTGATGCGCATAACACAAGAATAACAAAACACATAAGAATATATTATGTTCACTCAATACAGAAATTCCAGGGTGTTTTCGCCCTTCTGTAAAAACATCACAGTTTCCATGTAATAAGTTCTGTTCAATTACATCTTCATTAGATATATACATGTTATAAGGTCCGTTCAGTGGTTCTTCAAACTTTGTGATTAGCCTTATGGAGCACTTATTATTTATTGTGGCTATTTATCTTGTGTCACACATCGATTTGATGACTCCGAAGAAATCTATGAAGAAAATAGTAAGGCTGTTGTCTGTCTATGCAGAATACCTGTTCCTTTACTAAGATCAAACAGGCTTAGCCTTTCTCATACAAAACAATGTATACCCTGCCCCCAAGGTTTGCATTGTTGATGAACCAGTGCATACCTTTGTTCTTTCCGGACATGTAGATGAATGCATTTCTTTTAAATCAGATTCATTCACCCCATCTTCCTTCAAAATATCAACAGATGGCCTCCAATTTATATGATTGATATAATTGATTTTCCTGAGGCATGCCTCTATCTCTGATTTGTATTTCTCAACCCAAGCAGCAGATGATGCTACTACAGCTACATCTCCAAAGACATCAATTATCAATCCTGATAATCTGTAGGGAACAGTCAAACCCAATTCAAAATCATGCAATCTTCTTGATTAGACCTAATTTGCATTTGAAGCTGTAAGGATAGAAATTCAAATAAAAAGAGATATGAATCTGGCAAAATATGTACCACATATTAATACCATGTACTGTTGGTACTGGGTAGAACTATGCATAACTATATTATTGTTAACAACATCCCAAGAAAAAGTGTTGAGAATAAAGATAAATATCATGTATTTATTGCATAGCAATTCTATAGAGATATATTGTCTGATATAGAGGAAAATGAGTATTCTCATTATGTGTAATTAATATAACTAGCCTATATAAATCAACTCCACATCATTCAAACACGTGGTCTCAGCACTATTTGTCTCAGTTTTCTTTCCCATTTAACAAAATCAAGAAGATAAAATACATTAATTTATAAAGTGATGAGTAGCCATAATGGTAAATGTAAGCATGCTATGTGTATTATTAAAGAAAATCATGAAATGAAGTTTAACATATAGCATACTTAACTCTAATAATCCAAGTTAGATGAGAATCACTCACACCCAGAGGCTCCACCAAAAACACACCCAATGACTCCCTGCCATTTCCCCAAATTTCCCTCCCCTTTTTATCTTTGCCACTCTAACCTTTTCCCCCTCCTTCAAATCCGTCTTCTGACTCATATTTTAGCATAAATGAGCACCTGATAGGGTACATTAAAGTTGACAATTTGAAACAAAAAAGAAAAGTTCAAACCTTCATATCTCACCTGTCACCCTCACTGTTGATTAGACGGTATGCATTTGTGTGGACTGATGGAAGACCCAACCTTCTACGCACTTCAACAGCTGCATCAATTCTTGTTTCAATCAGTCTCTCCATATTCAGTGCACAATTCGAATCGCTGTTTCATCAAGAATTAATCAACAGAGTTCAGGTAATGTCAATGGAAAAGCAATTTTACGAATTATTCTGTTATT